>JARHVA010007192.1:307500-485000 GCA_037957365.1 Torreya grandis
ACATCATAAGGTAATGGTCTTTATTTTGAGTACATGAGAGGAGGGGAATTTGTCTAAAATTTTCCATGTTTTACAAATCATTAACAAAAGAGCATCTCTAGGTAATTGCACAAAAGACAAATAGCTTGTTTAGCTTCTGCAATGAATATTCACTTTCTAGCTCAAGAAAAAGGCATCTCCAGCCAAGAAATCAAAGTTCATTTTAAATCTTCATCATTCCTTATAGAGGCAATTAGAGCAATGATTTTTATTATAAGGCATGAAATTCTAGGTGTGATAAAGGGCATCTTCCAGTTGAAGCATATATATGGAATATTCTAGGTGGAAAAGATATAGGCTCTTCAAAATTTTGGGATGATTGTTGTGTGTATTTTTACTCTCTTGCTAAGGTGGTTGAAATTATACAAAAATTATCAAGATCTACAAGAATGTTTATATGTCTCCCCTTTCTAACATGGAACAAATCCACCATTCTTGTCCCCATGGCAAAATTTTGAAACATTGATGTATGTAAGATATCCTTTCAAGATAATGGGAAATACTTATGGTTATTAATATTTTATATTAATTAAATACAATGATATGTTTTTCAAGTTATGCTAATTGGATATCTAGTTTTATGTTCATTACTGGTTGTCATTTTGATCATGGATCTAGGTTATAAATCCCTTTCTACAAGTGATTTGGAAATATGTTTTTGAATAACTTTTAAGGGCACCCTAGGTTTGTGGATTCAATAGGAAGAAGTATTTGAAATATTAGTTACAGTGTATTCTCTAGGGTTTTAGGTATCATTTGGGTATTTGCATTGTATTGGCACCAATGGATGCAAATTACTCCTGGTAGTTCCCCTTACCTCATTAGTCATTTTTTTGGCATCTTTATAATAAGTGATGTCATGAATATTACAAGAAGCCCTATTATTTAAAAAACATGAGCACACCACCTCCTCTTGTCCTACCCTACACATAACACACCCTTTGCATACTATAAGTATTATTTACCTATAAATTCATAAAATCTTGCATACTCAGCTTGTGTCTACATTTTTTCTTTAAAGACCCAACACTATAGTTTTCCATTCATCCCATGTTATTAAAAATATTTTAGAATAAAATTTTGTCATATACCCATCTTTATTCAGTAGCTTATATGTGATCTAGTGCATTTGTTCATTCCATGTGACAATCCTTCTCAAGTGGAGTGAAAATTTTTGGTTGTGCCATGATGATATTTTTGTCTTTGTGCAAAAAATCCCCATGGAGGTTGAGTTTTAGAATCTCTCCATGTGAAAAATCTACCCCATAGGTCCTCTCACCTTGGTTTAGGTAGAGCCAGAAGTAGCAAGGAGCTAACCATACCCTTTATTGGTGCCTCTCAGTCATTGTCTTCATTTGGTCCATTCTTGATGCCAAACCCTCCCTTGACTACAATGACATTTTAATGGGTTTTTTATCTTTATTTTCCATTTTATTGAAGTGTGCATGGCCAAGCATAAGAAGTGTACAACTGGGAACCAACACTTTGTTGGCACCATTTCTAGGGAGAGAAAAGACACTCATGGCACTTGTGTTGCATGGGACTCTTATAGGGAGATGTTATCATTTTTAAAGTTATCTACCTATATTTACATTGATTTGATTATCTTTGGTTCATCAACATCACACACTTTTTTGGCACCATTACCAAGGAAATAAAATACACCCATAGAACTTGTGTTGTCAGGGACTCTTGCAAAGAGTTGTCATTTTTAAAGTTCTCTACCTATATTTGCATTTATTTTATTATCTTTGGTTATTCAACATCACACATTTTTTTGGAACTTTTTTCAAGTAATGAAAAGACACATGTGGAACTTATGTTGATGGGGACTCTTTTAGATAGCTATAAGTATTTCATGTTATGAATTTCTTTGTTATTTATGTTATTCTGACTATCTTTGTTTCATCAACATTGCACACTCAACTGGCACCATTTTGATGGAATAAATTCAAATCTTGATTACTTATGTTAAAGACTCTTATAGAGAGATGTAAGTATTTCATGGTATGAATTTTAATGATTATTTGATACATTTAGACTATCTTGGTTTTCAATTCTATAACACTCCACTAGGGATGTGCCAAGAATTGAAAGATTTAATATTTGACATCTATTGATTTTATTGTAAAGAGATATTAAAATTGCATGTTGAAAGGTCTTTATGTTATTATCTCATCATTAAATTCATAAATTATGTTTTCATCATGTATCGTAACCAATGTGTTAGTTTTTATATTCTATAATTTTCATTCTATTGGCAACTCTAATTTTATCACTTGGTTTCAAGGAAGCTCAGTGGTTATTTTGAATATCTTTGTTCAATTTCATCTCTAAGTATTTTATTGTCTACAAAGATGGAAGGATTGAGACCATCATTCAAGGGTGGCTCATCCAAACAACTTGTCTCACCCTTAAGTTTGCATCAAAGAAGAGGGAGACAAGTTTGGAGGCCTATTGAAGGGCAAATTTCAGCTGCTAAAGACTCTATAGACTCCCAAGATTATGATAATATTGAAATTTTTGTTAAACTCTAAATTATTGAGGACTTTCATAGCTCTCTAAGTCATTCTAAATCTTATAGTCCAATTTACTATCTAGCTCCTTCTCAACTAACTGAATCCCCTCCTAAGTTTTATCCACCAAGTTCACCTCATTCACCCCCTCAAATCCCTTTGAGATTAATTCTTGAACCTCCAATTAAACCAATCATGAGGCATAGGGAACATGATTAGAATGAACATATTGCATTCCACATTCCCAGGTTCAGACCTATCAACTTTGATGAAATGGAAGGTTATCTTAATGAAATCCTAAATGAAGTAAGGAAACACCTTCCAAAGTTTCAAGGGAATAACACAGTGAGTGGTGATCATCACTTGAGGGATTTTAGAAATATTATAGAAGAATATGAGGTTGAGTATGAGGATGTTTGCATTAAGTTGTTTATGCACACACTGAAAGAAGATGCACTTGAATGGCTCAATTCCCTTCCCCATGGATGCATTGATTTGTGGGAAGAAATGAAGAATGCTTTTAGAATTTATTATGGTGATAGAATTGATCCTAGGTTTATTTTATATGAGTTTGAAAACATCAAAAATAACCCCAATCAGTGTGTGTAGGACTTTAGTACATAGCTCAATAAATCTATGATGTAGCTACCCAAAAAAATTGGCCTATTGATACAATGTGCTTGATTAAATATTGTGATGCCTTTGACAATAAGGTTGCATATTAATTATTGGATAAGGCTTCCATGAACTTATGGTTTGAATTTAATATGGCCATCCAAATTGAAAATAATAAAATTTTTGTGGGAAATCCCTTGAATAAGTGGGATGATGTCAAATTATTAAATTTATAAAATGTAATCCACTAAGATAGCCAACCTTAAGGATACGGTTAAGACTTTGGCCTCTACTATCAAATAAATGTCTTACAATATGGATAGAGATGAGAAGGGGATCCCTCATGTTTCTATAAGTCAAGAGAGGGATCCAAATATAAATCAAGCACAAAGGGGGCCTACTTTCCACAATCTAGGTAATGATAGAGGGAAGAGGCCTGCACATGAAGAAAGAATTGATATAAATCAGAATAGAGGGGTTGGAAAAGAAGTGTCTGATCTGTTGAATGCCAAAGTAAATGTTTTGAATTATGATTTTAAAATTGATTTGTGTGACAATTTCTTCCCTCCCTATCCCCCATATGATACTACTAAATTGATTGATGAAGATATAGATTAGCTTGAGTCTACATCATCTGATGACGAGAGTTTGATGTTTAATTGTCAAATTCCCCAAAGTAAGATGTTTGCCTCCATAGAATTACTGAGTGCTACTACTATTGATCAGTTTTGGAGTGCAATATAGAAGGTATGTGTCCCAACTTATGAATTTTCTTATGGTGTTAATATGTCACAAGCATATTAATTACCCAATCTTGATTTTGTTTTTTTAAGATCATTAATGATTAAAAATTAATATGGGGAAATTTTGTTATTTGAGGATAGATAGTTTCTAATTAATGAAATAGTTACCCAAGAGAAAAATTACTACTTGAGAAGTAGGTAACCAGTTTTTTGTCCTCAAGAGACTACCCCTACAAGTCCAAGGGCAAGGGATGTAAGTAAAGAAGCTAATAAAACTATAACAGTCCCAAATTCATCCAAACTAGCACTTGTTTCCCAAGCTACTAAACTAAGAGGTGTTCTAGCTAATAATAGAATACCCTTGCTATATAGTATCCCTAAGGGTGAAAATGATGTTAAAACAAACCCACCCTTGAAAACTATTATTAAAAATGCAAATCCATCCTATCCTACTCTAATTTAGATATTAAATGATTGTATTTAAATTGAAGGTGTTGTCACCCTTCCACCTAATATGCCTCTTTCTTAGTATAGCATGTGTGATATGGCTCAAGTGTTGAGTCAACTAAATATCACCATGCCACTTGTTGATTGATTGTGAATACCTAAACATAGGAAGAGGGAATTTGAGTACTTGGAATTTGGTGAGAAGTTAGTTAGAAATGAGATTGATTTACCCCAAACACCCCCATAAAGTGATGAAGAATCAAAATAGGTTGTTGAACCCGATTTGGAAGTCTATTTGGGGATTGCCTTGGTAGAAAGTCAGTTGAATGTGGATCCATTTTATGCAACCTTATTGATCAATGGTCTAATTGTTCAAAATTACATGTTTGATTTCAAAGATTATTGCATTGTGATGCCCTTAAGTGTCTTAAATGAGATTAGAGTTAAGATTACATCAGCCTTTAGCAAGTGCTATGCCATGTATTTTTGATAAGTTCTAATTTTTAGACAAGTCAATGGGTTGATAGTATAGTTAGTAGTGCATCGAGGTAAGTATTTGAATATGGATGTGGTAGTAGTGGACTACTCACCAAAGTGGGGGATACTATTATCAAAAAAATGAGATATTAGCATTGATGGAAATGTACAAATGGACTTGTCTTATACCATAATTCCATGAGGGGTAAGATGGTCAAACTTCATAGGGAGCCAAAGATGATACACATAATTAAAGACCCAAAGCATGCCCTAAATAAAGTGTTAGATAGGGATGTGGAATTGGGTATATTCATTTGGAATATTGATGCTAATGAATAACCTATTGTTTTTTATGCTAAACATTTTGGTGAAGGTGTATTTTGAAAATTGGCATTTGATGGGACTTATTCCAATCTTGGAAATGAAGTTGGGGTTGTCTTCTATGCCCTAAATGGTAAATATTTTAAGTTATCTTTTAAGTGGCATTTTGAGTGCATGAATGACATGATGAATTTGAGGTAATATTGCTTAATACTCATCTAATTATAGCTAAGAAATAATTTTACTTATATTTGTTCAAAAGGTACCAAGATATTTTTTCTAGGTCTTATCCAGATTTGAGATCATATGAGAAGGATTTATTTCTGCATGTCATCCTATTACAACCTAGTAGCAATACCTTCAGGCATGTGTAATGATTTATTTACTTCATCTTGGCCATTGAGCTTTTGGAAAAGTTCAAAAAATTATGGGATGATGAAATATCGGAGCCACTAGTTAATGGCAGGCATTTGAAACATTCCCTAGACTAATCCTGTGATAATGTATATAATTGTATAGTGTTTTCTCACTTTGTTGTTTTGTTATTTTGTTTCCCCTCTGCTTTGGGCCTTATTTGTATAGTTCCATTCATCATTTTTTTCATGTGTTCATTTTCAGATCCTCCTAATATATTTTTATCAATATGCTATTAGTTTTTGAGCCTTCATAGGTGTTTGTTAATAAACTACTCAAGTGTTGACTCCATAGCCCAATTGATTGGCACTTGGTCTTGCATTCTAGGATTATTTAGACACTCAAGAGGGGTGTACATCCTAGGTGAGATCTAGTGTTAGTGCCCAGAAATTCACTAAGAAATTTTTACCCTTTTCCAAAATATTGGTTCATCAATATCCCATTGTTACTTCCTATGTGCAAGTGTTTAGCCAAGTTAAAAAATATAGATTTTACCTTGTGAAATCCCTATATAATCCTACTTCTATATAATTATTTAAGTTTACATATTTAAATAAGATTGTATGTCCTATGATTAAAATCAATCAAGGAAGATCAAATAATTCTAAGTATGATGTTTTTCATCTTCAAAATGGGCTTTGAAATGGCAGAATTCTCAAGGCTAAATGCAAGTTTTGCATTAGTGTAGTTTATAGTTGGGGTGAAAAGGTCCATAGGAATATATGGTAGAGAAAATGAGCTATAAAAGGGGGTCATGAGTTTGAATTTCAAAGGTTTAAATTTTTCAAACATTTTGTTCCAAACACTTTATCCAGAGATTTTTAGTTCAACATCTGAGCATTTTACTTTAGAAATTTTGTCTATGAAATTTAAAGTTCAATTGAGTTGATCTTTTTGTTTCAAACATTTTGTCCATGGATTTTCAAGTTAAAGTTTTTGACATCCAATTTTTTTAAACATTTTGTCCACGAACTTTCAAGGCAAATGCCCATAGACTCTCAAGGTAGGTTCTTACCTAAGTCATATATTTTGTTTTAGGAATTTTGTCAATAGATTTTCAAAGTTCCAAGTTTGTGGGATTTTTTTTTTGGACTTATTATATGAAAATTATCAAGATTAAGTTTTTATAGATTTTATTTGGGCTTCTTGTCTTTGGACTTTTTATATGCAAATTCTCAAGCTTAAGTTTCTATAGATTTTATTTGGGCTTCTTGTCTTTGGAATTTTTATGAAGGATCTTTATCTTAAAATTTTCTATCTAATTCTTAGCTCCCCTCCATTGCATCCACATGGTAACCCTATGCTTGTTCATTACAAATTTGTTATTAGATTACCCAGGAGAAGTGCCAGCTCACCATGTAGCATCCTAACACTAATCAAAGGTTGGATCCTTTTTGTCAAATCTTCAAGTTTCACCATTGCTTGAGTAAGAAAGATGCTCCATGAATGACACTTGAATCATATCTACTTGAACTAAGAGATTCTATGTGACATCATACCAAGAGATCATAAGGTAATTATCCACTAGGATTCACATCTGTAGGCTATGTCAAGATCCCAGATCATGTGAGCAAGTCCATTCAAATCCTAGCTACCATTTATCCCAGTATGATCTAGCAATCTACAAGAGGATGTCACATGTACCAAGCATAACCCTAGCATCTTCTAAGTTTTAACATGCTTCTTTTAGATGCACCTTAGATCAACATGGAAGTTATTGATCCATTATATCCAAGACTTGTAAGAGTCTTCCAATATCAACATGTGGAATACCTAGATAGTCAGATCTAAGATCAATGGTATCTAGTTATTTGAGGCCCCTTATGAGAGCGACATGTGTCATGCTCATACTAATTTTATATAACAATCTAAAAGACTCTTCTCAGAGCCTATTGAGAAGATGCATGTCCCTAATATACTTGTAAGATGATGATGTATGTCAACCCTATAGAGTTGTACCCAATATCGATAGATTAATTTCAAGAATGATGCATGGATCCATATAAGCCACACATTTAATATAAATTTTATGACATTGTAAATAAGGTTCTTAAGTGAAATCAAAAGGTGATGTGTGTCTAAAAAAGGTTGTGATGGCCTACAAAAGAGACACCTATATAGGTACTATCTTAATTACTTGTGAGAGTGATAAGTTCACTCCCATAGCCAACCAAATTGAAGGTCCACTCATGAGAACTTGAAAAAAATATAAAGATGCCTCATGGCATGTTACAAATGGGTCATCCACATAGAACCACATCTAGACCACTTGGGGCTAATCAGAAAGTGACATGTGTCTACATTGGAGCCATCTATGTGGATTAGTCACTTTGAATCCCTATGAATGCATAGATGGATCTGATATGGCATACAACATGTTGATATGTGGTAATATTTGGATTTAAATCTAAAATTGATAGATCCTTTAAGGATATGAAGGAATTCAAAATACAAAATAAGATCTTTGGGCCATTCTAAAGCATATTTTCCCAATGAGCATGGATCATTCTCTGCCTCTATCATAGCTAGAGCATTCCAATGTAATCATCATAAGGTAATAGACTTTCTTTGGCATACACAAGAGGAAGGGTAGTTATCCAGAAGTTTCCATGTTTTTCAAATGATTAATGAGAGAGCATCTATAGCCAGTTGCATAAAAGATAAATAGTTCATTTGGCTTCCACCAAAAATATTTGCTTTCCATCTCAATCAAAAGGCATCTCTAATTATGAAATCAAATTTCATTACAAATATTCATCATTCCTTGTAGAGGTAGTTAGATCTATGACTTTTATTATAAGGAATGAACTTCCAATCATGATCGAGGGCATCTTCCAACTAAAGCATATTCTTGGAATATTCTAGGTGAAGGAGCTATATAAAAAGAGGGCTTATCCTCTTTTTAAGTGGTTATTATTGTTGGTCTTTGTTTTTCCTAGGTATAGTCTCTTCCAAACTTTGGAATGACTATTGTGTGTATTTTACCTCTCTTACTAAGGTGATTATAATTGTACAGCCATTAGCAAGCTCTGAGAGCATGTTTATATGTCTCCCCTATCCAACATGAATCAAATCCACTATGCTTGTCCCCATGGTAGCATTTTGAAACATTGATGTATGTAAAATCTCTTTTCAAGTTAATGAAAAATACTTGTGTTCCTTACTCTTTTCTATTGATTAAATACAATAATATGTTTTACAAGTTATGTTGATTGGATATCTATTTTTATGTTCATTATTTATTGTCATTTTGAGCATGGATTTGTGTTATAAATCCCTTTCTACAAGTGATTAGGAAAAATGTTCTTGAATACCTTTTAAGGGCACAATGGGTTTATTTATTCAATAGGAAAATGTATTTAAATTCTTAGTTACAGTGTATACTCTAGGGTTTTAGGGATCACTTGGGTGTTTGCATTATATTAGAACTAATGGATGCAAATTACTCATGGTAGTTCCCCTCAGCTCATTAGTCATTTTTTATGAATATTTTTAAAAGTGATGTCATGAATATTACAAGAAACTCTATTGTTTGAAAACCACAAGCATAACACCCCCTTTGTTTATTACTATCAAAATGTCCTACCCTATCTTACCATGTACATAACACACCCTTTGCATACTACAAGTGTTATTTGCCCTGTAGATGCATAAAATCTTGCATACTCAACATATGTCTACATTTTTTACTTTAAATACCTAACACTATAGTTTTCCATATAGCCCATGTTGTTGATAATTATTTAGAATGAAAGTTGCAGTCATATACACATCTATCTTTAGTAGCTTGTATGTGATCTAGTGCATTTTTTCATTCTATGTGACATCCCTTCTCAAGTGGAGTGAAAAAATTTAGTTGTGCCATGGTCATATTTGTGTCTTTTTGTGCCAAAAATCCCCATGGAGGTTGAGTTGTAAAATCTCTCCATGTGAGAAAGTTACCTCATAGGTCCTCTCACCTTGGTTTAGGTAGAGCTAGATGTAGCAAGGAGATGATCGTACCCTTTATCAGTGCCTTTCAATCATTGTCTACATTTATTCCATTTTTGATGCCAAACCCTCCCCTAGCTATAATGACATTTCAACAAGTTTTTCATCTTTGTTTTCCATTTAATTCAAGTGTGAAAGATCAAGTGCAAGAGGTGTACAACTAATAACCAATAGAATGTGTGATCCATCTCCTTACCTCATGTAATATGATTCTAAGATAGCATTTATAGAGTTTATTTGAAACCACCTAGGTATTAATGTTGCTATTATTCAGCCAAATTACCTAGAGGTGGAGATATCCAACGATGGATTGAATATTGACAACATTTCTTGTCAATGTTTCTTAACACTGGAACAATTACAAAAATACATATAAGAATGTATTTGAAGTTCATGGTGATAGGATTATATTCATATCTTTGCATGTTATAAGTGATGGATTTACAATTGGACATCCTAGAAATGGATATGTCTTCTAGAAGCAAAGAACTTATCTCTTAACTACATAAAAATCACATTCAAGACTGATCATTGAATTGTCTACCATAGATTTGTCTCTTGTTTTGATAAAATTTATCCTAGGTGAAATTATATCATAGGGATTTGATATTCACATGATGGTTCTTTCATTTTGTGTAGATGACTTATGATTTTCATTTAACAAGTGTCTAAAGTTTGCCTAAAAACTATATTTTTAAAGTACAATGAAAGACCTTCCTAAAGCTAGAATGGGTGTTCTGTCTCCTAACCGAGCATACTCTAAGTCTAAGAACATTGTCCTAGATATTTTTTAAGACCCCGAACATGGTTAAAAATTAATTTTTTAGCCATGATGCCCTCAAGGTGGAGATATATAGATCTAGATTTAATGTTGACAACATTTCTTATCAATACATTAGACCATTTGCAAAAGAACATATCTGCATAGATTCATAGGTCATGGTGGTGGGAACATATTTAATTTTAATATTCTAACATTATAAAAGTATTTTTTTACAATCAAAGGTATTATAAGTGTAAATTTCCACTAAAGGCAAAGAACTTGTCTCTTAAATACATAGAAATAACATTTTTATACTAATCACCGATTTGTCTACCACAAATTTGTCTCTTATTTTCAATCAAATTGATCTATGGTTAAAGTAGAAGGATTATACATGCACATGATTTTTATTTTTTAGATTAATTATAATTTTTATTTTATGCATTTCCAAAATTTTCCTAAAAGTTATAATTATACTATATAGGAATGACCTTCTTGAGGCAGGAATGGATGCTAAGTCTCCTAATAGGGAAACTCTAAGGCCAAGAATGCAATCCTATAGGTTATTCAACACCAATTGATGTGGTAGAGATACAAATTTTAAACCATGAGGCCAAATAGGTGGATATATCCAATTGAGTCTTGAATGTTGACAATATTTATTGTCAATGTTTCTCAATGTCAGACCAATTGCAAAAAATGGATATCCACATGGATTCAAAGGTCATGGTGGTGGGAAAGTATGTCATTTGAATATCCTATTTTGTTGGATGTGATGGATTTTAAATCATATTTCTATTAAAAGGAAATTTCTAATGGATCCAAATAAATTATCTCATGCTTGAGATAGTGCAAAATTATCTTAAACATACTCATAAGCTCCAAATTTGTGTACTAGTATGTGATTTTCACCAATAATTTTGACTCTGAAGAAATATTTGGAATGAACTTATGGTTTTATTTTTTTGTTTCTATATAAATAATTCCTTCTAATCAATTTATTCTTAACATGGTTGATATTCGTGGCTTGCTTAATATTTTCTATCCAGTGTGAATGATGGTGTCATACTAGTGGCATGTTATTTTTATTGATGGATTTGTATTTTTGTGGATTAATTGGAAGCTTACTCTTTTATTTTAATTTGTTATTTTCTCATTATTTATAGTTACATATTATTATTTTCTTCATTTAGTTTATTGTTCATCTAAGACAATTTTATTCTTGGGTGAGAGTTTAAAGTGTGATATAGTTTAAGATTTTTATGTATTAAATTTTTGAATTATGTTATGTTTAGAAAATATAGTAGTGATGGGGTGAGAGATTGGGGCTTGTATTGGTCTTGATAGGCCCTTATAAGTATTTTCTAGGTGAAAGTCAGATATATTTGTATTTAGTGACTTTTCCATTTTTTAGTATTACATTTTTCTTTTCAAAAAGCAATCTTGAAATCTAGTCATCTACAATCCAAAGAGAGGTTTAACATCTTTTCATTAAATTTTTATTTCAACAAGTAATCTTGAAATATAATAGAGAGATAGGTTTTAAAATGTCACTACATAAATTAAAATTGGAATAAGCCATTTGTTCATTCCAATAATGATAGTGTTCAAAATAAACTAACATGTATATTACATCCAATATTCTATTGGGAAATTTAGTGAACATATTCAAAACACTTGGGAAAAATTTCATCTTCTATCAATGAAATGTGAATGTTTAAATATTTAAAACCCTCCCTATCCTCATCTATCATCATTTCTGATCTTTACAAAAAAATAAATAAATTTAATGATGGCATAATATCAATGTTGGGCCGTTTAATAAATTATAGATAAGTCCATAAGATGAAATCAATGAGAATATTCAAGGTGAAATGTTTATATATATATATATATATATATATATATATATATTTATATTTATATGCCTTTATGTTTTTTATGTATATATCTATGTGTGTGTGTACATAAAAAACATAAAGGCATATGAAATTTGAACATAATATAATATCATGGGTCAATGTCGTATAAGTATATAATGCCAAATAATTGCACATCAAGCCATATAGGCATAAAACAAAATGTTATAAGACATGATCCTAATCATCAAAATGCATCACTCTCTTTACCTTGCTTGTATAAGGATCTCCCTTGGACATTTTTATCACATATGGAAGTCTCTGAGATGAATGAATATGGTTTGTATTATAATCAAAACTATCTTATATCTCAACCTATTCATATACAAATATTGTAAGAAAAATTACATACTATAAAAAAATACTAAAATCTAGTGGCCATGGTCAATTTTCATCTGGTGCTCAGTAGGGTCAATAGTAGGTTGAGGTTGGTGAAAAAGAGTGTGAAACAAAGAACCAAAAAGAGTTGGTGCCCTAATCTTCATAAGGGAAGGGGTAAGACCCTGCACATGTATATATATAAAATAAAAGTTCAAAATTAGATGATAAAAATTTAAATCAACCAACTATATCATTGAAATATAATAGCTATATTTAAAAATTAAATTATCGTGTACCATGTCATGCATGTTAATCATGTGAATAATACCATAAAATTTAATCATAAGAGTTTATGTAGATAGTTGTTTCATGCATCAATTATTTACACAACTAAAGAGGAAACTTAGAAAACACAAATCCAAATTTACACTTAAACATTATAATAACTTTCATACTTGGTGAGTTTATACACAAATGAAATCGTAGAATCATCATCTACATTTGCTCCTGCTCGAATAGATGGTGGAGTGTCTAGCATGGTCATCAACTGAATAAATAAAATGTCATTTTTATTCACTTATATATATATATATATATATATATATATATATATATATATATAAGTACATACATTTAATAAACTATAACATCAACAAATCTTTAAAACTTACCTCTGTATATGTATATATGGGTGTAGTATGAGTAACATATGTGCTCGTGCAATATCCACAATCTTAATGTAACATAAAAAAATTACATATTCATTATTTAAATTTTTATGTTAAATAATAATTACCTTTTAGATTGTACAAATATTTGAAATTTAATAGGTCTAATAATTATTTTTTGAAACATGTAAAATATATAAGATATATGGGAAGTTGTAGCTGAGGTGTCCAAACCAAATGTAGATGATTAAAACACATCAATGAGATTACATACAGACCCTTGGAAAGAGAACCATTAGTTGGCTACAATAAATCTTCCTCATCATCCTTAGGTCTAGTGTATATATAACCAAATTATATATAATGGTGAGGTTGGGAAACAATACTAAATGAATCCTCCCCATGTCTACCCTCACAAGAAAAAATATAACAGACCTATATCATATGTTAAATTAAGGTGTCAGTAAGAACATTAATTTCATGAAAATTATCAATCTCTATAGTCTACTTGACTGAGAGGATATTTTCTTAGATGGATGTAGTTTTTGGATAGGTGATATCACAGTCTGATTAGGTATATGACATACACCCAACCTATACTATGTATAGCCTTTTCCTCTATCTTGAAACTCTAAGAAATAAACACAATTGAGAACCTCATAAAGGACAAAATCACAATATATTTTTATCAAAAAATACAAAGGGACCTCATTATTGTTGCAAGGTAGGTGATTAAATAACATCCTCCATCAGTACCAAACTTTTTTTAATAAACTCATGTGTGTCCTATTGGATTTAAATATATTTGGTTGACACATCTAGTGGTGCATCAAAGTTGGGATTTGGTTATTTTTATCTTTCATAGAGGTCGCAAACAATTTTTAGAATAGTATGCCTTGAATCTATCTCTATAATCAACACACCTATAAATTTGACCTGTTAATGGGTCAACTTCACCTATTAATGTCTATAATGTATTTTATATAGAATTTTAGTGGGGGTTACTTGAAAAAGGATCCTATATCTACCCAAAATATACATAGTATGACACTTCTGATATAATTATGATGATGATGATGATGATGTAATGATCTCCTATTTTATGATCCACATGGAAATTTTTAGCTCTTTTCCCTCCCTATACCTTACTACTCTTCCATTGACCACCTTTTCTCCCATTGTTTTTATATCCATAGATTTTTTTTACCATTGATGAGTCCATTATATGATTCATTATATCCATATATTGATTGTAAAACACCTATTAATCTACCTTATTAGAATGAGTATTTCATGAATTTTATGAATTACTTTTAGTCTTAAGTATAAAATAAGTAATTGTGTCTCATTTTGTGTGTGTGACTCAATGATAAATGTTTTACCACTATTTTATAATTCTTCTATGGTTATCTCTCAGTTTTGCATGTACAGGTGATATAAATACATTATGCTCAAATGTTATAATTTTTGATAAGTGAATTTGACCCCTAGGAAAAAGCTTATAATATGATGAATCACTCTAGTGAAGATTTATATTTTATCATCCAAGATTTGGATTCCAATATTTAATCTCTAGATTTTTTCGTTTAAGCTCCAAAGTACAAAACTAACCTCTAGAGTGTTATACGTTGGTTCCATAGTATATAAGTGAGCTCCATAATACTTTAGTCAAGATATTGAATGTATTAGTATAACTCTAGAGTTATTTCAACCATATGAAAATCATTTCAATGTAAATTTTTATGATTATGCAATTTTGTATACACATTTATGGGATTCCCATGGGTCATTCTCCAACACCTAGTAGTTATAACATTCTATTTAAAGTATTACTATTTATAGTAATATTTGTGAAAGTGCCATTTTAGACATTTTAATATTTTGGGTTTCCAAAATAAGAACATGTTTTAAATATGTTGTAACCATTTGATATCCATGCATGTTGTTATGCCTTATTTCCCAACATTTCACCTCAAAATATGGGAAAAGTTTATAACATATTTCTTCTTTTTTCAAATAAGTTTGATCACAATCATAATCAAATTAGTTTTTTATATTGAAATAACAGTTGAGGAAAGTTGGAGATTGATACAAATTATTCCTTTTATTCTTTGTGTTAGAGAGAGTAAAATATATTTTAATATTGTAAGCATCACAAGTACATACCAAATCCATTTTTTATTTGTAATATTTTTCAAAAATCAATAAAGGTTTGAATGTTTCTAAAGGACTAGGTTGATCTAAATCAATTTCCAAAGGAGAGAAAGGTCCCACTCACCTAAGGATTTAAGATATGTGTTAGTATTTATATGTATTTTCTTTATTTTTTATTTAATTCTATTAAGAATGTTTATGATTGTGAATTGTTAAACATTGAGGTCCAGTCTATGCTTTCACTATTTATAGCATTGTAATCATTTTAATTTTCAAAACAATTTAAATTTTCAAGTAAATTCAATTATTTAATCTCATTTTAAATAAATTAAATTATTCAATCAGATAAGAAATCACTTCCTCTATTAATCAAGTGTGTTTGATTATCACCATTTTTTGTTTACAAGCAAAGAATGTTCTCTTTAAAGCAAGTATGTTAATTTCAACATTTTGATTTGTGAAAGTGTGTTTATTTAAGAAATTAAATATATTAAATTTCAATTAATTATATTATAACCTTAGAGTTAGTAGATCCATTATAAAACCCCATAAAAAGCAACTTTTAGCAATAGATTGCACACTTTATTACATACAACCATTTGACATCACTCCTGGTTTTAATGACATCAACTAATGAGTTGATTAAAAGAATGGATTGATGACACTAATCATTTTAATAACCCTTTTTGGGTAAATTATATATGTAATTAAGGTGTAGACCATAAGCTAACAAATAAAAAACTTCCCTAAATTTAACATAAATATATGAGCAAACCTAAAGACTCACAAGGAAGATTCTTTCCAAATAACTCTTAGCAGGATACCATAGGTGCTAGAATAAAATTTCATCTAGATAAAGTGGTACAATTGGAAGAATAAATCAAAGGGAAATTTTTAATTTTTGAATAAGAAACAAATCTAGCCCCACCTAAACCTTCATATTAATCTTTAGAGGTAGGTGCATCATTCCAAAAAAAATTTAGTCTAAAGAATAATTTGAACCAAAGCAGTGAGTCTTACTCAAGTAGCCTCCAAGCCACATCTAATAAGTCACCACTTCCTAGGAACACCATTTACAACATTTATTGGGAAGAAATGGGAGAAAACATAAGGAATGTACTTAATCCTAGTATAAATTCATAAAATAGGGCTAATCCACCTGGAAGGACCTTCACCTATCTCATTATGCTAGAATATGATGATAGAAATACAATGAAAATATTTCATAATCTATCTTTCTCACCTTGAGATGAAAACCTACAAAAGATCCAAATCAATTTCTCTTTGAATTCAAAGACCTATTTCAAACTTATGATTATAGAACTAATAATCAGAAATTAAAATTCTTCCCCTTTACACTCAAAGAATTAGCTATGATATTGAGAATAAATTCCTAGATAAATACTAGGATTGTTGTATAGGAAGGGAGAGAAAGGAATAAATTTTTATGATAAAACAAAATGAGGATGAAAACCTAGAAGACTACCTTGACTGCTTCTAATTTGTTCATAGAAAATGTGGATAGGAATTAAGTGAGGAAATCTAAAAATAGTTTTCTTAAAATGTCTTGATGATGATGCTAGGGAATCCCTAAATCTTATGGGGAAAGGAGACATAAACAATTTTGATCTCAATGACATATATAAAATATGTAGGAATTACTCACAAACTAGAAGAAGAGTTAGGAAAATGAAATTGGGAAAGAATGGTATTGATGTAGGAAAACTCATGGAATAATTATCCAACTCAAGACATACATTTTAGTGAAATTGAACACTATTCTAGATGGCCTACAAGCCAAATCCAGTGCCACCACTAAGCCACTAGACATGTATTATTTTAAATGTAGGCTGAAGCATGCCCTTTAAGGTTTCCCTTTAGACAAAATTGATATGTGTAAAATGTCAGAATCCCTCCTCCTTAAGAGCACAATTGATTACCTTTGTATAAGCAACTAAACATGGAATTTAACTAGAAGTAAAATGTAACTAGAATTCAAAAACAACACAGAATATGAGAGACAATACAATCTTGTATTAACACTCTTCTAGAAGGAAATACAATGAAGAAATCACACTCTTCCCACACCTGTTGGGCATACCAGTAATTCTCCCTCAAGAGTTCTCTCTCTCAATTACAAACCAATCAACTCAAACACATAGTTGTTTCAACCAGTCAGTAACAATATTTCCAGTACACCAAGTACTCAAAGTACTCCAAGTAGATCTCCCTGATCTTGCTCCTTGTTGTGTTGCATATCTCCTTTGACCTTGCTACCCCATAGATCTCCTTTGACCTTACTCACACACACACCTACAAATCAACTAACCTTACTTACCATGTAGATCTTCTACCTGATCTTGCACAACCTACAGATCAACTTGGTCTTGCACACCTACAACCCTAGATCTTACACACCTGGAAGAACCCTTCTCCTTCCCTTTGCAAGTCCTTATGATTCTACACCTAGAAGAACCCTTGTCCTTGTTCCTGACAAGTCCTTATGATCCTTCAAATTACAATACAGCCCCATGGGTCTCTTAAATAGATCCCATACAAACAATAATTAGACTTTCCAATTACAATAATTAGAAATGCAGACTCAAGACTAAAATTAGTCTTTACATGCAAACTGACCATTCAACAAACTAACTATTCATGTAACTAATAGTTCTGAAATGCACAGGTGATAGATGTCAGTCCCTGTCTGTCTGGAGATGACTGACATCAGCTGATACCTGACCGATGTTAGCAGCTTCATGTCTACTCTTGACTGATGTTGGTTGGCCTGATCGACGTCAGTTACTATGACACTCAACAACCTCCTCCATGTTTGCATACCTATGAAGCTTTTAGCTCCATAACCTAAAAATCTCCCACTTGAAGATAAATAGCTACACCTGTACTTGTACCTGTACATCATCTAATTTTGTTTCTTGGCTTGTATCCCTCTTTAAGTTCAGTCTTGAAGACCAACCACCAAAAATCTTGTGGTGCTTCTCTTGTCATCCAAGTAACCTACCATATCTGAATCTACATACCCATGTAGAGAAGTGCTTGACCCTACACAACATGAATCCCTACTGTTGGTCCCTCTTAGATACCTGAGAATCCACTAAACTGCTTTCCAGTGCTCCTTTCCTAAATTGGCCATAAACTTGCTGACAACTCCCACTTCTTGGGTAATATCAGGTCTAGTACACATGTACTCAACCTCATCATGTGATTTGGGACACTGTTCTATGAACTGTCCATCTATAGGTGTGCTAACTGGTTTTGCATCTTGCATATTGAACCTCTCCACTACCTTATTCACATAATCATCCTGAGACAACATCAACTTGTGATCTTCCCTGTCTTTAGAAATACTCATGCCAAGGATTTTCACTCCTCCTAAATCCTTCCTAGCACACCTCTGAACTAATTTTACCCTTAGCTCAGTAAATCCCTGCATGTATGAACCTACAACAAGCATATCATCCACATACAGTAAGAGGATAATGTCACGACCATTATCCAACCTGGTAAAATAAACATAATGGTTACATTAAAATTGACTAAAGCCATGCTTTGTCATACCCATGTCAAACTTGTACCACTGTCCTAGAGCTTGCTCAAAAC
Source organism: Torreya grandis (assembly GCA_037957365.1). Taxonomy (NCBI): domain Eukaryota; kingdom Viridiplantae; phylum Streptophyta; class Pinopsida; order Cupressales; family Taxaceae; genus Torreya; species Torreya grandis. The sequence continues at coordinate 326,509 of JARHVA010007192.1, forward strand.
CATATACCCTAGCCTTCTATCTCACGTGTCCATTCTCTCCTTTCTTTAACCTAGGAGTCCATTCATCTTTTAGTGCTTTCATCCCAGCTGGCAACTCTACCAAATCTCCCATTTGGTTCTTTCCCAAGGAATCAATCTCCTCATTCATGCCATACTCCCACTGTTTCTTGGATTCTACCTGCATTGCCTCTTCAAAACTTCCTGGTTCTTGACCATCAGTGAGTAACAAGTAGTGTAAATAAGGGGAATAATGAATTTGAGGCTTACTTACCCTTTCAGTCCTTTATATGGGCATTTAAGACTCCTTGACAACTTGATGTCTACCCAAAATCCATTCTTTAGTCAGCCCTGGTCTACACTCAACCGATGTCAATTCCACCTGATCATCGATGCCAGTTCCCTAACCGATGTCAGTGTCCACTGGTCATCGATGTGGGTTCCTTGACTAACATCGGTCTCCACCTGCTCGACACCACCAACTCTAGTCTGCACATGACTGATGTTGGTACCTACCTATTCAACGTCAATTCTCACCTAACTGACGTCAGTAACTATGTTTTCCTGTAAGTGATGACTTTTAACCATGAGCTCACTTTGGATCATAACCTTGTCCAAAATGCCCTCTCAGAATTATTTAGCCCCTTGAGCTGATCTTTGTCCATCATCCCTCCATGAAAACCAAGGCTTTCTAGTTCTTAAGTTTGTCAAAGACATCAGACTTCCTCTTAAGAACATGCATCCCCTTCTTATTCATGTGACCAAGCCTACAGAGCCACATATTCACATCTACATTTGAAGTAGATAAACCAGAAGGAGAATCATTAATACAAGTAGATAGATAAAGAGTACCTACTTTCTTACCACATGTTAATTCAAGTGCACCCTTGGAAACTTTCCAAGATTCCACTGTGAGAGTAACTGTGCAACCTTCATCACCTAACTTTCCTACAAAAATTAGACTCCTCTTTAGGACTGGGACATGCATGACATCCTTCAACACCCATGTGTTGCCCATCTACAATTTCAGCCACACTTCCCCTTTGCCAACAATTTTATAAGGCTCACCAACCCCTAAATAAATCTTTCCAAAGTCTCCATGGACATAATCATGGAAAAATACTCTATTTGGGGTTGCATGGAAAGAGGCAATAGAATCTAAAACCCAAGATTCTACTTTATCCAAGGAACATACAAGAGCATCCTGTGCAACAATACTTGCAACATCTACTTCTTCATTTCCTTCATGTTGATCTTCTACCAACCAACAATCTTTCTTTACTTGCCCTTTCTTTCCATAATTCAGTAATTAATCATTCTTGCCATTAAATTCCTCCATTCTTAGTTTATTTTCTTCTACCATTGCTTTACTCCCACTCAATTAAAAACCCCTGAGAATGACATATAATAAACAAACACTTAACACGCTCTGACCACCTATTAGTGTACCTAACCAAGCTCTGATACCAATTGTCAGGATCCCTACTCCTTGAGAGTACACTTGATTACCTTTGTATAAGCAACTAAACATAGAATTCAACCAGAAGTAATATGTAACTAGAACTCAGAAATAACACAGAATATGAGAGACAATATAATCTTGTATTAACACTCTTCCAAAAGGAAATACAATGAAGAAATCACACTCTTCCCACACCTCTTGAGTGTACCAGTAATTCTCCCTCAAGAGTTCTCTCTCTCTCAATTACAAACAAAATCAACTCAAACACAGAGTTGTTGTTTCAACCAGTTAGTAACAATACTGCTAGTACACCAACCAGTAAGTGACAACCAACTTAACCGTTGTTGCCTACTTCCAGTACCAAGTACTCAAAGTACTCCAAGTAGATCTCCCTGATCTTGTTTTTTGTGTTGCAGATCTCCTTTGACCTTGCTACCCTATAGATCTCCTTTGACCTTGCTACCCTATAGATCTCCTTTGACCTTACACACATACACCTATAGATCAACTGATCTTACTTACCATGTAGATCTTTTTCCTGATCTTGCACACCTGCAGATCAACTTGGTCTTACACACCTGCAAACCTAGATCTTACACTCAGGAAGAACACTTGTCCTTGCCTTTCCAAGTCCTTATGATTCTCCAAATTACAATATAGCCCCATGGGTCTCTTAAATAGGTCCTATACAAACAATAATTAGACTTTGTAATTACAATAATTAGAAACATAGACTCAAGACTAAAATTAGTCTTTTACATGTAAACTGACTATCCATCTAAAATTAGACCAGTTTTGAAACGCACAGATGACCGACATCAATCATTGTCTATTTGGAGATGACTGACATCAGCTGATCATGACCGATGCTGACAGCTTTCTGTCTAATGTGAGTGATGACTTTTACCCACAAGCTCACTTTGGATCATAACCTTGTCCAAACTGCCTTGCTCAAAATTATTTAGCCCCTTGAGTTGATCTCTATCCATCATCTCCTCCATGAAAACCAAGGCTTTCTAGTTCTTAAGTTTGTCAAAGACATTAGACTTCCTCTTAAGAACATGCATCCCCTTCTTATTCATGTGACCAAGCCTATAGAGCCACATCTTCACATCTACATCTGAAGTAGATAAACTAGAAGGAGAATCAGTAATACAAGTAGATAGATAAAGAGTGCCTACTTTCTTACCACATGCTAATTCAAGTGCACCCTTGGAAATTTTCCAAGATTCCGCTGTGAGAGTAATTGTGCAACCCTCATCACCCAAATTTCCTATAGAAATTAGACTCCTCTTCAAGACTGGGACATGCATGACATCTTTCAACACCCATGTGTTGCCCATCTACAATTTCAACTGCACTTCCCCTTTGCCAACAATTTGACAAGGCTCACCAACCCCTAAATAAATCTTTCCAAAGTTTCCATGGACATAATCGTGGAAAAATACTCTATTTGGGGTTACATGGAAAGAGGCAACATAATCTAAAACCCAAGATTATACTTTATCCAAGGAACATACAAGAGCATCTTGTGCAATAATACCTACAATATTTGCTTCTTCATTTCCTTCATGCTGATCTTCTACCAACCAACAATCTTTCTTTACCTACCCTTTCTTTCTATAATTTAGTAATTGATCATTCTTGCCATTGAATTCCTCCATTCTTAGTGTACTTTCTTCTACCATTGTTTTACTCCCACTCAATCAGAAACCCCTGAGAGTGACTTGTAATCAATAAACACTTAACATGCTCTGACCACTTGTTAGTGTACCTAACCAAGCTCTGATACCAATTGTCAGTCGTATCACTTGGTGATCCTAGCTCTTATACCAATTGTCAGGATCCCTCCTCCTTAAGAGCAGAATTGATTACCTTTGTATAAGCAACTAAACATGAAATTTAACTAGAAGTAAAATGTAACTAGAATTTAGAAACAACATAGAATATGAGAGACAATACAATCTTGTATTAACACTCTTCTAGAAGGAAATACAATGAAGGAATCACACTCTTCCCACACCTCTTGGGTGTACCAATAATTCTCCCTCAAGAGTTCTCTCTCTCAATTACAAACCAATCAACTCAAACATAGAGTTGTTTCAACCAGTCAGTAACAATACTGCCAATACACCAAGTACTCAAAGTACTCCAAGTAGATCTCCCTGATCTTGCTCCTTATTGTGTTGCAGATCTCCTTTGACCTTGCTACCCCACACATCTCCTTTGACCTTGCTCACACACACACCTATAGATCAACTGACCTTACTTACCATGTAGATCTTCTACCTGATCTTGCATAACCTGCAGATCAACCTGGTCCTGCACACCTACAAACCTAGATCTTACACACCTGGAAGAACCCTTGTCCTTGCCTTTACAAGTCCTTATGATTCTACACCTAGAAGAACCCTTGTCTTTGTTCTTGACAAGTCCTTATGATCCTTAAAATTACAATATAGCCCCATGGGTCTCTTAAATAGATCTCATACAAACAATAATTAGACTTTCCAATTACAATAATTAGAAATGTAGACTCAAGACTAAAATTAGTCTTTACATGCAAACTAATCATTCAACAAACTAACTATTCATGTAACTAAAAATTATGGAATACACAGGTGACTGACGTCAGTCCTTGTCTATCTAGAGATGACTGACATCGACTAATACCTGATCGATGTCAGCAGCTTCCTATCTACTCCTGACCGACGTTAGTTACTATGACACTTAGTAACCTCCTCCATGTTTGCATACCTATGAAGCTTTTAGCTCCACAACCTAACATAAAATATGTGTTACAAATTACCATGATACAAATAACTATGCTCACCTACCTATCCTTCAAAACTAATTAAAATAGAAGAACTAGCCAATATAAGATCTCAACTTAAAATAAATATAGGGAGACCAATTTTCCCACAATAAAAATCAGAACCATTTTGGTCTTAGATCTCATTCTAACCCATGAATGATGCCATGGACTTGGAAAACACCTACATAATCATGGGTACATCCATCATGGGGTATAAAATAGTGGACACCACACCCATTGATGCCTCATCCTCACCAATAGCCTTAGATACCACAACCCATTCCTCAACCATGGGTAAACCAACAATCAGTTCTCCATCAAAATTTTAGCTAGTATATGAGGTTTTCATAAAAACAAGTATTTATTCCTCGACCTACTACTCAACCACCACAAATAGACCAAGTGGATTAGCCTCAACTACATGCATAACATGTATCAAGTCCAAAATATAGATAAACAACTCATGTTTATGAAACTAAACAAGATGGAATCTTAGGGGTTGGTGCCATTGATTGTGGAAATGTATAGTTGAGATCCAATCACCATAGTAAAAGTCCTAAATGATAAAAAAATTCTTCATCTTGAGTTAAATGAAGAGAAACCTAATAAGGAAAATGAAAGGCCTTAAGAAAGTACTACATTTCCTTTTGCAATTCCATTTCTTGAAAAACTTAAAGAAACAATAAAAAAGGTTGAATCTGATTTCATCTGAGATCTGATGAAGTTAAACACTAAAATTTAATTACATCAATCTATAATAGATATCTAGGAACTTAATAGAGTCATTTAAGGTTTTTGAATGAAAACTCTAGGAATAAAAATGCAATATCCTAAAACTATACATGTGGATGGTAAACATGTTTATTTATTCATAGGTAAACTCCTTTTACCCAAGGATGGGGATCTTGGAAGCCCTGTAAAAACTATCACCATATGAATGAAGGAGATACCCAATGTACTTGTGAACTTAGGAGTTTCCATCAATGTGACTTCATAGTTCTTTTGAGGAAGCTCTAAGTAACTTAGATAAAGTAATGACCAGGTGTGCGCAACATCAATTATCCTTAAGTCATGAAAAATGTGCAATAAACTAAGGAATTTTTCTAAGAAATCACATCTCATCCCATGGGATACAATTGGACCCTATAAATATTGAATTCATTTCTACCCTTTGGCCTCTGTAATCCACCCATCACCTTTTAGAGGGTAGTTTTAGCTATCTTTGTTGAACCAATGAGTGTGTAGAGGTATACATGGATGAATTCACCATGAATGGTGGTTCTTTTGAGAAATATTTAAGTAAATTATATAATGTCTTAATCAAGTATGAGCAACATCAATTATCCTTAATTCATGAAAATGTGTTATAGTATTTGATCAAGGAATTATTTTAGGAGATCACATCTTAGCCCAAGTGATATAAGTGGACCCTAAAAAGATTGAAGTCATGTATAATTGTTCACCTTTGTAATGAACCTATGACCTTTGAAAGGGAAATTTTGGCTATCTTTTCTTATCTAACCAATGAGTGTGTAGAGGTATGCATGGATAACTTCATTGTGCATGGTGGTTCTTTTGAGGAATCTCTAAGTAACTTAGATAAAATGTTAACTAGGTGTGAGTGACATCAATTATCCTTAAACCATGAAAATGTGTAATAATGGATAGCCAAAGAATTTTTCTATGACATCACATCTCAGCCCAAGAGATACAAGTAGACCCTAAAAATATTGAGTTCAATTATACCCTTTGGCCACTATAATGTACATACCACCTTTCAAAGGGAAGGTTTCACTATCTTTACTAATATAACCAATGAGTATGTAGAGGTATACATGGATTAATTAACTATGCATGGTTTTTATTTTGAATAATATATAAGTAACTTAGACAAAGTATCAATTAGGTTTGAGCAACATCATAATAGTTCGAGTTCATATTTAAGCAAAATAAGCACCGAATAAAACTTCTCATGAAATAAATTATAAACTTATATTGTAATTTATTTGGGATCACTGATATAATGGAGAAGTAAAAAATAAATATATATATATGAGATCCTACAATATATTAGTCAAGGTTAATCCATAAACCAACAAATCTCTCACAATATTTCTCTCTTATCCCTTTATTCTCTCACACACATGTATCTCTCTAGGTGATTTATTCTCACAAATCACTCACACACATAATTATATTATTCTTCCTATATTATTATTAAATGAAATTAAAACTCATATTAATAATAATATTACAAAAAGATATAATTTGATCACTAATGTTAGGCTATTTCTAACATTCCCTCCTTAATGTGAACATAGGGAAACATTATTTTGTAGTGCAACTGTAGCCAACAGAACTTGGTCATGATCTAGATTATTTTCTCAAGATAGCCAACAATCTTAAGGATGATTTTACACTCAAATAACTAATAACTTATAATCAAATGATGGTTTCTTAGTGGTTTACCGACAACCAACACATCCAACTAACAACTTACAAATATGGTTGTATAAGACAACCACAAACCTAAATATCATGATGCTATACTAATCTATTAGTTCTCATAACTATCTTACTCCAAGGAGAAATACAAAGAATGAAGCTCACTTATTATATTATGTGAATAGGAATGTCTCATCTATTCTTATTTGCAAATGAAAACTAAAAAATAAGACACAACCCCATTATGTACCCCCTTTGCTTGTGGTTGATGAGAGGATGCTAAATTTCATCCTTCCTCTATTTCCTCCATCCTCCTATAGGTTTTATACTTTCATGTGTAAAATTCCCCTTCAATTTGAGCATTCGGTTCCATTGAAAATGCATCTATTAAAAAATAGGATTTTTTTTAATTTTTTTGACTCTTTTACAATGAAACATTTGATGACACTATTGATTAATGACTAAATGACACAAAGGAATTTTTTAGACAACTAAAAAATAATGACCAAATTTATGGACTCAACTAAAACTAAGTATGAGAAAAATATATTTAATTGAATATCATACCTCAACATTAAATTATTTACTAACTATTTTTGGCCTAGTTCTTGACATAAACTTAATAATTAACTCAAATATAACATAGGCTAAACTCATGATTAATAAAACACTAATTAAATATTAAAACTCAATTCTAAACTATTAGATCAAAAAATTATATAAAATGTAATTAACCAAATCACATCTAAAAGATAATTGAAGAATAAGGACTCGACACTTGAAAATAAAATACCACTAAATAACATAAAACTAAATTTTCAACCTTGAAAATAACAATGTGACTATGCATGAAAATGTTTTTTCTTACATGAACCATTTGTAGATTCACATTCATCTTTACCATGAACAAAATTTTCTACCAAACTATCTACTTATCATTTAAATGGAGACATAACTGACTCAAAGAATAGTTGTCATTTATAGGTTTCATGATGCTACACCAATGATCTGCTTGCACCTATCAACATAATCAAGCTTATAATAGAGGGATCTAAAATCAAAGTTAAGGTTTGGTAGCTAAAACAATGAAAAAAATCATGAGGAAATAAAGATGCACATGAACTGCTATATAGCAGGAAATCTAAGCCGAGTAGTAGGTATAAGTAGGTGATTGGTTAATCAAAGAGAATGATAGGTAGAAACATTATGACTATGTCAAGTAGAGAGTAAATTAGAAAAAAAATGAGGTGTATGAACTTTATAAAAAATAAAAGTATAATTTAGTGATTATGTCAACCAAATCGAATTCTAAACCAGTGTGGAATGGGTGGACTATGAGTTTAAAGAAAGGAATAAGATAGGAATAAGCCAAGATCTAAGTTGACAAACTGATGCACCAGAAAGGGATGCACAAGTTTGTAGGTGCTTATGAGGATAATTCCAAAAGAACACATAAATATTATTTTCTCTCAATAAAATAAGTTGACCAACTTCAAGAATCAACAATTCACTATACAAACAAACCTTAGAATAGAGAAAACATAGGTAATATTGCCATCAATGATTACAATAGTGACCAACACATTTCTATGATTTAAGAATCCAAACCACATGAATAAATTACATCAGTTAGGGAAATGATGAATAATGTCTTCCCATAGAAATCAATTATTATTCTATTATTATAAATAACCAGTGTCCCTACTTTGATACTAGATAATAGTCATGGTTCATATTTAAGCAAAATCAACATTGAATAAAACTTTTCATAAAATAAATTATAAACTTATATTATAATTTATTCAAGATGATTAATACAATGGATAAGTACAAAATAAATATATCTATGATCTCCTACAATATAAGATTCAATTATAATCCATAAACCCACAAATCTCTCCCAAGATTTATCTCTTATTCCTTTATTCTCTCACATACACCTATCTTTATACATGATTTGTTCTCACAAATCACTCACACACATAATTATATTATTCTACCTATATTATTTTTAAATGAGTTGAAAACTTATATTATTAATAATATTATAAACAAATATAATGTGATTACTAATGATAGGCTATTCCTAACACATCAATTATCCTTAAGTCACTAAAAATGTGTAATAATGGCTAACCAAAGAATTGATCTAGGACGTCACATCTCATCCCAAGGGATACAAATAGACCATAATAAGATTGAAGTTTTTTCTACCCTTTGTCCTCTGCAATTCACATGTAACCTTTCAAGTGTTAGTTTTGGATATCTTTGTTGATCTAACCAATGAGTTTGTAAAGGTATACATGGATGAGTTTGTATGTAATGGGAAATGTGGTAGATCTAAAAATCAATCCTATCTCAAAGAAGATAGATCCCACTTACAATTCTGATCGGGGATACATTAGATAATCAGGATCATGACCAATATGTATCGACTACACCTAATTAATGGATCTCTTACCAAAAATAATATCACTAGGGAGGGTTCCAAATCCTCCAATCAAGCAAAACTATGTAGTAATCCTAACTAAATCCTATGTTTTCATATTCATTAAATTAATAATATGTAAATAAAAATATAATATTGTGATCACCAAATATTTTGGCATAAAGTGGGGATAATAAATAATAAAAGGTAAACATGCATATAATACATATACTAATGTCAATGTATACAGAATCCTAATGCATGGAAGATAAGTGCAAATGCATATCTATCTACTTTTACAAAGGAGGATAAAAGTGATGAATACTTACCTTTGAAGATGAACCTATCAAACCTTAATCTCTCCCTTGGCCAAGGTTCTTCATAATAGGTTGTTGTGATATGTAAGGATGTCAAGGATGAATCAACTCTAGGCTACACAATTTATCAATGCATCCAAAAGACTTCTCCATAAGATAAGATCCATATTTCCAAAGAAAGTATGAAACCCTAAGCTTGCTCCTCAAGTATAATGGCAGATAAGTAGGTGTGAAATATATCTTACTTCTTCTTCTATTCCCTTATAAATGGTGAAAATAGTGTGTTTATATAATTAAATCTAACCCTAAACCCTTCTAAAAGTTTCTATCAATAAGGTCAACTCGGTAGACCTACTATTAAAAATGACAAAAAAACATACTAGATAATGAACTATGTTAGCCACAATTGACTTAGTTATTATCAAGATCTATCAATATTAATACAAGGTCAATGTGGCCAACATAGTCACATATACTACCAAAAATGGGTTTAAATTAAGGAAATGGGTAATGAAGGTGGAAAATGACTAGAGGAGGGTACAAAATAGGAGGTAAAGATTAGGGGAATTATTTTTAAAAAAAACAAGTGTGTAGATATCAAGTGTTAATAAGGGACAACAATCATATGAATCACCAATGGTCTACCCACCCATGGCTTAAGCCATGCACTTAGAGAGATTGAGACTCAATAGGTTCCTACAAGATAGAAAGTGTTAGTAATTTGTAAAGTTTTAAAATATTATGTGTATACATATGCCCCACTCAAAGATCATCCATGTCACATGAGTGTAATAGGGGAAGGTTCTTCAAGAAAGAACATAGAAACACATGAAACTAAGATAACAAAAAATGACATACAAAACGTAATGTTAAAATAAAATGAGAGTAGCTGAAAATAATATATGCATACCTTAACTTACCTTTATACTAAATTATTGTATGAAAACATCCTAATCTTTATCATTGAGGTTGATGTACCTATATTTCAAAAACCCTAGAGATACGAGACTAATAATATAAGAAATGTGTGCATGTATAGGATGGTTAAAGTATAAATGAATTACTTAGGAAAACTGGGAAATTAGGATTGTTAAGGAAAGGTTAGAAAAAAAATATTTATGGAAAATGAATGTAGAATGCACTAAATCATGTTGGTAAGCATGTAAAACATAAATGTTAAAAAGGAATGTAGAACATACTAGATCATGTTGGGAAGTATGTAAAACATGGATGGAAAAAAGGAAAGTAGAACATACTATATCATGTTGGGAAGCATGTAAAACATAAAATAAAAATGAAATATAAATGCAATAAAACTTTAACAAATATATCTGAGTGAAAAATAACCCCATGTAAGATAAGCATGTCAAATCAACCATAAAGAAAAACATGAATGATTGAAAATGAAATGTAAGTCAAGATATAAGATAAACATGAAGAAATCGTATAGAAAGAGAAACATGTAAGAATGCGAAATGCCATATGTAAGATAAGTGAATTACACAAAAATCAAACAAGAACATGATGGATAAATAAAAATCAATAGCTCTAAAGGATGACAACTCAAACTTAGTGCTTTTTCTAAGATGCAATGTAAGAAAACACAACAACCTAATGACATCACTAGTATGATAATGAAATGGTGTGGTAAACAAAAGACGTAAGGGTTTTTGTGAGTAAATCTTGGTCCTATCTAAGGTCTTACAATACAACTCATAAATTATAAATAAATAAATGTAAGTAGAGGTGATTAAGTATGTGATCATCTAAAATCAATATCCAACAAAGGGAATCAAGGAAAACATGAATTAAATAAGGAATGTGGGGTGCCACATGGGTGATGTGAACATCCTTAGCAATAATGAGACACACTAGGAAAGTGAGAATGGGTAATAACTATCAACACGAAGGACTAGGATACTTTGACTAATGAACACAAATCTTGGGCTAACAATTAAAGTACATAGATCAACCCATAAAGTCTATATGCATGAAAATTAAAATGGACCTACCTTCCCACAATATTTTCCACATTCCTCAGCAAACCCTTATAGATCCATCTATCTACTGATAATATTTGATATTTACATGAGAAAGTAGGTGGCACTAGATATGATGTAATGAGACATCCTACCCCAAACTATTGGACTATTTCACCCCAATGGACATCAAATCTATCATGAGGCTAGTTGTGTAATTTGAGCTTTGACTAAGATAGGAGATGTGCCAAATATAGATCATGTATTTTATTGTGATCTAACTTTTAATATTATTTTTGCCTTTGAATCATTACCTTTTGTTTGTATTGTATGATTTGTCTTTTAATTTGTTTTGGCTTTTTCTATTCCTCTTCCTCCTCCATATAGATTTAGAGAAACAAACCTGAGTGAAATAGGTGAAAAACATAAGATAACTTACACTTGATCATAGGATAAAAGGACCTAAAGACCAAAGTGTATAAATACTCCTACTCTTGCCCACAAGTAAGTGTGCAATCTCAAAACTGACCAATGTGAGCCTCAAATGAAAGGAGATAAGGGAAATATGGGGATCATAAGTCATCTGACTATGTAATAAGTGATACAATGATGAACATGATTATAGCTAACCATAAGGAGTTAGAATAGTGTTATAAAAGGGATGGGGATATGCTATGATAGTCATGTCATTAAGAGAAGCCATACTAACCTACAACAGATCTAGCACACACACCAATGAAAGTAGTAGTTATCCCAAATAGTGATTAAAAAATGTTTTAATGTGGTAATTTGTGATGATATATTGGTCCTATCCATGGTTTTACACCATATCTAACAAGATGAACACCAATGAAGTGAATGCTAAATAATGGGGTAAAAATAATCATAAGGATACTAAGGAAAAGAATGACACAAAAATAAAAAATGAAAGAGATATATAAGAACCAAAACAAAAACAAATTCCAAATGTAATTTTTAAGAAAACCAAAGAATGTAAAGGAAAATAGTGATGATATTAAAGTGAAATTAAAAGAAGTTAGGTGCACAAAAATAAAGAAACACGAGATTAAAAAAAGAACAAGATCTATGCTAACATCTTTATCAAAGATGAGTATGTGAAATACAATTCTATAAGTCTTGGAAGGTTTCTTAAAGTTGAATTTTTTTCTTATTGTATGCATCATAAGATGACCCAATGTGTAAGTGGATATAGGTATGGGAATCATGAGATTCCCCATAGTATAAAGGGACATGTGGATAGGCATCATACGATGCCCCAACATGTGGCATGGAGTGAGGTAATATTTAACCATTAAAATAATTTGCATTGGGTTGGTAGGTGCATTTAGAGATAGGTAAATATGTCGGTTTGTTAGATTTTAAGGATGTTTAATGTGACATAGGATGTGTAAGAGAGGTATGAAGAGTTAAAGGAGGTAAAGGAGGACCATATATTATATACTCTGGAGTAGGCATTGTAATTAGATACTCCTTTGCTTCATGTGACCTATGAGGTTAAGGTTAAATGGATGCTATGATATGTTTAAATTTGTTCATGTTAGTTATCCTTTCCTTATTGGTGTAATAAGAAGGATAAAATTTAATTTGAACAAAATTAATGGATGAGGTGTAGGGATGGGATAATTTTTTTTGTTCATTAGGTAGTTGATGTTGATGTGATTGTGATTCTTTAGATTGAATTTGTGAGGCTTAAAGATAGTATTGATAACATTATTTTGTGAGAGTATCAAGATTTAATTGTGGACCAAGCAAGGATTAAAGAATAAATAGGTGAATATCATGATAAGATTCATGAAAATGATCTATAGTAGCATGCCACCAAAAAAAATTATTAGGATTGTAACATTTTGGAGGAGATTTGGAAAGATCAAATCCCATGGACTTAGAGGGAGGTAATTTATTCTTAAGTTATTACAAACTCAATGGAGGGTGGGTTGTGTTATTAAAATTGGATGTTCCATTTTGAGGTTTGGGAGGCATGGATGAATTAATGTTATGAGAAAATGATTGGAAAGGTTCTTTAGTATTTGTTTGAGGTGTTTCAAATTGAGTCATAAGAAAGTCTTGCCTTTTTGATTTGTCTAAGGATTCTTCCAAAGTTTTATGGGAAAATATTCAAACTTTATATTGAAAGGGAGAATTAAGAGCAGTAAAAAATAGTTTTAAAAGAGTATCACCATTCATATTTATGGTCAACTTTGAGAGTTATAAACTTCCATCACTTGATGAAAGTGTCAGGAGATTCATTAGGAAGTGTTTTGGCATTGATGAAATGGCTAAGGTATTTTTTAGGAAGATCATCATGTTAGAATTCCTTCACTAGAGCATTAACTAAATCCTCTAGTTGTGAGATATAATGTCTAGGAAGTTGGTTGTATCATTCAAGTGCATCACTAACAAAGGTTTTGGCTAAGATCTTGTTGGTAGCAAAGGTTTTAGTTTAGACCAATTCCTTATAGAGATAACAAAAAGACTTTAAAAAGATAGTAGGGTCCTTGTCCCATCATATGTGATAGCTATAGAAATGTTTAAAATATCTACAGATGAAATGAATGGAGTTAAAGGTTCATTTTGAAGATGTTGAAGAGTTTTATTATGAAAATCAGGTTGAGGGATGATAATCCCATTGGAATCTCTAAGAGGAGGGTAAATTTTGATTTGGTTGAGACATGATGACTTGAGGTGGTTGAATAGTAATGTTTAATAAATGTTGTTGAATTTGAATTATTTGGGAATGATGAGCTATTTTCCTAATGTTTATTTATTAAACTATTTGAGAAAGAATTTGAGTTGTGTTGATTTGTGCATTAGCATTTGAAGGTGGGGTATTAGTCTTGTTAGAAGGGGGATTATTAGTGTTGGTGGGATGAATGATATTGGGTGGAGGATTACCAATATTGGTATTGGGAGGAAGACTACTATGAAGGACATCAACTACATTACATTGTGTAGTGATTGCTTTTGGATTAAAAAAAGATGAAGGAAGAAAGTGAATAGTTTAATTTGAAGTAATAAAAAGGTTCTGATCTAAATCCTTAATTATGCAATGTTCTTGACCAAGCATAGACTAAAAATATGACATCATTATAAAATAAGAGTAGACAATGACACATAAAATAGTATAAACCAAGGTGTATAGAATCAATAGGGTTGATTGTGTATTATTTAGATAGAAGGATAAAAAATGAAGACAAAATTGGCTAAACATAGAATAAGGTTGACCAGGTCAAATTAGTACTATAAACAAGGTGTGAAACTGAGTCAAATAGGGACATAAGGTTGACCAGTTTGACTTAGTATTATATCCTAACTATAAAATAAGAGTATAGGGTCAACCAAGTTGACTTAATACTACAAATAGGGTAAGAAAAACTAGTGTGTTGACTTAGTAGTAAGTGGTTGACTTAGTTGGTTAGGTGAAAAACTAGTGGGCTAACTTAGTTGGATAGGGGTTTAAAAACTAATTGGCTAACTTAGTTGGTTAGGGGCTAAAAAACTAATTGATTGACTTAGTAGTAAATGGTTGAATTATGTGGGTAGGGGATGAAAATTATAGTGTCAACTAGGTCGACTAAGTATTATAAATAGGGGAAAACTCAATCTGATAAGGATTCAAAGTTGACTAGGTCAACTTAGTACTATAAATTTATAAAAGAGAGTATAGGGTTGACCAAGTTGACTTAGAAGGGAAAAATATAGTCTATAAGAGATTGTGTCAAACAAATTGATAGTGTGATAAAACAAGGAAAATTTTTGTAATGTAATTTTTAACAAGAAATAGGAGTAAATACACAAACAATTGGATCAATGAAGATGATCCAATTGGGGCACATAACACAAAAGATTGACCAACATTGGTCAATACAAGTTTTTTCAATACAACACACAATGATCAGAGAGTAAGCAGTCAACTGAAAAGTAAATATTAACTTAGTGGTCATATGCTATTTTAAATGTGATAGGAAAGTTAGGTGAAAATAGTGACTAAAAATCAATATATGGATGGTTTTAGGACATTTAGGATGAAAGGGATTTGTATTGACAATGGTACTAGATTGCTATAGGGGCCTACCTCCTCACTTCACAATCCTATAGTGATAAGGGTTTAGGGTGATTTGACAATACATACCATTAACCATGTGTTTATACTTGGCCATAAAACCAAGTTGGATTCCCCCTTGGTGATGAAATCCAAGTAGGTAGGCCTTTGGAAGATAAAAATGTTAAATTTATTTTGAATATAATATGAGTTAGTAGTGTGCACAATAATATAAAAATAGTTCAACTAATTGGAAATTTAAAAAACCACCGAATTAGACTATATGAGCTACTCTAAGCATGTAAAAAATTGAAAATGAAAGTGTGAACTAATTATTATCATATAGCTATTAATTCCAAAATTAAGAATGGTATAGATTCAATTTAGATGACACTGTATATAAAAAGTACAAAACAAATTTGACTAGGTCATTATTATTTTATAGAAGCAAGAGTCTTTAAGAACTAAGTCAAACAAGTTAATTTAATCTTTTAGGTAGAAGATAGGATACAAAACTAAGTTGATTAAGTCAACTTAGTTTGTTGTATGATTACAATTTTAAAGAATGCAAACTTGAATAATTTTTTTTTAATGAAGAACTGAATTGATAGAGAGATAAAGAGGAAAACCTTGATGGGTTGCTGGACGATGAGGATTGAAACTTTTTTGTTGAAGTGCCTTGAATGTTGATTTTAAGTTATACAAATTAAGTTAACTTGCTTGACTTAATTTGTTAATCTAGATGTTGATTGGAAGATTAAATTGACCTGCTCAAGTTAGTTTATTAATCTGGATGTTGAGTAAAATATTAAGTTGACCTACCTGAGTTAGTTTTGTCATATGGATGTTGATTGGAAGACTAAGTTGACCTGCTTGGCATAGTTTGTTGATCTGGATGCTAATTGAAAGACTAAGTCAACCCACCCAACTTAGTTTGTTAATCTAGATGTTGAGTGAAAGATTATATCAACATAGTTTGTTGATTTAGATGTTGATTGAAATACTAAGTTGATCTATTCAACATAGTTTGTTATTTATGATTGAAGAAGAGTATTGTGTTGACCTATTTTATCTAGTAATGTGTATCTGATGAAGACCTACATAAAAATAATAGAGTCATTTTGATATGACTATGTGTTAAACCTTTGTATAAAAGCTAAAAATATATTAGCCTCGTCAACATAATATTTCAAATATATAAAAATAATAAAATGATAGAAATGAAAGCATGAAAGAAAACCTACAAGGGTTAGATTCACATTGGGTTTACCATAACGCATGCAATGGGGAATGCAACTGATCTACAAATCAATCCTAGCTCAAATAAGATATATCCTACTTACAAATCTAATTGGGGATACATTAGATAATTAGGGTCATGAATAACACTGATCTGATAGAATTAATCAAGGGATATTTTACCACAAATAATATCACTAAGGAGGATTATAAAACCTCCAGTCAAGAAAAACTATGTAGTAACCCTAACTAGGTTCTTTATTTTCATATTCACTAAACTAATAATAAGTAAAGCAAAATCTAATCTATTTCTCACCAAAGATTTGGGCACAAAGTGGGGGTAGTAAACAATAAAACATAAACATGCATAGAATACATATACTCATGTCAATGTATATGAAATCTTAATGAATGAAAGAGAAGTTCAAACGCATATATATCTACTCTTACAAAGGAGGAACATATATATCTACTCTTACAAAGGAGGAACAAAGTTAGGAATACTTATCTTTTAAGATGAACCCGTTGAGCCTCAATATCTCCCTTGGCCAATGTGCTTCACAATAGGTTGTTGTAGTATGTAAAGATGACAAGGATAAATTAGCTCTAGGCTACACAACCTATCAATGCATCCAAAAGACTTATTTACAAAACAAGATCCATATCTACAAATAAAGTGTGAAACCCTAAGCTTGTTCCTCAAGTTGAATGGTGAATAAGTAGATGCATAATATATCTTAATT
Source organism: Torreya grandis (assembly GCA_037957365.1). NCBI lineage: Eukaryota > Viridiplantae > Streptophyta > Pinopsida > Cupressales > Taxaceae > Torreya > Torreya grandis. Next base: position 343,994 of record JARHVA010007192.1, read on the forward strand.
ATTCTTATCTTCTCTTAGAAATGGTGAAATGAATGTGTTTATATAAGATCTAACCCTAAACTCTTCTAAAAGTTTTGGCTGACAAGTTCGACCCAGTTGACCTAGTATTGAAATTAACAAAAACATACTAGATAATTAACTATGGTATCCATAGTTGACTTAGTTTTAGTAAGCTCTATCAAAAAAATACAAGGTTGATGTGGTCGACACAGTCATGTAAATTACCAAAAGGGGGTTTAGGTTAGGTGAATGGCTAATGAAGGTGGAAAATGATAAGAGGAGGGTGAAAAATATGAGGCAAATCTTAGGGTAATGGTTTTTATGAGACAAGTGTGTAGAGAATAAGTGGAAAAAAGAGATAACAATCTTGTGAAGCACCAATCATCTATGACCCCTTTCGTAACACACTCTTTAAGATGTGCACTCAAATATATTGAGACTTGATGGTTTCTTGCAAGATATAAAGTGTTAGTAAGTGGTAAAGTTTGAAAATATTATGTGTATATAGACTTCATTATGCATGATGGTTCTTTTGAGGAAGCTCTAAGTAACTTAGACAAAGTCTTGACCAGGTGTGAGTGAAATCAATTATCCTTAAGTCATAAAAAATGTGTAATAATAGTTTTCTAAGGAATTGTTGTAAGACATCACATCTCATCCCACGGGATATAGGTAGACCCTAAAAATATTGAATTCATTTCTACCCTTTGGCCTTTGTAATGCACCTACCACCTTTCAAAGTGTAGTTTTGGTTATATTTATTGATACAAACAATGAGTGTGTATATGTATACATTGATGATTTCATTGTTCATGGTGGTTTTTTTTTGGAAGATCTAATTAAATGAGACAAAGTATTGATTAGGTGTGAGTAAAATTAATTATCCTTAAGTCATGTGAAATGTGTTATAATGGCTTAGTAAGGAATTTTTGGAGGGCATCAAATCTAAGCCCAATGGATAAAAGTGGACCCTATAATGATTGAAATCATTTATAATTTTCCTATTCCTAAAAATCAAATTGATATCAAAATTTTATTAGGTTATGCAGGGTACTATATACATTTTATATAAGACTTTAGCAAGACATATGCAACTATGTTTTCATTACTTACCAAAGATAGTGATTTTCTATGGGCGAATAAATCTCAACAAGACTTTAAAGCAATAAAGGAGAAACTAATTTCTAATCCAATTATTAGATGTCTTAATTGGGAACAACCCTTCCACATGGGGTAGTTCAATGATAAAAATATGAATACAAAAAATGTATGTTAATGAGTAACAATCTTACCCCCATTAAAATAAATTATACTACTACTGAAAAATAATTCCTAGCTATCATATCTGAAATAAACAAATTTTGGCACTACATCATTGGATAAAAGATATTTGTTTACACTAATCACTCAGCCATAAGATAATGAACAAACTAGTGTTAGGAGGTAGGATCATTAAATAATTAATAATTTTGCAAGAATTTAATATGTTAATTATTGATAAACCTAGTAAATCTAATTTGGTTTTTGATTTGTATCAAGTTTGAATGTTTTAGGTGAAGAAGAGTTAGTGGAGGATAATTTTCTTGATGAGAATTTGTTCTTAATTTCAACATACTCACCATGGTTTATTGATATGTAAATTTACTTGGCTACAAGGAAGTTTCGTTATGATTTTACTAATAAATAAATAAAACATTTGGTTAGGGATGGTGATCATTTTAAATGTCTTAATGGTTTTTTTGTTTAAAAGTGGACCTAAACATGTGATTCATAGGTGTGTAATAAAATATGAGACTTATGACATCATAAGGGCATGTCATGATGAACCTAGAGGAGGCCATTATTCATCCAAAATGACTATCCACAATATCCTTGGGGATGGGTACTACTGGTCTTCACTCTATAGGGATGTCAAGATACATGTCTGGCAATGTGATCCTTGTAAAAGGATGAGAAAACCCACTTTATACAATGAAATGCCCATCCATCCTCAAGTGGTTCTATGACCTTTAGATAAATGGTGGTTGGATTTTGTTGGACCTATGGATACACCATCTCAAGGAAAGGAATATCTACCAATATGCATAGATTATGTCACTAAATGGGCAAAGGTTCAAGATATCCCATATGCAAGAGAAGAATTAGTTTTTGATTTTCTATATTATATAATCATATAGTGATATGTGTTGTCTCCCAAAAGTAGCAATCATTTTTGGGACAACATTTGAACTATTTTGGTCTTACAGACCAAAATTGTATCTTCCATTTTCAAAAATTTGTCTTAGACATTCAGATTCTTCATTTTCAAAGCTTCTCAAAAAATCTACAGACTTTGTAAGTCAAGTTTAATGGATTTTACATGTTTATTAGTTCAACATCTTGGTTCAATGATTGGTTCAACCACTTGACTCATTGGATGGTTCATCGGCTTTTCATTCAAAGGGGCTCAGCACACTTCATTAAACCATTGAACCAGTTCAACAGATTGGTTCAATTGTTTGATTCAATGAACAGGTTCAACTATTGGTTCAAAGGCAAGTATAACATCTTGGTTCAATGCTTAGTTTGTTGGCTTGTTTCATTCATTGAACCATCAGCTTGAACCATTTTTGGTTCAACCGATTGGATCAACCTCAAAGTTCAAAGGGCCCGATTCAATTAATCTAGAAAGGAGGAATGATGAAGACAAGATCAGACCACCAAGTGGACATTGAAAGTTGTAATCTTTCAATTACACGGCTTGTTTATCTACATTGAGAAGATCAAATGGGTAAAAGGCCTCAAAGTTCTAGCTTGTCTTCCTAACAATTCCCAACGCATCATGATGTATTACTATTCCTGAGTCCTTCTTGAAGTGGCTATATAAGGGACTTTCTTTCATTGTAAAATTATCTTCTTTTTGACAATCTGAATGAAACTCTGCCCAAATTGAGAGGCATCATTGAGACTTTGTGCTCAATCCATTGATGAAAGCAAGGGATTTTTTCATACTTTGTGCTATGATATCTTTTCTATTTAATTAATTTTATAAGCAAGATTAGTAAAATTAGTCAGGAAGGTGTCCTACAGAATCAACTGTGGAGAGACTTTGTGCTCCCATAAGCTGCCTTCAGTGTGTTTTCTTTATATTGGTGTGTAAAGGACTTTGAGAATACTTTGAGCTTTCATTGCCCTACGTATATCACTCTTGAGTATTTCAGGTGAAAACTTTGTGTTGTGTCTCAATTTTCTAGTTACCATACTTTCAATTGCATTCTACTTTTATTTCTAAGAGTATTCTTGTGGCTGGTTGAATAGTTCTTCTGAAAGAAGAGGAGTGTTGTCTGTCATTCTCTTGAGTTTTTCCTTTATTTTGTATACATCATCTTTGAATAAAGAGAGATCGATGACTCATCCTACCCTTCAGTATTATTTTTTGTTTATACATATACATAGCATATCCACAGGGAACCTCCCCTTGATGAGAAGAGAGCAGTCTCCTTTTGATGTGATAAACTTACACATTAGGATGACTAATCTTCTTGTTTTGGCTGATAAGACCTATTTTGTTTACCAATACGCTGATAGAAAAAATATTCAACCAATAATATGGAACACTAAGGGCCATAGTATCTGACCAAGTCCCTCAATTCATGTTTACTATGATAAAATCCTTCGTATAGCACTACCAAATCAGCCAATGGAAGTCATATCCATGTTATACACATGCCACTAGATAGGCTAAAGTTACTAATAGAGAGTTGGAAAACATATTGACTAAGATAGTCAACATCAATAGAAAAGATTGGGAAAATAACATACCTAAATTAGTATGGGCTTATAATATCACTTGGAAATTCACCACATGTTTCTCACCTTATGAACATGTATTTAGAAACAAGCCTCTACTTTTCTTATAATTTGAATTATAGACTTTGATAACATCAACAAAAGTGGGCATAGATCTTGATGAATGATATAGAGAGAGATAATTCTTCATTTTAATGAGTTGATAAAATAAAAATGGAGGTTTTTAAATAGACAAAACTTCTACAAAATTAAAAAAAATAATGGCATGACACCCATATTAAGGAAATAAGATTCAAGGAAGGATATTGGGCTTTACTATTTGATTCTAAGTTTCAAAATTTCAAAGAAACTTTTATAATGAGATGATTGGGACCTTACCAAATAGAACAGATCTTTATCAATGGAGCAGTTCAACGTTTTTCAATAAATGGAAATAAGAAGATACTCTTAGTCAATGGGTATAGATTAATACTATATCATTAGCCTCCAAGCAAGGATGATTTTTTTTAATAAATTCAGTTTTAAGATGAATTTGGACTTGGGGAAGAACCTTATTCTTCCATCATAGTCAAAATATGATGATTGAATCCCAAGCAAGGGAGAGGATTGAAAACTAGAACTGGTAGTCCTCTTCCCAATAAAGGGCAAGGATTGAGAACAAGAAATGAAAGTACATTTCCCAAAAAATAAAAAGTTAAAAATTATAAAAATAAAAAATTATTTATATGTGTGTGTGTGTGTGTGTGTGTGTGTGTGTGTGTGTGTGTGTGTGTGTGTGTGTGTGTGTGTGTGTGTGTGTGTGTGTGTGTGTGTGTGTGCATGCATTCATGTATGTATGTGTACATACATACATACATGCTTGCATGCATACACACACACACACACACACACACACATTGATGAGAAGTTGAAAACCAAATATGGAAGATTCTCAAGGCATAAAGAAATAAAATTAGTAGTTGCATGTTATTTTAAGGGCTTATTACTAACTGATGTGGTCTAATAATGATAGGACAAGTGGTAGTCTAAGGAGAAGGAAACATCAAAAAAATTGGGGTATTTTGTACATTATTTTCTATGTAGGATTAGACTTAAGTTGTTAAAATATCATTCTTATTCATCCTATAAGGAACGTTACCCGAAAATGGGAGGTGTCCTAAAAAGGTACGCAAAATAGATAGCTCTAAAAAGATAAGTGTCATTTTAAATACATGATTTGATGCCCATAAGAATATACTCTTCTAAAAAGAGGCATGATGTCATGTTCATGACATGATGGGAATTCATGAAAGAAAAAGCTAGCTAAAAGGATTAGTGATGGTAATTATCAGCTCAGGTAATTGATTAAGGAGATGGATGTCATGAGTTAGCACATGGAAAAGATGAGGGACACCTTTTAAATATTTCATAGGATACCTTGCATTTTCTAATTAACCATATCCTTATAATAATCATGTCCCATAATTGAATAAAAAACTTCAAACGTATGCTAGAGTTAAGGGAAATGATGACATAATTCAATCCCAATCATGCCATGTTATTTTAAATCTATTCATATGAAAAAAAACCCTCTACCTTGATTCAAATTTTCCTTCTCCCTTGATACCATCTTCCTTATAACCTTGATCTTGTATTTAATCAAGCTCTGTAACTTATAATAATGGTCTAAAAAATAAAATTGAGCCTGAGTTTATAAATTTATTGTTGGAGGATAAGGTAGTAGTTGCATTTTTTGAAGTATCATGGTAGCATGAATTTCTCAAAAACATTTAGGGGCATGATGAGTGATTAGTAAAATAATTCATTTTAAATTTCTAATACAATTATAACATAGTGAAGTGAGTAAAATTTTTAGTTACCAGCCAAGTAATTAGTGAGATATCAAGCATTTCTATTGAATGTGAAATAATTATAGGTATGTCAACATTGAATGGCCTTATTAATCTATTTAATGAAGAAGGTGAACTAGATTTAGAATTGATTCTCATCCCTCAAAGGGTTTTTAAATTAATAAAAATGGATAACCTACCTAAACCATGTAATATAATTCCTTCATGGGTGATCAAAGACTCTACTTGTGATGCAAAGTATGGCTCTCTTGGCTTTGATGCCATGAGGATCATTACACATTTGAACCATAATTTACAAATACCTACACATAGAGTGAATTTTCCTATGTTCTTGATAGGATCCATACATGTTATGCCATTAATACATAGGATAGTAACAACCTCTATAATACATCATGGGTTCATTCATCTCATCTACAAGCACCACTTCCTCAAACAACCAAATTGAGAAGCTATTTGGGAAACATTATTGAACAATAAGATGAAGAGATGACCTAAACCAAAGAGAAGATCCCTATATATAGCCAAGACACCAAGGTCTAGCTCAAAATAATTAACCTCTACCAAAAGACCATTTGTGGAACTAGTGAAAACAAAATAAATTAAGAATAGGAGTCTCAAATTAATCTCTAATGTCACTTTGGAGATAGCTAAGAAGATAATATAAAGAAGGAACTTGAGACCTACAGTTTCATAAGTAAGCTCTGTAGTTACTCTAGATATAACTATAAATCAATAACCCATAATAATTTCATAAGAATAAATACAACGTCTAGAGATGGATTAACCAAAAATATTAAGCATATACCATCAAATAAAATGAGGAATTCCATAGGAGGAACCCAACCCTATAGTTACATAAAAAAATAAGAAGGAAATTAATCCTATAGGAAGATGAGGATATATAAAGAGATGAAGTTGAGACACTTGGGAATATTTATCAAAACCCCCTATGGAGATTCCAAATTTGTGGGAAGAACCTAAAATTGAATGGGTTGAATAAGAAGGCAAAAATGAGAAGAATGAAGAAGGAATTGGACATGAAAAAATTGAAGGAGAAATCAAGCATGAAGAGGATGGAGATAAACTTAGAGTAGGAATTGAGGAATTGGATGATATTGTAGATGCCTTTGAAGAGGATATAGAATAATATCCTCTACCTTCATCTCCTTCACCTTCATCTCCTCCAATAACATCTCAAAAACATCTTGATAAAGGAAAGGCTCCAATGGAAGAATAATAAGAATAAGAGGTCCATTCCTCCATTCAAGATGAATAAATAGAACTATAGCAATCTCTTCTTCTCACCAAAGAAAAAGCCACCATAAAACAAAGTGTAGAAAAAATTGCCTTCCTTAGACTGCAATTACAAGGTAATGATAACACCATTTGTTCTTTGCAAAAATATTTTGAAGAAGTAAAAAATAGTCTATGGAAAAATTCAATGAGATAGGGGTACTTAAAGAAAATATAATTGAGATAAAAAAGTGGTAGACCAAAAGGTCCAGATACCTCTAAAGTAACAAGTAGATAGAGGATTCCAAATCTTGTTGTCTTATCATGATGTTATGACCATTTGGGAAACTGTACAAAATTTACAAGGATAAAGGCATAAAATAGAATTATTGCAAAAGAAAACAAGATATTAAAAGAAGACCATGACAAGGCAAGGCAATAAACTCAACAAGCCAATGCTTTTATTCAAATAATTTATGAGATAGTTGAAAATATTTTGGCTTTTAGGAGACCTTCTTATGCCTAAATTTTTTTATTTAAGAACAATTATATAAATGGAAATGTTTTATAATATCTTGTGACCAAAAGCATGAAATAACAAATTAAAAAGATTTTTGAAAAGAAATTGAATAGTACTCTAGACTGATAGGACCTTTTATATAAATTATATTTATGTTATCTCATTCTAGGAAATAGGTCTAGATTCTTAGTCAATTTTTTCATAAGATAAATATAGTTCAAATCTCTCATTTCTACTTTTAGAAAATAATTTGGATGGGAAAAAAGGACTCATGAATATTTTTATAGACCATGGATAGTAGGACTCTACATGATACCTCAATGTGTTAGTGCACCTAAACTTCTCACAACATTCAAAGTTCAATACTTATGGTACATGTGAGATCATTACTTATAGACCCTAAAAAAAAACATTGAATATTTTGAAAGATTTATCCAACATCATTTTAAAAAATAAGTAATGGCATGTATGAAAATATTGGATACATTGAACATTGATTTGAAGAGGATGGAAGTATTCACTCCCACTAATCTCTGATAGTGTCTCCATAGGTCCAAGGCTATTATAAATATAATTTCATAGTTCATAATATCAAAGAGGACATAGATCTTAGATTGGTATGATCTTTAGACCACCACTCCTTCTCAGTCCTATGTCACCATATAAAAATACATCACCCTAGTCCACTGAGTAGTTTCAAAGATTGATGAAACTTATTCTTATGGATATGGTATTTATACCTATAACTAAGGATAATTTGAGAACTCACTATGATACTTATTATATTATCTAGTGGTTGGACCAAAGGGTATTCAACTATAAGGAGAGAATGTTGTAGTTTGTAAAAGGAGTTAAAAAAGATAAAATGTGGGGAAATTATGAGTCCATTATATGACTGATTAGATCCATATATTGATCCACACTACCTATTAATATACCTTATTATAATTAATATTGCATGTGTTTTATTACTTTATTGTAGTCTTAAGTATGAAATAAGTATTTATGTCTCAGTTTGTATATGAGTCAATGTTGCATATTTTAACACTATGTAGTAGTTCTTTTTATGGTTATCTCTCATGTTTGCATGTATAGGTGATATAGATACACTATGATCTAATGTTATAAGTTTTGAAAATTGGATTCAACCCTTAGGAACAATCTTAGCATATGATAAAGCATTCCATAAAAAATTTAGAGTCTATTATCTAAACTCTAGAGTCTAATATTCCAACTCTATATTTTATCAATTGAGCTCCATAGTACATCAAAACGCTATAAATTGCTATAGGTTGATCCTAGATTATATCACTAAGGTATGGAATACTTTAGTCAAGATCTATAATACATCAACATAAATTCAAAGTTATTCCATCCATATGAAAAGCATATAAAAGGCATTTTTGATGATTTTTCAATGCTATATACACCTTTTCACGTTCCCTATAGGTAATTATTGAACACTTACTAGCTATACCATTTTATTTATAGTTTTACTATTTATAGCAATGTTTGTGAAAATTTCATTATAAACATTCTAAGATTTTGGGATACCAAAATAATAACACGTTCTAAATATGTAATAACCTATTGATACTATCCATGTTTTCATGCCTTATATCCTAATGTTTCACCTATAAATATGGTAAAAATTTGTAACATATTTCTTATTTTTGTAAATAAGTTGGACCATAGTTGTAATCCAATTAGTCTATTAGTTTTTTATTATATTTTGAGATAGAAGTTGGGGAACATTGGATCTTGATACAATGTCTTCATATCATTCTATGTGTTATGGAGAGAGTAAGATTGAACTAAATATTATAGGCATAGGAAGTACGTACTATATCCATTTTTAGTTTGTAATCTTTTCCAGAAATTAATAAAGTTTTGAATGTTTCTAAAGGAATGAGTAGATCTAAAACTTGTTCCAAAGGAGAGAAAAAGGCTCACTTACCTAAGGATTCAGGATATGTGATGGTATTTATATGTATTTACTTTATTTTTTATTTAATTATATTAAGAGTGTTTATGATGGTGAATAGTTAAAATTGTAGGTCTCTTTCTAATTGTGTGTGCATTTAATATTTATAACATTTTTATCATTTTAAATTTCAAAACTATTTCCATTTTCAAGTAAATTCAATTCTTCTATCCCATTTCAAGTAAATTTAATTCTGCAATGAAATTAGAAAGTGTTTCCTTTAGTTATTATGTGTGTCTTATTAACAACATTTTTTCTTTACAATCAAAGAGTGTTTTATTTAAATAAAGTGTGTCACTTTAAGGATTTTGATTCTACAAGTTTATTTCTTTAAGAAATTAAATAGATTCAATTTAAGTTAAGTATATTATAACCTTAGAGTTATTATATCCATTATAAAACCCCCAAAAACACAACTATGAAAAAGAAATTGCACATCTTATTGTATACATCCATTGGACACCAGCCTTGGTTTTAATGGCATCAACCATTTAGTTAATTAAATGAATGGATTGGTGACACTAGTTAAACTTGTTTTAAAAATTGACCACGTGTGATAATACCACCACTATAAATGATAAAATTTCCCCTCTACATTACATAAATACCCATTTAATTACATTACCATCATGGTGGTTTTATAATTTAGGCAGTGGTTTCCTACTTAAGAGGTGGTTATATATTAAATTAAGGGAATTTTTTGAATTATGCAAATGGTTTTGTCACTTAGAGCATTATTTTCATAAATTCTCCTGCATAAAGCAATGGTTATATCCCATTATAATCATCTTCTAAAATTAGCTTTTGTGACTCCAATTTTGAAGCATTTTTCATGTTTAGTGTCACATTTCTTAATTTTATTAGCTTGTGTTGGCCTCCAATAAGGCCCAACTCACTCCATCTTCTATTTTTTATAATTTTCAATTTATCTCAAGTTAAACTCCTTGTTGGAATTATTTTAAATCCCCCATGCAAGCTCCTAAATCTTTATACAAAAAGGCCATTTTTGGTCTGTTTTCAAATTTAAAATTTTCCATTAGAAATTGTTATTGTGAATAGTTTACAACCACATTCCTTCTACAAATTTATGAAGATATAACCTCTATTATTTTATAAATAACTACATTTTCACGAGTGAAGAAGTGTTGTTGATTTAGTAACTCAGACTTTGTAAATCAAAATATTGGCAAACCCCAACTTAAGTGCTCTGCATTTATGGTTGTGTCTCCTCTTTTCCCCATATTGCTTCAGAGCTTGTGCATCCTCCAATTAGAGATTTCCCAAAATTTATACAAGGATAAAATGGGTTGGCATAGTGAAGATTCTTTTATAAAAATATTTCATGCACTCTGATCGATCTATGCCTTGATCAAGTTGGAGTTCTCTTTGATTTTCATCGCGTATTTCTTTGATATATTAGATTAGTGTAGTTGTTTTTGAAATATATTAGTTTCATTATTTATAAAAATTTCAAATTTTATATGGAGATTTTTTTTTCCTTTTCATTGTCTTTGCTATAATAAAAGGTAGTTAGCTTTAGTTGTGTTTGCATTCCAGTAGATTAGTTTTCTTTCAATTAGCAAGACATTTCACAAATCATTTGTATGAATATATTTATGAATTATAAAGACATTTTCAGCCAATATAATATTTCATTTCCAATATCTAAACAAGTTTCTTGCATTCCAAACAATTACTTAGTCAATAAAAAAAAATTATACAGTCATAGGTGCATAATGAAGGCTAGTATATTTCTGATTTTTTTTGCTTTGGTGGGTTTAAAGTGTTATTGTTTCCATATTTAAAATATAAAATTATAACTTTCATTTCTTTTTTATATCCTATCAAATCATTCCAAAATCTTGTTTACAACAAATTAGAAAAGTTGAAAAGATAGTTTAACTTGTTTTTAAACAAAGAAAATCAAAAGAAAGTGTTGTGTTTTGTTGTTATTGTTTTATATCAAGTTCCTTTTTTCATTGATTGCATATATAGTCCAAACTTTCATAATTAATCCATCTCATATAAACATAAAAAAAATACAAAAACATCATCATCTAGTTTGCATATAAATAAGGCTAGGAAAAATCAGCATATTGCACAATAGTATAGGCTTCCTCCTCCCTTATTTGCATCAATTATAAACCTGAGAAAAAGACTAAAAAATGAATTTTTTATTTAATTTAATTTTATCTGTGTCATTTATTTACTTTCATCATTTCAATTTCAGCAAAATGTAATGTCCCTCTTAAGGCATATTATGCAAATCTGGAAATTAAGGACAAACCCTTACCCCAATAAGAGTAATTTTTTATTTTTATATCAAAAATTAACAAAAAAATTAGAATTTTGGAAATACACATTTATGGCACCAACTATAATATTTTATTATCAAAATACTTTCAAAAATTCTAGAATAATTATAGCTCATGAAACACCTTTAAATCTGTTTTTTACGTACAAGTGTAGGGCTAAAAAATAACAAATAAATACCATCTGATTATTTGACTATAAATAAGTCAAACTATCCAATATTTACCTTTAAAACTATAGTTTTATTTCCCAAAGTTGGGTTACACACTAGGATAGGTCCCTGAAGTGGGTTTCTACCCTAAAAGGGTCTTGCAATGTAGTTCACCACCCTCCAAAGGGTATTCAAGAACCACGTCTCCCTCTATAAACCCTAAAAACTATTGTGAAACACTAGATGATGCCATAGAAAACCACCAATTGCTCAAATTTAGCCTTTGCAACCTATGAAATGAATCTATCCAAATGAGGTTAAGTGTTTATATCCTTAACTTTAGGTTCTAGTGAAGTTTTTCATCTTAAATGGAGATAAGCCAAGAGTTTCTTTCTCAAAATCAAGATTCATTTCATCAAACATAACATGAGTCTCCAAAAGAAAATCCTCTTTTCCTTTTATATCCTTTCCTCAAAGGGATGTGTTCCACATGAAGGGAAATTCAAATAATCAAAAATAAACTTCCTTATAAATTCACTTAAGGGTTAATATTGCCCATGACTCTTAAAAGGCCCCTTCTTAAGTCAAAAAAATAAATGAGTTTTTGATATATTTTATTTTGGAACTAAGGCATATTATTAATTTTATTTAAAGTATTTAAAAATAATTTTTATTTTAATAATAATATATTTTTATTTTTTAGAAAAGTGGACATTAGATTCCACCCTTCCCAATTTTACTTTCCCTCAAAAAAATGCATGCCCATTTTATATTACATCTGAAATACTTGGATACCACTTCAATCTTAAGAACTTTCAACTCCAAACACTTTCTTCATGAACATATCCTTGAGCTTAAATGGGTCCAATATTGTTATTGTGGGCTGAAAACAAACTCAATTATCCCCGTGCATGCTTTTCATATGTCATGATCATTGTACTTTACTTGGACATGAAAATTGTGCACTCTTTGACTCATAATATTTTTTTTATCAACACTCATGTGGGTTTTTCCTAAACCTACACATAGAACAAACATGTCAATAAAATCAATATCTCTCCACACCTTTCTTTCAATTGCTTCATCATGTCTTTAGGAATTTTGTTCAACTCACCTCCCACGATTAAATCTTATTCATAGTTTCCATTCATGTGATAGACTTCCAAAGGTCCATTCTTTGTGTTCCACACACGGATATATTTGTACCATTGCATTTTCTTGTTCATAATCAACATTGTGGTGCCTAGAAACTCCTTCATAATGGTTGTAAACAATATTTCATTAATGGTAGGCAAAACATCATTCCACCTTGTTACTAAAAATACTCTTGTGACTTCCATAAAAAATCTTAATGGGTTAGTTATATTTCCCATATTAGTAAAAAAATAGGACAAAAATTGTCATATTTTTATTTATTCACAAAATTCAGAAATTGTAGTTATATAGGGGTCAGAATTAACCATATAGTAACTTAAAATGCTTCAACATATATCAACCAAAAAAATGTATCTCATAAACTTTGTTTCAAACCAAATGTACTAGATAAATAATTCATTAACAATAGAAACATTGAAGTCATCAAAGATCTTACCCTTAATGTGTCTTCAAAGATCACTTGAAGCCCAAACTTTCATGTACAATCAATTTTAAACATATTTGAAAGTATCTATGTTCCTTTTGAAACTCAAGTGTTCATTCTATCATCATTTTCACTTTGTTGCCCATGATAACAAAAATTTCACCATGATATACTATGAATTATCAAGATTGACATATGATCATTATTTTCAACATGTTGCCCATGATGACTACACATCTAAAAATACATATTAGGAAGCAAAAAATTCATAACACTTTCATACATTTTGTTTTCCTAAAAATACATCTCATATAGAAATGGCTCAATCTTAGAAATTATCGAAATATGGATAGGGGTTTCTTGGAAAATACCCTCTTTCTATTTGGTACCCTTCATTTTATCCTCATTATTATAATGATTCTCATGATGATCAAAATATTATAAGTACATAGTATGATAGTGATACAAGAGAAGATAATTTGATTTCTTACCATGATAACAATCTAAAATGGCCTAGTATGAAACAACAAACCTGAAATATGACCTTTCTTTTCATACCTTAGGATAGAATCTAATTGTTTACTTATTTTATCAAATTTTTAAGTAGGATATTTTGAGGGACTTACCTTGGCACAATAATCCTCCTATTTATCAAGATCCATACATGTTTCATTAAAGGTTCTACACTTTCCACTTGCATGGTAGATTATTTTATACATTGCTCACTAACTTTTTTTAATTTAGAATTCTCTCGCTCCTTGATATACTCCTTGGAAATATCATGAGGGTTTGACTTCCCATATTTTTCCTTAAAAGTTAATTTTTTCTCATATTTTTATTCATTCACCCTTCCTAAAATTTGGAAATTATTTTCCTCTTTCTTTCTCAAGGCATGTTAAAGATCTCTTGGATTGTTTCTCAGTTTATGACCAACCTTAGAACTATTGTTACCTTTATTCAATTCCAAAAAATCTACAAGGCTCATTCATTCTCTAATTATTGGTGGAAAAGCCATAATGGAATGACTTCCACCCTATGAAAGAAGTTAGGTTGATTAGGGCTTCAAGTAGATCCAACTATCACCCTAGGTAGAGGGGGAGGGTTTTTGTATGTACTTAAAATGTTTCCTTCGCCATTGTGTGGCTTGATTCCATTTATATCCTTGATGGTTTGGATGAATTTTACCATCATTTCCATCAACCGTTCTTGATTTTGGGTGAAGCTTCAAAACTAACACTATCTAGGTCATCCATCTTAATATGACTTGTTCCTTCTAAGTTTTGTCTTGACTATTACAAGTTTCCTTTCATAGTACCTCACTTCCCTATGAAATTTTTTCATGAATACAAATCAAACCCCCACAAATATCCAAGAATTCATCTCTGATACCACTTTAATGTCCCTCTCAGGGCATATTATGCAAATCTAGAAATTAACCACAAACCCTAATAATGATAAAAGTAATTTTTTATTTTTATATCAAACACTAAAAAAAAATAGAATTTTAGAAATACACATGTATGTCACCAATTTCAATATTTTATTATCAAAATACTTACCAAAAATTCTATAATAATTATAACTCATGAAACACCTTTGAATCTCATTTTTACATATAAGTGTATGGCCGAAAATCACAAATAAATACTAGATGATTATTTGACTATAAATAAATCAAAATCACCAATAACCTACCCTATAAAATGTATATTTCCCTCCCAAAGTTGGTTTTCCACCTTATGATATACCCCTCAAGTGGGTTGCTGACCTAAAAAAGTCTTGCAATATAGTTTTCCACCCTCTAAAGGGTTTTCAATAGCCACATCTCCCTTTTAACCCTATAATCAGATACATACCACTAGATGATGCCATAAAAAACCACCAAATACTCAAATATACCCTTTTCGACCTCTAAAATTAATCTACCCAAATGAGGTTAAGGGTTTCTATCCTTAGCTTTAGGTTTTTAGTGAAGTTTGTCATCTTCAATGGAGATAATCCAAGCATTTTATGTTCAAAGTCAAAATTTAATTCATTAAACATAACATTCAAGTCACCAAAAGAAACTCCTCTTCCCTTTTATATCCTTTCACCAAATGGGTTTGTTCCACCTAGTGTGAAAATTAAAATAATCATAGAATAACTTTAGTATAAATTCACATAAGGTCTAATATTGCCCATGACCCTTAAATTCCCCTTCTTCAGTCAAATATAGAAACGAGTTGTCGATGTATTCACTTTCGGCAACTAAAGCATATTATTAATTTTAATTAAATATTAAAAAATAGTTTTTATTTTAATAATAATATTATTTTTATTTTTTATAAAATTGGACATTACACAAACAAGCATTTATTTCTATAAAATCAAGAAAAGACAAAAAAAAAAAAATATTAACAAAAAGAGTGTCAGGATGCCTTGATAACTTAATTACCCATATCTTGTAAAAATCCTTGTTAAGATGTGTAAGAAAACACATCCCATTTAATTATTTCCTATTTTTTCAATCGTCCTTTACAAATCCTTGATTTAACATCTCAACAAGCACACATAACAAGCCACTACCTGAACAAACTCCTACGCTTTTTCCATGGCTTCGACCTTGCCTCGTTTAGATGACACTTCCTGAGAAACCAAGTCTTGTCTATCATGGTTTAGTCCCTAGGGTTAGATCACCCAATCCCATGATTTTTACACAATATAACATTAACACTGAGATAATATGTGATGTCTTTCACTCACTCTAATCCTTCACCTCATTGTAGACTCTTTGCTTGCATTAGATGAACAAGAGCGAATTCCCAATCCACCCATCATCATCCTTCCCTAGAAAATAATATATTAGTACAAAATCATCCACTCTTAGATTTCCATCCATACTTATTTAGTATCCTTAGTTCTATCCTCATCTAATATCATTCACATATAGTAGATGACATTGACTAGATAGAGTCAACCCAACATAGTAGACCTTTTCCCATGAGTCATTCAACCTGATCTCCCTTGCTTCCCCAATCCTATTATTGACCAAGAGCTTAAATTTTTTTTATGTTGGAGATTGAAAGACCCTTGATCTCTATTTTATAATAGCTTGATGCTCTTAATGAACATTGAGACACTATTTGGTCTTTTGGTTCCACCATGATAATCCATTACCACCGCCTATCCTAAATCCCATTTCACCTAAAAACCATCCAAACCCATATCCCATCAATTTCATCAGCTACCTTAACACCTTAGGGAGTTTAGTGCACAATTTATTGAAAGTTATACATGTGCATGCAAATTAGTGAAATTGATGTGAAAGGCATATAAGTTTACGTATCCCTATTTATCTCCTTGCATTCTAAGAGTATTATATACTCTTTGAATATCTCTAGTCAAAGAATATTCAAGATAAATATATACTTTAAAACCAATATGAGTCTTCACCCTAGTGGTGAATCTTCCCTTCATAGTTTGAATAGTAACATTCCTCCACAAAATGTAGAGGCTCAATATCAAAATCATCATTTCAACTCACAAGTTATATCAGGAGTAGTGATCCATGAGCTACAAGATCCATCTAAAACTTCAAGAATTCACCTTTACTCTAGAAACATGTCATTCATCAATGGAATTTGGACCAATAATCACATTATAACCTAATCATCCATTAGCCTACAAATCCTAGATGCATAAAATATAAAAAAATATGATCAATACTTTGATAGAATTAGTTATTTGGAAGATAGGCTAAGTAGACTAAAAATACCTTTACATCATTATGTTAATAACCAAAACATCTCCTCCAAAGGAATATAACCCCAATCAATCTATTATTGGTCATCAAATCATACCTCCTATAGTTGATACCAAAGAGGTCATAATAATTACCATTCCTTCTTCCCAAAATGAACTCATCTCAACCTTGGTAGGATGCATTTAATATTTAGAGAACAACCAAGCTTATCTGAATCAAGGGATGGTCAGTAATCCCTCTAATCAAGGCCATTCCTATCATATTCCTACCCCATCAATAACTTACCAATCATAATTATATTTTTCTAACACACCTCTTATCAATCATGCCTCAAATTAGTATCTAGGGGACATCCTTAATCATGGTGTCCCCAATCCCCCTACTTCTCAAATTCCTTCATCTTACCGACTACCTCCTCATAATTATATGGTAATTTTTTTCACTTATGCTCCTTCCCATAACATGGTAGCCAATTATATGTCACTCTATGTCCCTCTAAGTTACATTCCACCCATGTATATTGACCCTTTGCAAACCAACCATATACTCCCTTATAAACCTTTGAGTTACATGCTACCCACATATACTCCTCCCCAATAGACACCTATCCTTGCTTCATCTAACACTCTTCCTCATTATTATATATTATTTAAATCTACTCATCCAGATAATTATTTACTGACCTATTCTACACCACCCTACAAATCACACTCTTTCCCTCCTAGTGGTTGTACAAATAACCATTATCTAAATCCACCCATTCAACCTTATTCGAATACATCTTTAATATAATTCAATTACATAGGTACATACACTGAGTACTTTAAATAACCACTCAATCATAATATATGAGTATTTATTATATTATGTCCCTTACACAACCTCCCTAAGTTTAAGGAATAAGGATATCCTAATGCACGTGCCAAGGCATATGCTACTATTGTTTGAGAACTCTAACCTTAGGATGGGGAGGTTTCAAAAAATTTCCAAAAGACCCTTGAAGTAATAGCCATCAATTGGTATTATCACCTCAATAAGGGGTCCATACATTATTTTTTCCAACTCATGGCCAAATTTTTCAAAGCCTTTGATATGAATAAACTCCTATAGACTAGCATATGAGAGTTGTTGCACATCAAACAAGAACACAACAAATAAACTCCACATTCCATTATGATATGTTGAGAAGTCATATACTTGTTTGTTAGTGAACTTCACATGGACTAAATGGAACTATGCGATCTCTTCTTACACTCCCTTAACAAAGAGATGAGAGAATATGTGCAAAAAATGCCCTATAGATCATGCAAAGAAGCACTTGAAAGTGTTCTCAAAATTGAGCAAACTACCATTGATAGATGTTGTAGATCCTATGGGACTAATGATAAGATAGTCATACCAAACTAAACTAATGGAGGTTTTCAAAACTCTAACTAAAATAAATCTAGTAATGAAGGTCCTAATATTATCAACATGAATTATAGTTCTACCATAGATGATGTCATAGATAAAAACAATAGAGTGAATTTGGTTAATAGTAATCCACCTCAGCCCATGAATAATAATAATAATAATAATAATAATAATAATAATAATAATAATAATAATAATAATGCCAAAAAAAACCACATGGGTGAAAAAATTAAAAAACCTCAACCCTTTGTCTACATGCTTGAATTAAATCACCCACCTCCTCATAACACCCAATGGAAAAATCAAAACCAAGGATAATTTAAAAATTAGTTCTAAAACACTGACCCTAATCAAAATCAATCTTTACATTATAATAACAATTAAAAATGGTTTGGTCAACATGGACAACATAAAATCCTCTACATTATGATCCTAATACACACTACCTTTTTCATAGAATCATTGTACATGATACCTAATCCTATAGGGAGTGTAATAAATTCATTCAAAAACTCCATGAGGACTAATGACAAACATTTATATACATATTCGTAGGTAGTGTCAATGCAAAACCCTCAAGCCTAATCAATTGGTCCCATAGAACCTTAGAATATGAACTTGGTAATATACCAAAAACCCTTTCCAATACCATCAATAGTACACCATCCCAAACCATCCATACGGTAATTAACATAAATAACCCCTTCCAACTAGTACTCATGATGTTGAGGCCTATACCTCTAGCACAATTAACCATAATGTGGCTACACAACTAGGGCCATAAGAAAAAACTTTCATGATAGGATTTGTGGAACTTGAAATCAAGGAAGATGTAAACATTTTTACTTTCACGATAGAGTATCATCCCACAAATCTTTACATGAAACATGTATTCGATAATGACATCAAACCCAAACCTATGGGGAGCTATGATTTAATTTGTGATCTTGCAAAGACATTTTCCCACATCTCTTTCATATACCTTATCAAGAACTCTCCAACCCATCATTTGAAATTACCTGATTCCTTTAGGGACATTTTGATATTTCATAATGCCCTTCAGTCATAAAATGCAAGGGAAACATATCAAAGGGTCGTAATCCACGTATTTCATGATCTCATCCATAGAATAATAGAGGTTTATGTAGATGATATTCTAAGAAAAACAAGGTGATGCAAATACCATTTAGGGGGTGTTATGCACCGTCCTCACATGTTTGATTAAATATGAAATCACTCTCAAACTAGATAAATGTGTGTTTGGAGTCATTGGCAAAAAAATCTTAGGATATATTATCTCCCAAAGTGGGTCTGATACTAACTTTGTTAAGATCTAAGTAATCTTTGAAATTTTCCCTCCCAAAAATGAATTAGACATCAAGTCATTTTTATTACAACTAGGAAACATTAAAATATTCATCCTTGACCTTTCCTACATCATTTATCCTAAAAATAACCTGATCAAAAAGATAAGTGTCATAATTTGGACAAGTAATTATCAAGAAGTGTTTGAGGTATTAAAATGCTTCCTTATGTCTCATCTTATGTTCATAACACCTAAATAGAATAAGCTTTTGATACTTTATGTTATATCAATCAAGGTATCCTCACATGTATGTTGTCTCAAGAAGAAGATGATGGTAAGGAATGTACAATTTCTTTCATTAGCCAAACCTTCATTGATAATGAGACACAATAACCTCAAGTAGAAAGTGAATGTTTAATGATAGTGTTTACAAAAAAATAATTACAAAATTATTTTCTCAATCAAGAAATGAGAGTCATCATGAGATATCAAGCCCTAAAAACTTTTCTCATCCAATCTACTCTCTAGAAAGTCTAGAAATTTTATTACACTAATATGTGAGTTTCATTTGACATATGTCAATCAAAATCCCATTAAGGTACATATCATTGCCAATTGGTTAGTTGATTCACCCATGGAAGTTAATTCATTCATTGATAATGACTTCCTCGATGAAATTATATGCTTTATACAAAATCTTGATATCATTTCCTCTCTTGGTATAAATATATTACCAATGTCTTGGTTAACCATACTTATCCTAAAGGTGACAATTCACAATAGAAAAGGAATTTTAATTTCATCACATCCAAGTATGGCATCTCAGACATGGTCTTATACAACAATGCCTTTGATGGCATGTTACTCTAATGTGTTTACCAAGAATATTCACAAAGAGTTATCTTTCACTGTCATAGTGGCATGTGTGGTGGGTACTTTGGTAGCCCGACAACCACTCAAAAAATACATTAGATGACATGTTTTTGGCCCACTCTAGACCATGATGTTATCAAATATGTAAACAAATGTGAGAAGTATCAACATTTTATCATAAGACACATATTTCCACTAGGGCATTAGAACCCATCATCACTCCATTGCCATTTTCCACTTGGGATTTGGATTTAGTGGGAAAGATTCCCCCTGATTCTTTAGATGGTCTCCACTTCATTGTCATGGTGATCAAGTAGTTTTACAAATGAGTAGAAGTGATTCCTATAACAACTATCAATGGATCAGTCATTGAAAATTTTATCTTGAATTAAATCATTTATGGATTTTAGGCCCCATAGGTAATCATTATTAACAATGGGTCCCCTTTCAATAATCTAAACATTTGTGATTTTTGAAAAAAATTAGTTATATCATATTAATCATCCTCCCTATATTATCCACAAGACAACAACCAAGATGAAGCTATGAACAAGACCTTGAAGATAATTCATGTTAAGAGCATTATATATTCTAAATGGGATTGGCATCTACATCTCTATCCAACACTATGGGATTAGAAGATAACTATCAAGACAATCATGAGAGTAACCCATTATTCCCTCACGTTTAGTTATGAAGCCATTTTAACCATAAAATTAGAAATGCACAATCTTCTTGTTTCCCTACAAGTCCACCTTGATCAATAAAAATATAGAGAGGAATGGTTAGTTGAGTTAAAACTCTTAGATAAACATCAGATCACTGCTATAAATAATCACATTTCTTATACCAATTTAATGTGTAGGAAATACCCTAAAAATGTCCACAAGCACCCAATCCATATAGAATACCTTATCCTTATGCTCCATAGTCAAATTGACAATAATAAAGGAGAAGGTCAAAAGTTTAGACCCAAATGGTTGGACCCCTACCTAGTGAAAGAGGATTTTAATAATGAATCCTATGGGTTATGTACTCTATATGTAAAATATTTTAGTGAGTCTATAAAATTTTTGAATCTAAAATGATTCTATATCTAATTATTTCATATCACCATATTCTTATTTTCATTGCATTTTCATAGGTTGTATATCCACGTACATATCAAATGTGTTGTTTCATGATTGTTTATTTAGTTAGTTCATACAATATGTAAACTTTCAACATGTGGAATATCACATCATCCCATTCTCACATTACCTTATCACCTCATAGAAGTCATTCTCAAAATCATCATTTTACATTGGTCTTTGTCTTTCTTATTATGATTAGAGTACACCTCTTTCTCTACATCTTCTTACATAATTTAGAAATATGTTAACCTATAGTGGAGTATAGAGGCTTGCCCATGATAGATTCCCCCTTCATGGTGCATTTGGAAGATATAACATTAACATTCCTAGAATAAGGTACCTTTACTCACATATCTTGGTCTTCAGTGATGAGCCCTTACATCTTGCTAGTTGGACATGGCCAAGGATTATGGGTAAAGGCCTTACAAATCGAAAAGTAGACACTTATATGAAATTCAAATGCTTAAGCAAATACAAAAGTCAAAATTACGCATATTTACCTATACCAATATTTAGTTTTTATCCCTCACATCTAACTAGTTGCATGGGGTTAGCATCGAGGAAGGATGCCATTAATCACCTATATATAGCCTTTGGTGATGAGTCCTTATGTCTTCCTAGTCACATGAGACTATGTGTATGGGGTCATGAAAAGGAATATAAATTAAAAGTAAAATCAATATTAATATCAAAACAAAAAAAAGTGTTTAAAGATAAAATTATTCATAAATCTTGCCTACATGTCTATGTTGAAAGAGGGTAACCTTTTCCCATTTACCCATTTTATTAGGGCTATATATCTCTATATGAATCCAATAAAGTTAGTATTTTATAAGTTTGGAAGGAATTACATTTTCCCCTTTTGCTCATAAGCATTAGGTCATATTCCTTTTTTATTTATGGATTTCATCTCTTATCACCTCACATTTATCCTATTTCTCCTTTGATTCATTGCTACAGATTGAAATTCATATATTGTGTGAATAAAGCAATTAGGTAATCACTTGCATAATTAATGTTATAACAATTATAATCACATATATACATCCATCACATTAAATCATTTAAATAAATTTTGTTTCCACATATACATAAACATTTCCCATAATAGCATATCAAAAGCAAATAGATACATATACATATACACCATCACTTGTCTCATCATCTAGAGTGCATGAACTATAAAAGCTAAACATGAAAATTAAGAATACATATCATGAAAAATATTGAGATTATGCCACAAAGTTATCTGATAAAAACAACTCCATAGAGGTAAAATATACCTTGAGGCATCTAAAACATAATTTAAATATACAATGGTATATCAAAAACATCTATAGTAAGTCTCAAGAGATTGTCCTCATCTAAGAGGGTCCTGATGCTAAGGAATGTTTGGGTCTATGGCTTTGGTGATGTTTTCTGATAATGCCTTCCTATAAGGTGGTCAAGAATTATACAATGAGATTGATAATATGATTGTACTTAAAAACTTCATGTCTTAGCTCAATGTTAATGTCAAACTATGCAATAATTAGGGGAACAGGTTCTCTAGCCTTAGGGAATATCCATGATAAATAAGACCTAATGTCCTAATAAGTATAATTTTAAGGAGTTTAGGAATAAGCCAAGGAAAAAATAATATTATATTTTTTAGGAAATAAATTATTATGTGTGTTTGATGAGATATTTGGATCAAGGATTTGGATAGGATTATTACATAAATGGGCTATAATTAGATATAATGTGATTGTTTTCACATATTGGTAAGGATTATGATAAGGTTTGGGTGATTTAATGTGTTATCTAGGATTTTTATAACATAATAAGTATCAATTTCACCTCTTTTGAAGGACATTAGAAAAGGAGGACAAGCCAAAGTAGGGTAGCAGTATTAGATGGACCCTCAACGACCATCACTATAAGACCCTACTCAAGAGGACCTTGAACAATAGTAAAATTAAGGATATGGATATGTAACCACTCCATAATACATAATCACCTTAAAATAAACAAATATAGCTTAAATAATATTTATAACCAACTCTACTCTCCAAAAAAGTCATATTCTATTCACATTTCCAGTGCATGAAACCCCCCTCATTTATAGGTGGTAATTATGAAACTACCATGCGGTGGTTATGAAACCACCCCAAGTGGTTATATAAAAAAATATGATGGTTTGTTATAACAAAACTATGGTGGTTAAGATACCACCATGATAATTATGTAATTGCCACCCTACAAAGGGTGGTAATTCTATCCTGTTAATGGCAACTCCATCTACCGATGATGTGCCCAACCAAATCCCCACAAAAATCACATAAAATAAAAAAAATATTACCAACTAATAATATACCCCTAGTAATAAGTAAAAATTTAAAAAATTCAAAATTCACTAGATTTGAGCTAACTTTTGATCAACATTCTAAATTTGGGGTAAAAATGAAAAATCAACAAAACCTACTTGATCATGCCTGATAACTCCTCCCATTGGTATGTTTCCCATACTCCCCTAATTATTGTCCTATTTATTATTTTTTCATTCAAAATATTCATAGGGAATCAAAAAATCCAAATATCTCAGAATAAAATGACATAAATGAATTGTTTTTAGTAAGTTTTTGAATATATTAGGCCCCAAACTAGCAATTTTAGTTTAAAAGATTTCCAATTTTGGCATGTTGTTTTATTTAATTTTTATTCTCATGTTTCTAAGTGATATTTATCATATATTTCATGAATAAAAATTAAACACTAATTTTTTAATAGTATATCTTTTCTTTTTAGCAAGTTTTATGATTTATATGTATTATGACAACTTGGCACTAGATTTAGTCCCCTAACAGGACGGTTCATGTAGTATGATCTTCCCCACATGTATGGTACATAATATTTTCCATTTTTTAATTACTTAGTAAATTTTCCAATTTTCATTAACTTTTAATTTGATTCTCATTTTCTACTCATAGGTTACATGTAGTCCTGACAGGGTTCACTATGTTGCTTAGGTAGCTAATGTAAGTATTCATAATTTATTATTTCATTTCTACATGCCTTACTTAGGACTACACTTTTATAACTCATGATAATATGCCCTCCTAAGGTGTAAATATGTATGCACTCAAAATTTACATGGTGTGACACTCTTGAAACAAATCTAATGATGATGTAGTGATCTCTTATTTTATGCTCCATAAGGAACTCTCTAGCTATTTTCACTCCCTCTACCTTGATACTCCTCCCTTGAACCCCTTTTGTCCCATTTATTTTTACATCCATGAACTTTATTAACTTGTTTTAAAAATTGACCATGTGTGATAAAACCATCAACCATATGACAAAACCACCCCCTCTGTTATAGAACTACCCCTTCAATTCCATAATTATTACGATGGTTTTGTAATTTAAGTGGTAGTTTCTTACTTAAGAGGTGGTTGTGTATTAAATTAAGTGTAGTTTTTTGAATTATGGTGATGTTTTTATTACTCAGAGTGGTAGATCTATAACTAACCCTACATAAAGTGGTGGTTTTATCCCCTTATAATAGTCTTCCAAAAAATACTCCGATGACTCCAATTTTGACACATTTTTCATGTTTAGTGTCACATTTATGAATTTTATCACCTTGTGTTAACCTCCAATCAGGTATAGCTCAATCCTTCTATTTTTTTTATCATTTATAGTTCCTCTAAAGTTGAATTCCCTATTTGATTTAGTTGAACACCCCCATGAAAGCTCCCAAATCTTTCTAAAAGAAGGCCAATTTTCCTTGATTTTAGATCCAAAAAATACAATTATAAGTTGTTATTGTGAATATTTTTTAGTAAAAATCCTACTACAATTTATTGAAGATCCATCATCTATTGTTTTTGAGTCAACTGTGATGCCATGAGTGAAGAAGTGTTTTTGGTTCAACAACTTAGACTTTGTAAACTAGAACATTGGCCATCCCTAGTTAAGCTTCTCTCCATTTTTGGTTGTGTTCCTATTTTCCCCATATTTTTCCATATATTGTGCATATTATAATTATAGAGTTCTTAAAAGTCATACAAGGATAAAATAATTTAGTATACTGAGGATTATTTTATCAACATATTGCATGCACTCCGACTAGTCTATGGCTTGGTTATGTTGGAGTTATCTTTGATTTTCAGCACTTGTTTCTTTGTTATGTTATATTAGGTTAGTTTTTTTAAATATACTATTTTAATTATTCATAAAAAGATCAAATTTGATAGGGGATAAAAAAAATTCTTTTCATTGTCTTTGCTACAATAAAAGGTAGTTAACTTTGGTTATGTTTGTATTCCAATAGATTAATTTTCTTTCAATCAGCAAGACATTTCAAAAATAATTTGTATGAATATATTATTAAATTATTAATACATTTATAAAAAATATAACACTTCATTTCCAAGATCTAAACAAGTTTCTCACATTCCAAACATTCACCTAGTCAATCATATAAACTTAGACAATCATATGTGCATAAGTAAGGCTAGTATATTTCTATTTTTTTTTGACTTGGTTGATTAAATTTTTTACTATTTTCCTCTTCAATATATAAAATCATAACTTTCATTTATTTTTTATATCTTATAAAATCATTCAAAATTCTTGTTGAAAAGAAACTAGAAAAGTTGAAAAGATAGTTAAGCTTGTTTGTAAATAATGAAAATCAAAAGAATGTGTTGTGTTGTTACTATTTGAGAACAGGTTTATTTTTTCATAACCTTAATATTTAGGCACAACTTGCATAATTTATCCATATAATATCTTTAAAAAACTAAGAAAACATCATCATATAGTTAAGATATTTTACTAGGATTTTTCATCAACACTTTTTGGTTAGTTGAAGAAAATAGAAATGGAGCATGGGGTTAATAGCTAAAAACAAGGGAGGACTAGGGGTTTTAGAAGGATATGTAAATTAGTAATAGGATGAAGGAGTGGGTGTATAGGATTTTGTAATTTTATAGGTAGATCTAGTTAGGGAAGCACCCACTTTGAAAGAAGTAATAATTATTCCCCATTATTTTAGATAAATATGTTTTGTTGGAGATCCCAGATGAAGAAATTGATAGTGTAAAGTTCATGTACCATAATAGACTCATTATAATATTTTTTCATTTGAAACATAACATAGATGTGGTTTGGGATTAGATGTGTATAATGTGGATACTTAAGGGCCATGTGGATACTGTGGCCATGGCTAATGGTTTTCTCATGTTTTCCTTTACAAACCAAGAAGAGTGTTTCAACAATATTCAAGGAGGATCATGTAATTTGGGTAAGCCATGAATGGTTTTACAAAAATATAAGTATGGTTTTAATGCACTGAAAGATAATTGGAATGTTATTCCCCATTGGATCAAACTTCTAGCCCTCTCATTGGAATTGTATAAAGATAATACCTTAAAGTGGATTGCAAAAAATTTTGGACTATTTATGGCCATTGATTATATTAAAAAAGATATAATTAGGATTAAATTTTATAGATTTCATGTTTATGTGGAATTTGATAAGTCTCTCCCAAATTCCATTTGGTTGAAATATAAACATGGTGTTTGGATTCAAAATGTTGAATATGAATGAGACAATAAAATTTGTCCTGACTGCTATGGTTTTTAACACAAATGCATAAAAATTAAGGTTTAGGAATAGTTAGAAAAGTAAAATGAGTCAAAATATAATATATGCATGTTGTATCTTCTTAAAATTGAGTAAATAATAAGGAAATGAGAGGTATAACCTCAATAATTGGTAGATTTAAGGGAAATTGATCATCTAGGTAAGGTCAAATCCCTTGATGAATTCATCCTAACTCAATTTTTTTATTCTAGGACTAATATGAATGGTTTGAATTTAATATGTATACTCAGATGACCTCTTTTAAAAATGCCATTCCAAAGAGGACATGAAACTTTTGAATGAAGTTGGTTTTATGGATCAGTCGTTATCCCAAAAAATAAGGAAGGTGACCCTGTTTAAGGATAGTATGATGGTAAACCCATTGGTGGAAAATTTTAGAAATTATAATCACATGATTAGGAGGGATTTGGAAATATTAATTCTAATATGTTCATAGGATAGAACCCCTATTAGTAATTTGATCAATAGATCTATCCAATACCAAATTGACATAGGGTCATTGATGCAACAACATCAAGCAAGTCCATGTAGTTAAGTGTATTTTTATCATTTTGGTTAGATTTGAGTCTTATAAGTCTAATATGGACCTTATGAGGGTGTTATAATCTTCATATGTTCTTTTTTTGGATGTTTTTTGCCTTGGGAGCTTTTCCTGCAAAAACTCCAATTTGAAAATTTGAATGATGTTCTTAGAATTTAAAGGTGTTTTGTAGTGTTAGGTGAAGTCTAATGTTTTAATTATGTTATTTAGTTATTAATGTGTCTTAATGGATTCCAAAAGGTTTTTATATGTGCAAACATAATGTAAATGAAATTAAATTTCATGAATCAAATGGTTTTCTAACCACCCTTATACAAGCAATTAACAAGAAAAATAAGAATGCTTGATATAAAGAGATGGCACTGATATTAAGAGAGATATAAGGTCATTTATAAGTTATTAATTTATTTAGGAGTTTGATAGGTAGAGGTACAGAGTAGTAAGAGGAATCAAGAAGATTTGAACTCTATAATCTGTCCTCACGATAGAGTTGTTATGTATATAAGTAGAACCAATGAAAGCTAAAAAATGAAGTGAAGTGATGCTTTGAATATTTATAATAACAATGTGTTATGGATTTAATTTTATCTATTTAATGAATTAAGAATTCTAGGAATAGTGGTTTTTCATGTAAGTTATGAAGATTGGTGATTGTGCAAAAAAAATTATGTTTTCTCAATGAAGTCAAGAGACTAAGCTAGAAAGAATCTATTCAAGTAGAGTGTTGTGAGTGTCAAGATATTGTTGAGATTTAAATAAGGAATTTTTTGTAATAAATAAATGTAGAATACTAGTTTTGAAAAATAAAATTTGATACCAACCCTATTTTCCTATATATGCATAATTGAGATTGACTATGAAAAGTGGATTAAAGAATAAAAACTTAATAAAGACATGTTTCTAAGACTCCTCATGTATAATATAATTTTTTCACATGTTATTGAATGTTTTTGAGTATTTCATTTGGTCATTTACTCATTTGTTTATGAGAATGACAACACAGTCGTGTAGAACTAGCATGTTTGCATACAATCAAGCATAGACCTTGATAAAAAGGCATAGGAGAGGGATTAGAGTGGACATATGGTGATTTGAGGAGGTTTGATAGATTGGTAAAAAGGTAAAATAAGTTTCATAGTGATTTAAAAGTCGTTCTAGATGTGAAAAACCCTAAATGAGCCCTCTCATGTCTGTGTAGAACACATAAACCCTAGTTTAGGGTTAGAAATAAAAAAGTGGCATATCTAGCATTTTTACTAATGAAAATGGACAGAACTTGGTAGTTTTATGGATCTTGACATGGTGAATAATATTGGGAAGGTTTTAGGTTGTTATGAAATTCATACATATGATTATAGGGGACTGAGTTACAGATAGGGGTAATTTCTAATTGTAAGAAGAATAGGTGAGTAAGTGGTGAAGCTAGGGGAGTAGGTAAATGAAACTTTTTGGAGAGATAAAAGAGGATAGAGGGTGTCTTAAAATGTAGTTATTTTATTAAAACTAGGTATAACCTATTTTTACAAGAGGAAATTGATAAAAAAAAGGTTATTAGAGGAGAATTAAGGTTGAGGGTTTGAGATGTCAAGAAATCAATTGAGGTTGTAATAAGGGTTGAAGTGAGTTGAGATAATTTTATCAAACCTAAAAGAGGTTATCTATGATAAATACTATCTAGATGAGATCATATTCAAATATTGAGGTGGTTTGGCCTAGTGTAATTAGTGAGGGATTACATAAAGGGAGATAAATAATAAAGATAATGAGGAGATGAATGGAATGATATGAAAGGAGTGAATGTGAGATGTTCATATGGTTATAAAGGTAGATATAAAGTTTTATAGAATATTTTTGAATAGGACATGCAATATATTCACATCAAACCTTAGAGAGAGTTGACCAGTAACAGAAGATTGAGTAATTTGATTGCATGAGTTATTCATTAAAGGTATCAAAGCTAGGGTTAGAGCAAAGAATGGATTAGGTCTATGAATCATTTGGTATCAAAGAAACAAATACATGGGACAAGGAGAAGGATATTCATTCAATAAATAAGGTACCAATTTTATTTAGTTTTCATTTTATGTTTTGATATGATCATGCAATAGTGTTGAGGTATAAGTGGAAAGTTAAGTGTGGTACATAGCCCTAAAGTTAATGAGGATTGTTGAGAGAGATAAATTTGTTTTAAATATCAAAAGAGTGAGCTTGAGGAGAGAGAAAGGATTCCTAAGGAAAGGACAAGAGAAGAGATAGACCTATGTGAGCTCATAGAGAAAGATAGACTCAAGTGAGAGGTCACAAGTCACAAGTGGATGAGGCTTGCAAAATAGAATAGGTCTAGGTGAGACTAATATATTGAGATAAAGATAATATGAATATAAAGAAAGGAAATATAAAATATGGAAATATTGAGAAGAGCTACCAAAAAGAGAGGAAGGTGAAAGAATACACAAAGAGGATAGAGATGGAGAAAGAGATGACATAAATAAGGTAGTAGCTGAATGAGTTGTTGACCATAATAAATCAAGTGAGATAAAGAGAGAACCCATGTTTTGTATGGTTCATGAGGAAGAAGACACTCAAGTGGCCAATAAGGTTATAGATAAAGAGGAGAAAGAGAAAAACTATGAGAGAAGAAAGAGAGCAAAAGAGATTGTTATGCAAGCAACTTAAAAGAGATATGAAGATACTGTGGATGAGTAGAATAGTGTGTAAAAGTGAGTAGCATAGTGATGAAGATAAATAGTACCTTGAGGAGGATGAGATAAAGACGAGTGAAACAAAGGAAGACTATTGCAACCAGCTAGGTGATTGGAAGGACAAAGGAGAACTAGATCAGTTTGTAGACCTTATGGAAGGTTGGGAAAATAAAGTACAACTAATGGACAAAGGTATGATAGCTGATTACATGTTTTCATATGAGAGTGATGGATAATTATAGGTAGAACTATCAAAACTAAAATAGTATTTTCATAGTGATGTGATGAAGAATAAAGAAGTACATGAGCTAGAGTATGAAGAAGTGGAATAAATGGTATAAGTTATAGCAATGGAGGATAAAGAGACTTTTGAAAGTCTATAAATTAGAGAGATAAAAAATATGTAAAGGAGTTTCATTATTTTTTCTAGAGGTATGAAGAGGAAAAAATTATGTGATGAAAGTGTAGGTATATCCATAGTATATTATGGCATAACCATCCAATATGACAAAGAAAAAGTCCAAAGAATGAGTATACATCAAGTATAAGTTGGTACAAGCAAGTAGTAAAAGTAATAAGGAAGAATAGTCTATGATAGAGGAAAGCATGAGATAAAATAAGATGAATATTTGAATCATGAAATAATAGTAGAATATAAGGAGGATCCAAGAGACATGAATTGGAAGACTAGGAAGAAGAGTGCAATAGTCAATTCTTTCTTTCCTATGAGTATGATGTAGGAACATTAATAAATTCCATGTAGTTAAGAGTCTTTTCATCATTTTCATTTGGTTTGAGTCTTATAAGTCAAATAGGGACCTTAGGAAGGTTTTATAATATTCATATGTTCTTGTGTTGGATGTTCTTGGCCTTGGGAGCTTTTCTCACCAAAACTCCAATTTTAAATTTAAAATGATGTTCTTAGCTTTTGAAGATGTTTTGTAGTGTTAGGTGAAGTCTAATGTTTGAAGTAGTTTCTTTAGGTCTTAAGGTGTCTTAAAAGAGTCCAAAAGTTGGTTCTATGTGAAAAAATAATGCAAATGAAATGCAATTTCATTAATCAAATAGTATTATTATTAGGTTGTAGAGCTAAAAGCTACACTAATGCAAACATGGAGGAGGAGGTTGCTGAGTGTCACAGTCAACGACATTAGCCAGGCCAACCGACGTCAGTCAGGGGTAGACAGGAAAGCAACCGACATCAACAGGAGTCAACCGATGTTGGTCACCTCTAGACTAACAGGGACTGACATCGGTCACCTATGCGATTTAGAACTGCGAGTTTCACGGACAGTTTGTTAACGAACCATTTGTTTGCATGTTAAAGGCTAATTTTAGTCTTGGATCTGCAGATCTAATTATTGTAATTGGATGTCTAATTATTGTTTGCATGAGATCTATATAATAGACTCATGGGCTATATTGTAAAGTGTGCTAGTTAGAGTTGAGCTTGGTTAGCTCCTTCTGAGAGTGAAGAAAGCAAGGGTAGCTCCTCCTAGTTCCACAGGGGTGCCGAGTGTGTATGATCAGGTAGATCTATAGGTTGTTGTAAGATTAGGTAGAAGATCCACCGGGGTACTGGTTTGGAGAATCATAAGGACTTGGTGAGGCAAGGACAAGGGTTCTTTAGGGTGTAGAGAGATCTACATGGTAAGTAAGATCATTGATTTGCAGGTGTGTGT
This sequence comes from Torreya grandis, assembly GCA_037957365.1. Lineage (NCBI taxonomy): Eukaryota > Viridiplantae > Streptophyta > Pinopsida > Cupressales > Taxaceae > Torreya > Torreya grandis. The sequence continues at coordinate 376,460 of JARHVA010007192.1, forward strand.
GTGTGTGTGTGTGTGTGTGCAAGGTCAAAGGAGATCTACGGGGTAGTAAGATCAAAGGTGACAACAACACAATAGGTAGCAAGATTAGGTGAGATTTACTTGGAGTACATTGTGCACTTGGAGTATGGTGTGTACTCAGATTTGGAGTGCATGGAACACTTGTGTACTGGTAGTAGTGATACTGACTGGTGGTACTGGTAGTAGTGATACTGAATGGTTGGAGGTGAACAGCAGCTTTGTGCTTGAGTTGTTGTTGGGACCATAATTGAGAGAGTGAGCTCTTGAAGAGATTTACTGTTTATGCCCTAGAGGTGTGGGAGCCCTAGAGGTGTGTAAGGAAGTATACTATGGCATCTTCTTTGTTGTATTTCCTTTTGGAAGAGTATTAATACAATTGGGTATTATCTTTCATATTTTGTGTTATTTCTAAATTCTAGTTACTTGTTACTTCTGGTTAAATTCTACATATTTAGTTGCTAGTACATGGTAATCAATTGAGCTTCCTAGATCCTAACAGAGGAGTCAAAGCATGTTTATTGTTCTAGATTCCTAACAAAGTGGTATCAGAGCTAAGGTTACAGGGAGCAGGTTTGTGTTTGGTTACAAGTCACTCTCAAGGGTTTCTGATTGAGTGGGAGTATAGCAATGGCAGAAGAAAGTACACTACGAATGGAGGAACTGAAAAGCATGAATGGTCAATTATGGTGTTATGGAAAGAAAGAGTAGGTAAATAAATATTACTGGTTGGTAGAAGATCAACATGAAGGAACTGAAGAAGTAGATGTTACAGGTGTTGTTGCATAAGATGCTCTGGGATGTTCCTTGGATAAAGTAGAATCTTGGTTTATAGATTCTATTGCCTCTTTCCATGCAGCCCCAAATAGAGGGCTTGGTGAGCCTTGTCAAAATATTGGCAAAGGGGAAGTGTTGCTAAAATTGTAGGTGGCCAACATATGGGTGTTGAAGAAGGTCATGCAGGTCCCAATCTTGAAAATGCAGCTAATTGCTTCAGAAAAGTTGGGTGATGAGAAATGCATAGGAACACTCACAATGGATTCTTGGAATGTTACCAAGGATGCACTTGAATTAGCATGTGGTAAGAAAGTAGGTACTCTTTATCTACGTGCTTGTATTATTGATTCCACTTCTATTGCATAGGTGTGGCTTTGTAGGCTTGGTCACATAAGTGAGAAGGGAATGGATGTTCTTAAGTCAAATAGTAAGAGTTCAGCTTTGGAGAGCATAGACTGAGATTTTTGTGAGCAGTGGGATGCTACAAGAAAGGATTAGATTTATTATAGGAAAAGGAAGTCTGATGTATTTGACAAACTTAAGAACTGGAAAGCCTTGGTGTCCTTGGAGGAGATGATGGATAGAGATCAACGGATGGGGATGGATACTTCTGAGCAGGGTAGTTTGGACATGGGTATGATTCAAATAAAGCTCACGGGTAAAAATTCATCACTCACAAGAAAAACACAAGTACCGACATTGGTCAAAGGTAATCGGCATCGAATAGATAAGCATTGACGTTGGTCATGAGCAGATAGGTGGAGTCAGTGGTGTTAGGTAGGTGGAGATCGACATCGGTAGGATAACCAGCATCAGCGACCTAGATAGTCACATGGAACTGATGTCAGTCAGATGCAGACTGTGTGGTGACCAAGGTCGATCACTGGAACGGATTTTGGGTGGACAATAAGCTGTCAAGGAGTCTCAAATGCCCATGTGGAGGACTGAAAGGGTAAGTAAGCCTCAAATTCGTTATTCCTCTTCTTTATACTATTTACTCACTATAGAGTAGGAAGGATCTAGGAAATAGTGGGAGCATGGCATGAATAGGATGCAGAACCAAATGGGAGATTTGGTAGGGCTGCCAGCCGGTGTGAAAGCACTGAGAGATGAATGGATTTCTTGGTTAAAAAATAGAGAGAATGGACACGTGAGATGGAAGGCTAGGTCATATGGTCTTGAGGAAACTGTAGGATAGTGGTACAAGTTTGACAGGTGGATGACAAAGCATGGCTTTAGTCAGTGTCATTGTAACCATTGTGTTTGTCTTACCAAGTGGATGATGGTCACAATATTATCATATTACTATATGTGGAGGATGAGCTTTTTGCAAGTTTAGACATACAGGGTTTTGCTAAGCTAAAGGTAAGGTTATTTTAGTGGTTTGCCATGAAAGATTTGGGAGCAGCAAAATTCTTTGGCATGAGTAATCCTAGAGACAGGGAAGATCACAAGGTGATGTTGTCACAGGATGATTGTGTGAAGGTAGTGTAGGATGCAGAATGGCAAGCGCACCTATGGATGGATAGTTCACAGAATAGGGTCCCCAATCACATGATGAGGTTGAGTACATGTGTGCTCCCTGATATTGCCCCAGTAGTGGGAGTTGTCAGCAGGTTTGTAGTCAATCTAGGAAGGAAGCACTGGAAAGCGATTCAGTGGGTTCTCAGGTATATGAGAGGGACCAGTAGTAGGTTAACATGCTATGTAGGGTTAGGCACTTTGGATATGGCAGGTTACTTGGATGATAGGTGTTGCATCACAAGATGTGTGGTGGTTGGTCTTCAAGATTAAGCTTGAAGAGGGATACAAGCTAGGAAATAAATTAGATAGTGTACATGTATAGGTACAGTGCAGCTATTTATCTCCAAGTTGGAGATTGTTAGGTTGTGGAGCTAAAAGCTTCACTGATGCAAACATGGAGGAGGAGGTTGCTGAGTGTCATAGTCACTGGCATCGGTCAGGCCAATTGATGTCGATTAGGGGTAGACAGGAAGGCAACTAACATCGGTAGGAGTCGACCGATGTCAGTCACCTCTAGACTAATAGGGACCGATGTCGGTCACCTGTGCGGTTTAGAACTACAAGTTTTACATACAATTTGTTAATGAACTGGTTGTTTGCATATTAAAGGCTAATTTTAGTCTTGGAGCTGCAGATCTAATTATTGTAATTGGATGTCTAATTATTATTTATATGAGATCTATATAATAGACTCATGGGCTGTATTGTAAAGTGTGCTAGTTAGAGTTGAGCTTCATTAGCTCCTTCTGAGAGTAAAGAGAGCAAGGGTAGCTCCTCCTAGTTCCACAGTGGTGATGAGTGTGTATTATTAGGTAGATCTGTAGGTTATTGCAAGATTAGGTAGAAGATCCACCAAGGTACTAGTTTAGAGAATCATAAGGACTTGGTGAGGCAAGGACAAGGGTTCTTTAGGGTGTAGAGAGATCTACATGGTAAGTAAGATCATTGATTTGTAGGTGTGTGTGTGTGTGTGTGTCTGTGTGTGTGTGTGTGTGCGAGGTCAAAGGAGATCTGTGGGGTAGCAATATCAAAGGTGACAACAACACAAAAGGTAGCAAGATTAGGTGAGATCTACTTGGAGTACATTGTGTACTTGGAGTATTGTATGTACTCAGATTTGGAGTGCATGGAGCACTTGTGTACTGGCAGTAGTGATATTGATTGGTTAGAGGTGAATAGTAACTCTGTGCTTGAGTTTTTGTTGGGACCGTAATTGAGAGAGTGAGCTCTTGAAGAGATTTACTGTTTATGCCCAAGAGGTGTGGGAGCCCTAGAGGTGTGTAAGGAAGAAGACTGTGGCATCTTCATTGTTGTATTTCCTTCTAGAAGAGTATTAATACAATTGGGTATTGTCTCTCATATTCTATGTTATTTATGAATTCTAGTTACTTGTTACTTCTGGTTAAATTCCACATATTTAGTTGCTAGTACATGGTAATCAATTGTGCTTCCTAGATCCTAACAGTGGATCCAGAGCATGTTTGTTGTTCTAGATTCCTCACAATTATAATCACCCTCATACAAGTAATTAACAAGAAAATAGAAAAAGGAATGCTTGATATGAAGAGATGGTATAAATATTAGGAGAGATAAGAAGGTCAGTTAGAATTTAGGAAGTCAAGTAGGAGTTTGAGAGGTAGATGTATGGATTATTAGGAGGAAAGAAGAATATTTGAACTCTGTAATTTGTCCTCAAGACAAAGTTGTTATGTATACAAGTAGAATCAATGAAAGTTAAAAAATGAATTGAAGTGATGTTTTGAATCTTTTTATTGACAATGTATTATGGATGTAATCTGATGTATTCAAAACATTAAGACCTTTGGGAATAGTGTTTTATAGTGCAAGTTCTAAATATTAGTGATTGTGTAAAAAAAAATTATATGTTTTCTCAATGAAGTCAAGAGACTAAGCTATAAGGAATGTGTTTAATCAAGAGACTAAGCATATTTGAGATTGATTATGAATGATGGATTAGAGAAGAAAGACTTGAAAAAGATATGTTGTTTAGATTATTCATGTATAATTAAAGTCTTTCTCATGTTGTTGAATATTTTTTAGTGTTTCACTTGATTATTTCCTCATTTACTTATGAGAAGGACAACACAGTCATGTAGAACTAACATGTTTGCATATAGTCAAGCACATACTTTGATAAAAAAGCATAGTAGAGGGATTAGAGTGGACATATAGTGAATGGAGGAGGTGTGATAGATTGTTATAAAGGTAAAATAAGTTTCATATTTATTTTAAAATAGTTATAGATGTTAAAAACCCCAAATGAGCCCTCTCAGGTCTGTGTATAGCATATAAACCCTAGTTTAGGGTTAGAAACCAAAATGTGGGATATCTAGCATTTTAACCAATGAAAATGTACAAAACTTGGTATTTTGAAGGATATTGGAATTGGGAAGATTATTAAGAAGGTTTTAAGTTTTTACGTAATCTATATGTATAGTTACAAGGGACGGAGTTGTAAATTGGGGTAATTAGGCCTAATAGGGGTTAATTAGAAGAAGAATAGGTAAGTGGTGAATCTAGGGGATTAGGTAAATAAAATTTTTTGGAGAGATAAAATAAGATATATGGTATCTAAAAATATACTAAATTTCTTAAAACTAGGTAGAACCTGTTTGTACCATAGGAAATTGATAGAAAAAAGGCTACTAGAGGAAAAGTGAGGTTGAGGGTTTGAGATGTCAAGAAATCAATTGAGCTTGTAAGAAGGGTTGAGTTGAGTTGAGATAATTTTATTAAACCTAAAATAGGATATCTATGATAAATATTGTCTTCATGATACCCTGTTTAATGATTGAGGTGATTTGGCCTAATGTAACTAGTGAGGGATTACAAAGAGGGAGATAAAAAATGAAGATAATGAGGAGATGAATGGAATGATATTAAAGGTTTGAATGTGAGGTGTTTATATAGTTATAAAGGTATACAAAAAGTTTTCAAGAAGATTTTTGCATAGTTCATTAAATAGATTGACATCAAAATTTAGAGAGAGTTGACTAGTAAGAGAAGATTGAGTGAGTTAGTCATTGTAGGTATCAAAGTTGGGGTTAGATCAGAGAATGGAATATCTCTCTACATCAGCCATAATTTATATAAATGGACCCATTTAAATGATGTAAATATATTCTAGATAGTCTATTATCATTACTAAAAAATACCAGGCAATCTAGAAGGAATGGTTCACTCGATTTCTACACACCTGGAAAGAATTGTAGAACCAACTTGAAGAAATTAGGAAGGCACCCATTCCAAAATTTCAAAGAATAAATTTTAGAGGAAAATCTTGTCTCCCTACTAGAATGGCTGCCCCTCAATTTCTATGTTAGCTTGCATTAATGTTTTTAACTAATGTGTCATTATTGGGATTTATGAGTGGAGCGACCATTATTTGCAGGTAGGTTGACATGGAAGTTTTTTATTTTTTAATTAAGGATACTAATCTTGTATTTGACTATAGGATTTTGTGTAAATCTTGTGACCATTAATTTTCCTTTAAATGTATTGATTGTTGGTTGTTTTTGGGGCTTTGGGTCTTATTGGGGACCTTGTTAGACCCCTCTTCACTTTATTTTGTCTTTGGTTCCATATCTTTTCATATTTAGGTTATAGAGACCTTGGCCTCTTTATTTGTGAGCCTAGGATGGTGTCCATACCAATACAAATGCAATTATTCATTCGAGGTCCTTTTAAAATCATGATTGGTTCCTTTTTATCTTTGATTTTTGGGGAGAATTGGGCCTCCCTCTTTTCATGGCCTAGATTAAAAACTAGTTAAATGTGGGTTCATCTTAATCTGAACATAATCATCTAGTTTGCATATAAACAATTCTATGAAAAATCAACATCTTTCACAATGGTATAGATTTCTTCCTCCCTTATTTACAAGCATTGTAAACCTTGGAAAAATATTTTAAAAAACAAGAAATTTTGTTTTTGTTTATTTTTATCTTTATCATTTTTTTTTACTTTTAGCATTTCAATTTCAACAAACAAGCATTTATTTCCATAAAACCAAGAAAAACCTTAAACAACAAAATCTTAACAAAAATAATATCAATAAGCCTCACTAATATACACACGTGCCTAGATCTTATCTAAAACTTTTATAATACATGAAATCAACCACATCTAATCCAATCATTTCCCATTCATGCAATCATCCTATATAAATCCTTTCTTCAACATCTTATCAAGTACACATAATAAGTCACTACCTAAACAAGCTTATACACTTTTCCTTGGCTTCTACATAACCTCTTTTGGATGACCCTTCTTGAGACATTAGATATTATCCATCATATTTTATTCCATAGGGTTAAATCACCTAGTCCCACAATTATTACATAGTCTAACATAATGTTGAGTTAATTTATGAGGTCTTCCAATCCTTCACCTTGTTATAGACTCTTTTTCTACATTAGATAAACCAGAGTGAATTATTGACCCAAAAATCATCATCCTTCCTAAGAATAGAGAATATAAACAAAATGTCATCTAAGCCTAGCTTCTTATAAATACCTCCTTTTCCTTAGGTCTAACCTCATCCTATATCATTCATATCTAACGAATGGAATTGATCAGGTAGAGTCAAACTAATAGAGTACACATTTTACCATGATTCATTAAACCTAATATCCCTCACTTCCCTAATTTTATTATTTAACAAGAGCTTCACCTTATTGTGATATCATACACTAAATGACCTTGGTTCTATGTTTCAACATATCTTTACATTCTTAACGAGCATTGAGATCTTGTTGAGGTATTTTGGTTCCACCATGAGAACCCATTACCACCACCTATCTTGAATCCCATTCCACATAACAACCAACCAAGCCCATAGCCCATCCATTATGGTAGTTGCCTTAGACTGAACTCAAGGATTCATATGCATAGTTTAACATGTGCTATTGTCATGCATAAATATCCCTCATTTCCTTAATTTAATTTTCAATTTAAATTTTTCTATTATGTGGCCTACTAATTCCTCCTGACTATTATGGGGGTATTGATTAACTATAGTAGGGTTAGGAGGGTTTTAAAGGATAGGATAGTTATGAGTATTGTGTGTTCTAGGAGGTTTATGTTATTCATTTTTACTTTCTACATTTCCCTCTACACATGAATGTGTATTATGTGCTGTAAAAATAAAATTAAAAATTAAAAATTTCTACAAAAAATAATAAAAATATAAAAAAAAAACATTAAATTTATTTGTAATTTCACTCAAATTCATTTTCATACCTTTCATATTACATTCCATTATCTATTTTAAGGTAAACTATTGGTTTTCAAAAACACAAGTTGAGGTATTTGTTTGTCTAGTCACAGTTTGCATCAATGTCAAATGAAAAACATCAACTTTTTCTTAATTTATAACAACAATATCACATACACAATTATAAACCCTAAAACCATATATATGATTTAGGCTCGATAATAACCAAATATATGAGACAAGACCACATACACACTTTTAGAAACTACATACACACTTTTAAAAACTATGTATGTGGATATGTTGAATCACTTTAAATGCAAGAAGTGTCCACTTTTTGGACCCCCAACTTTATGCACTTACCCAAATGATAAAACCCTTATTATAAAACTATTGTATTCCCACTTACCTATCTTGTTATTGAAATGGAATTGGTAAACCAATTATTAAAAAATAAAAATGAAACTAAGGGATTGTTCAACACCCTTAGAGACCCCCATTGCACAAACTCTCAATGACATTCATTATACAACACATTATAGTAATTTATTGTCTAGATCCATTATACTACTACTAATATGATTAAATTACACTCTTATATTAATAATTTTAAAATATATTCCACTAGGGTGTCATATGATGATGTTAATAGTCTCAAAATTATCTAGGAAACAATTTCTACTCTTTTCTCCAATCTCAAAATAGGTTATCTATTTCCTTTGTCCATTAAGAACTTACCAATTTATTTTTGTAATGATGAGAGAATAAATAATAAGGTCTAGGAAAGGTGGTGGATTTTAGTTTACCAACCTCCACATAAGAACCAAGATTAAAATTTATTGTGAATTCATCCTTAGTAAAACCCCAATTTATTTTGACATGAGAGTGTTCTAAGGCAGGCACAAGGGATTCACACATGATATAAATGGTTCTCATTTTTACCTTAACCATATAAATACACATTTGATTTTAAAATTATTCACCATATTATAGTCCCCATAACTATTAAGGATACTATGGAGTTAGACACTTTTACTATTATTAGTTTACTAATAGATCATTTGATAAAGTACATGAATTAGTTTTTTGGTATTGATACAATCCAAGGTGGGCATTCAAAGAACCCTCCCCAAACCCATGCTCCCTTTCATCACTAAACTTCTTGATTTTTTTGTGTATTGGGTCTATAGATGAGAAAGATCCATTTCAACATGTTTTTCCATTTGACTTTATTGGCTTGGGGGAAATGTCATTGACTAATGATGTCTTTCATCATATATTTAATAATGATCCCCTAGGTCATTATTGTAGGTATATTTTGATTAATTTTTAAATTTAATATACTTTTCAAATTTAAAAAATATATATATTTAAGTTAATTATTTATATGTTAACTTGTGTGTGTGTGTGTGTGTGTGTTTGAGATATATATATATATATATATATATATATATATATATATATATATATATATATATATATATATATATATATATATATATATATATGCATTAGAAAAGGCTCAACCACTTTTGATAGATTATCACTCTCAAGGATGATAACTTAGATCTTATCAACAAGGAGCTAACTCTGTAAAATAATTAAATATACATTTCCCTTATCCAACTACCAGATCTTTTCTTGGAATCATGTTGTTATTTACTTGATCTATTGATGAGTATCATTTCTTGGAACTAGTTGAAATGTGCCATATCTACATTAGGTGACCATCAAAACTTAAAAATATAAACCATGATGGGGCAAGATGAAATTCCACTATATATGAAAACCAATCTTAGACCATTTGTTTTCACATAGTCATAATAGCTATGAAAGTTTTCAAACTACTTGACTTTACTTTGTAGTCACTAGTTTATCTTCACCTTAAGTATTAGATCCAAAGAATTTATCTTACCTATATGGATATTTATTAACAATGCTTGGTGTCTAAACTATGGCCTTGGTTCAACTTTGGTTCACCTTTGAGCTCGACTCCTTGACATTTACTTTTTTCAAATCTAAAATAACCTCTTTTACTTTCATCAAAAATATCCCAAGATCATTTTTGCTTATTGGCTATCAATATACAACTAGGCTTGTCTACATCATGTTCAACTATATTTATGTGGATATGCTAACTTATTGAACTTACCTCATTTCATTGATCTATTTGTGCATGGATGCTCATGAGCCATCGATATTCTACCAATTAAATTTGCTTGTGCCACTTATCATGCATGCATTTGATCTTTGGATCCTCTAACTCTTTGACCTCTGCTCACCATTATATCTGAATACTTAATCAAATGCCAATCATTTATCTATTGAGACCTACTATTTGAAAGATAATGACTAACTTATGATCTTAAAATTGATGTTCTTACTCCTATCAAATGATTTTAGCATGATCATAATTGATGATCATGTGATCATCAATTTTACACTCAAGAAGATCTATCTTACTTTTTTTATTAAATTTGACATCTCATGGATCATCATTTAGTGTTCTAAAAATCATGTTTGACATCCTATAGAACATAAAATTTAAGCTCATATGTATTTATGTAGTAGATTTAATTTGACTCTAATGAGAATGTCTTATGTTACAGGTCCCACTTCAAAGGCCTATAACTTGAAGTACAAGAATCATGTAGGCTTCAAAATTATTGGAGATGTTCTTGAGGTCAAAAGGAATAAAACCTTTTGATATATTGGTCTCAAAATCCTTGTGAGTGATGATATAAAATGCTCAAGTTAACTGGTCTAAATTCTTTTACGTGATGTCCTTGTGACGATTGATCTCAAATGGCTAGGTATAGAAAACTTTAGTGAAATCCGATTGAAGACACATCTTTGAATGTGCACAATTTCTACAATGCTTTAGTGAATGATCTAAAATAAGGTGAATAAAAATAGGGACTAAGATTAATAAACCCATGTGACCAATCTCCCCTATAATAACCACACATGTGAGATATAGCTTTGTGAAGATGTTCACTCAGCTCTGCTAGAACTTCTTGAAAATGGTTGTGGAAAACATGTAGAAAATGATTGAAGAGGAAACCTTGGACCTCAATATATTTTGATGTGATTTGGTAGATGACATTAGATTTGATTTATATATACTTGGTAAAAATAGTAAAAAACCCACATGACCAATTTTCTCTGATTCATCCACATTCGTGAGATATGGCCTCTATAAATTTCCTATTTAGACTTTCTACTATTGGACCCAAATGTCAATATAAACACATATTGAATAAATACATGGATCCATTGCATTCCCATACTCATTCCAATTATTCTTAATCTCTTATAGGGAATCTATAACCTATGGACTTTTTTTTGTGACATTAACAACTTACAATTTAAGCTCACTTAAATTGTTTCAAAGGCTTTGCATTTTGCATGGTATTATTTGGATCTACTTGTTCATTCCATAAACTTATTCTCATTTAGTCATTAAACCATGCATATTTTAAAAGCAATGGTTATTTCCTATGATTAAATTTGATACTTGTAGGGTTGTCCTAGACTTTTGAATTCAAATGGCTATTTCCTGTAGCTTGAATATGACATTCATGCAACTGTCTAGAAGATGCTACCCATGGGTTGTTTCCTTCGAAACCTCTATTGGAAATTTTTTTGGGGTAGTTTCCTTGAAAACAAATCCTACAAAAAACTTGAACTAGACCATTTTCTAAAGAAATGACACTTCAAAAATTGTTTTTTGGACCTTGCTGTAGAAGGATCCTTCTGGACTTTGGAATGGTTCACTTTCTCGAGAAAAGACTCTTTAGGAAAAACTTTTGGCCAGTTCACTTAGAAAAGATATCCTTTGAAAGAAATGTTTTGGTCCACTTTCTCAAGAAAAGATCCTTTAGTAAAATTGTTTTGGACATTTGGCTTTAAAAGTGCCCTTTGTAACTTTTGCATTGGTCCATTCTCCCAAGAAAATACCCATTGGGTAAATTGCATATGACACTTTGCTTGAAAAGGATATCTTTTTGAAAAAGTGTTTAGGACATTTTTATTGAAGACTTATCCTTCAATATTTTTGAAAAGGATCATTTCATTAAAGAGTAATCCTTTGGGAAAATTATTGGATAATTTTCCTGAAATAAATAGGTCTTTGTCTTTTGCTTCAGACGTTTTGTCTGAAAGAATTCAATAATTAGCCCAAAAGAAAGAGTCTCAAAAGAATTAGCTTAGAAAAGGAAAGATCGAAAGAGTTCAAGTAAATACTTGGCCCAAAAGGATTTTTGTACATATATTTTTCTTTGAAACTTCACTTGAAATGTTGCTTGATCCTTGAAGGTTCAGACTCCATGAGAAATTGTTAAAATACATGTTCCTTCCAACTATAGAAAAGAAGATCATGCTCCTTCCACTGAACTCTTAGACTAGGCATCTTTTTGGTATGTATACATTAGGAATAATTCATTTATTATCTTTGTATACATTGGAAATATATTATTTCCTATCCCTTTTCACTATCATACTCGATTATTATTGTGTGGAGCAGTTTTACTAGTGACCTATATACATATTGACTCTTTCAAATTTGTAGTTATCATTCCTATAAAGGTTAGAGCCACTCGTAATGGATGAGAGATGAGTAGGGAAATACAAAAATCTTTTTGGTACTCTCTCTCTACTACTTATATAACTCATTTTGTCTTCAGTGATGATCTCCTACATTCTCAATTATTGTAATGAGGAAACTTGTTGATCATGTGTATTTTTCATGAATATAAGACATTATTTTATTTTTATATATTTAATGAAATATGTGTTTTTATATATTTCTCATAAAGGATTTTATATATAATAACATCCAATCAATTTTTTTAAATCTTGGTTGCAAGATAAGCTTTTTAGATTTAAGTATGAAGTCAATATTTTTTATTACCTTTGATAAGAAGTCAAAAAGAAGGGTTGCACCTACTATTTTTTAAAACTATGCTTCAAATTTGTTTATTTATCTACAATACTTGTTGGATACCTATGATTTTTCTCCTTGTATTTATTTTAGGTTAAAATTAACTAGGCCATCAAGATGATGTATTTTTAAGGGTGGTAAGATGTCACATCCTACTTTCCTAGTGCCTTATTGTGAAGGCACTTTCATTTTATTAGTGTTATACTTCATAATTAATAATTTAAACATTTAATTATTGCTATGTAATCTACAATGTTTATTAATGATTAGTTTTCAAGTTATATGTTGTGAATCAATTAATTACTATTATCGTGCTTCATATATTCTTGTAATAAAAATAAGATATTTAATAAAGGATGTTATGATATATGACAAGGTGAACAATTATCATTTTATAATAGTATGAATTTATTATTTCATATCACGTGGCTTTAATATCATGACTTGGATAACTTCATTATATTCATTTATTTTTTATGTAGTTACATTCCACTCAGTGTGAGGGAGAGTGTCATTGAAGATAAGGAAATAGATGCATATTACGGGTAGTGGAGAATGAACCATGTAAATGGTTTTTAAATCATTCTAGTTGTATTCTAGGTACCAACATTTATGTTCATCTATTCTAGTACAATTCATGACCATATAGTTTGGGTGATTAATTGTATGTTTATTTTTCTCTCATATTTTGATTAAATAATTGTAAAGGATGCATTGACTCTACAAATTTCTAGCAATCATAAAAACTAGATAAAATAATATGTTTTATTTCTATATGCACACCTTGGATTATAATTGATTTTGGTAGTGACTATTACTCTATTTAATTTTGTGTTTTTTGTATATAAAACCTATTTGTAATAGGTTATTTGGTAAGAAAACCATAGGACCTATATGAACCATCAATATGATTAGTAGACATAATCACTTTTCATATTTCAACCAATTTAGTCAATAACCCTATAAAGGTTAATGTAATGTTTTTATTGTGATGACCTCCTTGAATTATATTTAACCTACCAACATAATCCTAGTAAGACTGTCACATGGTAAAGGGACCTACTAGGTGCACATGCATCTTAGCCCTATTCAAATCCTTCACTTATTTGAGGCAAGGTTACTAACCTTATTTTATAAATAAAATATATACATTTATGTATTTCAATGTGTACATTTATTATGAGTATCAATAAATTAAGTAAATTTGGATAACCATCAAGTACTTATCTTAACATGTGTGTGATTAACAAGCCACCAATGTTTTTCATAGTTTCATGGTATTTGTCCTAACCATGACAAATGGTTAAGTTTCTCACATTTATAATGTTTATATAAATATATATTTACACTCATCAATTTAAATTAATCTTTTTAAATTGATATACTAAGTAAATTTATACATGTTAAACTATATATGGTATTTAGATTCCATTAGGGGTTTTAAAAAGACATAATATTTAATTATAACCTGTGAATGATAACATGTAAATTGTAAAATGTGAATGATAATGTGTAATTTTTAAAATTTAAATTGTAAAATATAATGTGAAATGTTTCTAATGAAAATGTAGTAAATTTTACTTGGTCTCCATCTCTCCACAGTGCCCACCATGTTTCCTCTAATCATGTTTCTATTGCACCAAAAGACTTTAACCACATATAATTAAAATTTTAGTAGGCACATTAAGGGAGAGAAGCATGATAATTTGGTAGACAACATTTGTTTCCAACCATAAGAGGGAATACTAGGAGGAAGTAATGGACACATTTATTTTCAAGATATTTTGCCAAATAACCAACACCCCTATTATGGCACAATGAGGCATTTGAAAGATAACCTATAAATGTCCAAATATATTTTTAGGAGATATTAGGTGGATATATTTTGATTTATTACTTCTAAGAAACTATTATAGGAGATAGGAAGCATACTACTAAAACAACCAACATAGTGATATGACCTAGATATAATTTGTATAGAAACCATGAAATAATTTAGGAGGAGTAAGACCATGTGACGTGCCTAGAGAAATAATATTATATATGGTGTTTAGGTGATGGTGATAAATCTTGGTACATGTAAATATAGAGAGAGGTAATATAATGGATGAGCTTGATTGACATGTACAAGCTACATGTGTGTTAGCATCAACTCACTCTTAGGTGACTTTTCAAACCATATAAGCTCATTTACTACACCCAAGAGAGACTATTAGCATCACCTCCACTGATAGCATCACTATAACCATGATTTTTAGTGAAATAATCACTAGCATAGTAACTACCACCTGGACCTCACTACAAATTAATTGCCAACAAACATCACCACCAAATTACTAGCCTACTTAACCAAAGTGTGTGGGTCCAATGTGGCATATACCTATGTAGCTATGGGGTAGTTGGAAATCAATGATAAAATAGAGGTTTGTTTCACTCCAAATCCCAATTTATAATTTTACCCCATTTTGCTCTTGTATATTAACTATAAGTTCATTTAGAACTAATGAAAATATAGGGTAGTCTAGGGTAGTCCACACATTTGACTATGCAAATATAATGCATGATGTTGTAATAATATGTTTAAGTAACCACATATTTTTATAAATATTCATAACTATATAGATATTCATCTTATGAATCATGATGCAATCATATTTTAATAATAATTGTATTAAATAATATCATGTCTACTATAACATGAATAACATGATTACTTTGAATTTATTACGTATATTTTCATAAGTGTAAGTAAAAATGAATTCATAATGATTAGAACATGTGTTGACTGAAAATACTCTACAAACCAATTTTTTCATGTTCTATTATTTTAAAAAATAGGGTTTTATATTTGAGATAAAGTTTGATATGATATATGTCTATAATTTTAGACCCTAACTTGCATTTTAATCTTTGAGATATCAAACATTACTCATAATGGATCATTAATCTCATTTTTTATCCATTTTATTGGATTTATGCCCTTTATAAAAGTATATTTCTTTTCAAACTCCAACTCTTGTTGTTCAAATGGCCATTCTATCATTACAAAGATATCATTTCCATAATTTAACACATCACATATCCATCAAATAATTAAACAAACCCTAAAATCAAAATTAAAATGTTGGGATTTATTTTTACCATGATCTTAAATTATCCTAAGATAATCACACTCCCAAAAAAATCCACTTTTCCTAAATTTTTCTATCATGTAAACCTTATGCTAAAGTACTCACTTGATGTGCAGATACATTCCCAAGTCTTGTTAATCTAGTGATTGAAAAAAAATTATAGAGGCACCCACTAAAAAAACTTAAACATTTAATGTGTATTAAATAAATTATGATCTAAATTAACACATGAAAAACACATCTTGCATTTATCACTACATAATAGCACATTAATTTTTAAATTTATAGTACTCAATCATAATAAAATGCTTTATACAAAAAAATTCATATGTTATAATAGTATATTACACCTAAAATAATGGTAGTTTTAAATATTATTTTAAAACTTAATGGTAATAATTCTAGCAAGGATTTACACCCTTGCAAATGACAAGGCTAGTTTATATATAAAAATACCCTTATTACTCTCAATGTAAGACCATAAATCCTAAAATTAGTTTATAAAACAACCATTGTAAAACAACTTAACCAAATATGTATATTTAAATTATTATTTAAAGAAATTTTATATAATTTAATTAACAAATTGTAAATAAAATTTAATTAATAAAATATATCTAAAATATTACACTATGGTGTAATATTAATTATAGCAAGGCATGATGATTGAACCTGTGGTCCATAAAACTAGTTTTCAAGTAGTATGAGTTAATGTCTACATGATTGTGATATAGAAGTGTTAACCCACAACTTTCCATTATATGGAAAGATAATCCCCCTTGGTTCTATAGATTATAAATTGAAGTCTATAGGTTAGATTATCGACATTCATCCAATTTCAATGCATTCATTACTTTTCTTGAAGAAGAAAATTGGTCCCTTATGGTTTTTTATTTATTGTAGCTTGAAATAGTGGTAGTTATAAATTTAAATCATCCTCTTAGTTCCCTATATTATGCCTAGTTATGTACCACTCCAAAAAATATTAAAAATGGTGAATAAGAAGCTCCTAGAGTGCAACCATATTCAAATTCAATTAAGAAATAATTTATAGATCTATTTAATCATCCACCTTTACTATGGATGGCATCATGAAATAACTTAGTATAATGTTTTTTTTAATTATTATTCAGTATTTTCAATTCAAATGTTCCAACTTGACTAAATTAGAAGATAAATTAAGGGCATATACATTCTACTAAACTCTAAGTTGCTCAGTAATTTCAACTTTATTGATCAGATTTTAGAACCTAGACTGATAGTATAAGCATAGTTACAAAATTATATAAAAATAAATAATTATTAAGTCTTCCTTATATATATATTCTATAAATAGTACTTGATGGTGATTAATATGAATTTGAAGCAATGATATGTCTGTTAATGATATGTTAAGATCTTTGTAACTATCTAAATAGCAATCTAGAATTCAACCCTAATAGATGGGTTGCTCAGGTAAACTACATTGAGTATGAATACAAAAATGAAATATATTTTTCTTATGTCCACTAAGACCCACCATCATTTTAATGTTTGTTCTGATGAATAAATTTAATTTACATCAAATCACCAAAAAACTTTATGAAAAATTTGACAATGATGAAATAAAGCATATGACTATTGGCATATAATAATTTTTTTTAGTCATATTGTTCTACCTTTATGATCTAGTTGGTGATATGTTGCATTATAGAGATATTCTTATCTAATTGGCACCAAGAGCCATGTCAATATATAACTTGGCCAACAGATGCTTTAAAAACAATTTTGAGTCTAGAATGCAATCCATGAATATAAAAATAAAGGGGCAAGATTGTTCTTAAAATATCTACTATTTTTCTTGGTTTATAATTTTTCATTTTATTCCTGATATATGCATCATTATTTTCTTTCCTACTTTGGCTTGCTAATTTCATCATTAATTATATCTAATTTCACCTCATATAGCCTTACTAACCCCCTCTTAGTCAATTGTATAATCCCCCACTCTATATTTATTATCCCTTATTAACATTCATATATCCCATCTATTATTAATATCTTTATTATCCCACCTAGTTACATATTTTCATATAATAAATCTTTCCATGCTAACTTGTAAATTTGAAATTCCAAAAATCCTACCTGTTACTAGGCTTTCCTAATAGTCATATTGTGATCTATTATAGATATCTACTATATTGGTCAAGTAATTTCATTAAAACAATCAAATGATTACATACATGGGGAACTAAATTAGGTTATATTAAGTCTCAAATGACATAAGATGTTTTAATTTTGTTTAGGGGGATGGATATGCCTTAATTGAGTGCCCCTATAGCCAATTAAGCTATTAGTTGAGTAGGCAACTCGATTAGGTACATCAAATATAAAAACCATTAGGTTGTCACACTTGTGTTTAGGGATCTTGATATAAAAGTTGTCTCATGAAAACAATAAAGTGATTGGCTGTATGGATCACCCAATTATGGCATATCATCTCTAAAATGATGAGGGGGAGGACATTATATATGAGGTGTATTTATACAACCTAGGAAGGCTAACATCTCTAATGAGTTCCCTATCATCATCAATTATATTTAAATTGTATAAATATAAAATTTACTCATCTCATGGGCCTCCCTAAATTTAGGGGCAAAAAATTGTGGTTGAGTAGGTGGGAAGTATGGTAGTGGTGGTCTATGGGGAAAACATTTACAAAAAAGTGGCCTCTTTTGGTCCACTACAAACTTTATACCTAAATATGGGTGATTCCCTAACCTTATTCATTGTCTTAAATATGGTTAAAACTTTATATAACCTATGAGACTCATACCAAAAACATATTATGGAACCACACCAACATACACATTGTTAGTACATGCCAATGAAGCTTATCTATTAATGTGACCACCAATAGGTTAAATATGATACATTGAGGCATGATATCTAATGCATAGATGTCATAAAAAAAATTATATTACTTAATAACATTTCTTTTCATGTGATGTCCATAAAGGTTAGCTTGTCATTGCCTCGAATTCAATACATCAAATGATTAGTTTATGTACAAGATGATCAAATATTCAGATGTCTTTCATTGAATATGAAGTATAATGCTAAAACAACTTAGATTTAGATATTTATTCCACACAAAAGGCCAAAATACATGGTTTTTAATGGTGAATGTGACATGATCCTTATCCATATAAGCTTGGTCAATATTAAGTATTAGAGAGATTACAATGTGTAATTTTGTGCATTTATTGGTGAAATTTATAATTGAAACTTGGATTGTTTGATACCCTACATTTTGAAATAGGAATGGGTTTCTCATATAAGTGTGAGTCAAAATGTAATGTACCATGAGACAAATGGGATAAATTTCATACACACAAGATTAAAATAGGTAAGCATGCCCTTATGTTAGAGTTATCCTACATAATATTTCATTCACATAAGGTTCACTACACACACCTTTTTCCATTCTATTTTTCCCTACCACATCATCCCCATATAGAGAAGATATAGGTCTCACTACCATATATATATATATATATATATATATATATATATATATATATATATATATATATATATATATATATATATATATATATATATATATATATATATATATATATCCATGTTCTAAGTGTTAGGGTGGTTGGGATGCCTAGGGGGAATTACATATGTGGTATATTTATACAACCTAGTAAGGCTAACATCCATAATGAGTTCCCTATCATCATTAACTATATGTAAACTTTATAAATATTTAACTGTTTCATCTCATAGACCTCCTAAAATTCAAGGGCCAAAAACTATGGCTAAGTAGGTTGGAAGTATGGTAGTGGTGGTATATGGGAGAAACATTTTAAAAACATTAGCGGCCTCTTTTGGCACATTAAAACTCTCATACCTTAATATGGGTGATGACTTAATATTATTCATTGGACTACAAATGCTTAACCCTTTATGTAATCTATGGTATTTTTAGTAATAGTGCATTGGGATGCCATACCAACATGAACATAGTTAGTGCATGTTGATGAATCTTATCTATAAATATCACCCCCACCCATTGGCCAACACTATGTTGAGGAACATTTTGTAATGAACACATGTCGTATAATGTTTTTAGTATCTCTTTCCAAAATTTCCTTTCACATGATTTCCATAAAGGTCAACATTCCATTTCCTTGAATTCAATACATCGAATGATTAATTTATGCTTAAGTTGATCAAATATTAAGATGTCCTTCATAGAATTACATATGTGGTATATTTATATAACCTAGGAAGGTTAACATCCATAATGAGTTCCCTATCATCATCAATTATAGGTATACTTTATAAATATTTAATTGATTCATCTCATGGGCCTCCTAAAACTCAAGGGCTAAAAACTATAGATGAGTATGTGGGAAGTATGGTAGTGGTGGTCTATGGGAGAAACATTTAAAAAACATTAACGACCTCTTTTGGCACATTACAACTCTCACACCTTAATATGGGTGATGACTTAAGCTTATTCATTGGCATATAGATGCTTAACCCTTTATGGAATCTATGATATTTTTATAAATAACACATTGGGGTGCCACACCAACATGAACATAGTTAATGCATGCTGATGAATCTCATCTATAAATGTGACCCCCACCCATTGGCCAACACTATACTAAGGTAAATTTTGTAATGCACACATGCCATACAATGTTTTTAGTGTTGATTTCAATTGTTCCCTTTCACATGATGTCCACAAAGGTCAACATGCCATTTCTTCGAATTCAACACATTAAATGATTAGTTTATGCATAAGTTGATCAAATATTAAGATGTCCTTCACTGAATATTAAATATAATCCTAAAATAGATGTGTATTTATACATTTATTCCACACAAAATTCCAACATACATGATCTTTTATAGTGAATGTACTAGACCCCTTATCCACATAAGCTTGGTTAAGATTTAGTACTGGAGAGATTACAATGTGTAATTTTGTGCTATTATTGGTGAAATTTATAATTGTAAGTGGTATTTTTTGATACCATGTGTTTTTAAATAGGAATGGGATTCCAACATAATTATATTTGATAAGTAAATTTACCATTATATATGAATGTGATAAATTTCATTTCCACTAACTTCATAAAGGTCATCATGTCTTTACATTAGAGTTACCTTACTTCATCCATAGTTTATATTCTACTACTTTGTAGCTCTCATATCTCAATATGGGTGATTCCATAAGTTTATTAATTTTACTACATATTCTTAACCATTTGTGTAATCTATGATATTTTTAGGAACAAAAAAATCCATCACCATGCCAACATGCACATATTTAGTATGTACTAGTGAAGCTCATCTATGAATGTGACACCCATCGAATGGCTATTGCTATGTTGAAGCATGTTTTTTAATTCATAAATTTCATATAATGTTTTTAGTGTCACATTACAACATTTCCTTTCATGTTATGTCCACAAATATCAATATGCCATTTCCTCAAATTCAGTACATCAAATGATTAGTTTATGCACAAGCCAATTGAATATTAAGATGTCTTTCACTATATATGATGTAGAATCCTAAAATAAATGAGGATTTAGAATTATATTCAACTCAAAATTACATAATACATGATCATTAATGTTTAATGTACTAGGGCATTTATCCACATAAGCTTGGTTGAGATTTAGTACTAGAGAGATTACAATGTGTGGTTTTGTACTATTATTGGTGAAATTTAAAATTGAAAGTGGCATTGTTCAATACTATGAATTTTTAAATAGGAATGATATTAACACATAATTTTTAGTGATAAGGAAATTTACCATTACATATGAATGGGATAAATTTCATTCCCATGAGATTCATAAAAGTTAGCATACCCTTATGTTAGTATTGGCCTATTTCATCTATAGTTTACATTCTGATACTCTACA
The DNA here is from genome assembly GCA_037957365.1 of Torreya grandis. Classification (NCBI taxonomy): domain Eukaryota; kingdom Viridiplantae; phylum Streptophyta; class Pinopsida; order Cupressales; family Taxaceae; genus Torreya; species Torreya grandis. The sequence goes on from JARHVA010007192.1 coordinate 398,021, forward strand.
ATTTAAATACCTTAATATAGGTGATGTATACAAATTTTTAATTTTCATGTGGGTGATTAACCCTTTCTATAATCTATGTAATTAATAAAAACATCACATTTTGGTGCCATGCCAACATACACATAGTGCATGCCAGATAAGCTCATCTATGAATGTAACCTCCATTGACTAGCTGATGCCATTTTGAGGCACAATTTCTAATGAATACATGTCATATAATTTGTTTTTTTTATTACTATTAATTCCTTTCATACAATTACCATAAATTTTAGCATTCCATTACCTCAAATTCAATACATTGAATGATTAGTTTATGCACAAGTTGGTCGAATATTAAGATGTCTTTTACTACATATAATGTACAATCCTAAAATAAATGTGGATTTATACATTTATTCCACATAAAATTCCAACATAAATGATATTTAATGGTGAATACTATATTCCCCTCATCCAAATAAGTTTGGTTGATATTTATTACTGGAGAGACTACAATGTGTGGTTTTGTGTTATTATTGGTGAAATTTATAATTGAAAGTGACATTGTTCGATACCCTATGTTTTGAAATAGGAATGGGCTTCCCACATAACTTTTATTTATAAGTAAATGTACCACTAAAAATTAATGGGATAAATTTCATTCCAATGAAGTTCTTAAAGGTCAACATGCCCTTAAATTGGAATTATCTTACTTCATTTATATTTTACATTATGCTACTCTACAGCTCAAATACCTTCATATAGGTGATTCACCCACATTTTTAATTACCATATGGATGCTTAAAACTTTCCATACTCTATGAAATTAATAAAAAAAACACATTCTAATGCCATGCAAACATGCACGTAATTAGTGCATGCCAGTTAAGCTCATTTATGAATGTGACCCCCACCAACTAACTGAAACTACATTGAAATAATTTTTTAATGACACATGTCATAAATTTTTTTGGTGTCACCTTCTAGTATTTCATTTCATGTGATGTCCACAAAGGTCAACATTCCATTGCCTTAAATTCAATACATTGAATGATTAGTTTATGCATAAGCCAGCCAAATATTAAGATGTCTTTCACTATATATGATGTGCAATCCTAAAATAAACATGGATTTAGACATTTATTCCAAAAAAAATGATAATTTACATGATTTTTAATATTTAATGTGCTAGGACCCTTATCCACAATATCTTGGTTGATGTTTAGTATGATATAGATTATAATGTGCAATATTGTGAAATTATTGGTGAAATTTATAATCCAAAGTGGCATTGTTCAATACCCTACATTTTGAAATATAAATGGGCTTCCCACATAAATATAAATCATAAGGAAATGTACCATTATAAATGAAAGGGATAAATTTCATTCCCATGAGGTTCATCAAGGTTAGTATGCCCTTACATTAGAGTTGTCTCACTTTAATCATAGTTTGAATTCTGCCACTTTGAAGCTCAAATAACTTCATATGGGTGATGCCCACACATTTTTAATTACCTTGTGGGTTTTTAATACTTTCCAAAATATATGGAAATCATATCAATAGAAAACTTTGATGCCATGCTAACATGCACATAGTTATTTTGTGGTAGTCAAGCTCGTCTATCAATGTGACCCCTCCACCTACTTGCAATAATTTGTCCATTTTTATAGTTTCATTATTTGATTTTCATATGTTTTGTGATGGGTTTTATATTGATTTCAAAAAGGTATTTTACATTGTTATAGCCTTTTTTTAATATTTTCTATCATATTTTTAAGTGGTTTTAATTCTCATATTTTCATTTTTATGTGCAGTTCATGTCTTGTATTTGTGGCACATGTGACCAACACATATATTTATTGATTAATATCAAATGGAAAGGAAGACATATTTACATAAAAATCATGTTATTTACTCCTAAAAATTAAATCATATGGCTAAATAATAGTTTTTTTATTCAATGAAGTGTTTTTACATTATGTTTATTACACTACTTTAATATATGGGTTGAGCTTATGTTTGAATTTGTGTGATGAATAGGTATTTGCATGGAGGTTGATTATGAATACTTTTTCATGAAATGAAAGGGAATATGGATGTTCTTGAAGGTATTATTGATGAACTACATGATAATGTGACTTTTTTGTATGTGTTATTTGAAAATATTCACATCTATTTTTCAAACAAATGTCTTCAACAAGCATCATCGTAGTAAGAATAAAATGTAAAAGAGGAAATCACTATGGATGTGTAAGATATACTTAATTTAGAAGACATGCCTGTAGATAATATTTTTATATAGTGTCCAATTTTTGATTGGTTGACATTGTCACCAACATGAACCCATTCTCATTTACTCGTTGTAATGTTCACATTTTTTATTGTCATATTATTCTCCAATGTCTTGCCCAACTTGATGTAATGTTGAATGGATGTCACAAAAATTTATTTTTGTATACATGTTACACTTTTGTCAAAAGATGATAAAATTTATACATGTCTTTATATAAACTTTATAAAAACTTTATTTTGACTATTTATATGATGTTTATATATTTTCTAAATGTTTTTTTTATTATCATAAGGTTATGTACTTATTATACATATTCTAATTATATTTTAGTTCTATTACCATTTTGCATCACCTAAATTTTGGAGATAAAAACTTAGTTAAGAGACTGATGTGTTTATAATATTCAAATCCACTAATGAAGTTTGTAATGTTTTTAAATACAACATCTATAAAATAGATTTATAGCATAAATGGTCTAATATAGGTTAAATAGAATAGTTCATACAAAACAACATATTTAAATGAAAAGTATGATAAATAAAGCTTAATAGGTGTTATCATGTTCATCGATTTAGATGTGTCTAGTTGTCTATTGTGATGATGGGTAGATGTTGTCTTAATGATGTTTTGACCACCATATACTTATGTTTTACAAATTATTAAATCATTTTAATTCATACATTATAATATTTCATCAATAACAAAATTGCATAGCTAATTGGTAGAAGTAAATTTCTCCTTATAGGTTAGAATAGATGGAAAATAGGTGGGAAGAAATTATGCACTTTAGAAGCCAAGATGGGCTCTAGTTGATTATAGTAGCATCAAGTGGGAGAATTTTATTGATGTCAAACATGAATAATTATAGGCTTATTCAGTTGATGGTAATAGGGTTGATGACTTCATTAAAGGATAATCAAGAAGGGGGTCTTTCCCTACAATTTTTTTTCCCTTCACATCATAAGAGAAAATCATGTGTTCTTAGAAAGCATAGCATGACCAATGCCACTTGTGAATACATCATGTAAATGACCTCACATTATAAATTATAAGTAGGCATTTATTACAATTTCTTCTATTCCATTAATGTATATTTTTTTAATTTGTATGAATGTTCACGTGTTTACCATAATCGGGTAGATATTGGTTTTCATATGGGCCAGATGATTTTTAGGAAATCAATCCAATGTTAAAAGACAATTTTGTAATGCCTAAGTCTAGAAAGGAAATCCATTCAGGTGGAAGAAATATTAGGTGTAGATGTCAGTGTCAATTTCAACACATGATGTATGGTTATTAGACCTAATCATGTGCTAATGACATATAATCATGTATAAAATAGAGACAAATAATGTAACCATTACCATGGCCAGTAATATGAATATTAAAAGGGCAAGAAATGTTTTTTTGATCCTTACATTAGCCCCCAACTTAATAAATGGCTTCATAGGCTATTATTGTTGGGAATGTCTATTGATGCTATCCACCTTAAGCACCAGGAGATGGTGTATGATAAACTTGTATTATTTAATGGTAAAAAATAATACATTGATTTCTTGAGAAAGGATGATATATACAATAGATAATGATTGATCAAGGAGGTAAAATACGTCTACAGTCTCAACAATGGAAAAAGTGTCTAGGACTAGGCACTGGTAAGTATTAACAAGTGGTTTTTCTATTAGTGATACAATAGGGACGAGATTGATGAGGAGGGGAAAATCCCCTTTATCTTGTGAATACAACTCCCATAATAAATAGAATTATTTTTGATTTTTGGGAAGTGTATCCTATTAGTGATATATTATGTATACAAGGGAAAATTCAATTGACCTACAAATCAATCCTAGCTCAGAGAAGACAAATCACACTTAAACTTTCATTTGTTTATACATTTATAAATTTGGGGTCATGACCAAGATGGATTCTCTGGACCTAACCAAGGGGTCCCTTATCACAATAACATCACTAGATAGGGTGCCAAAGCCTCTAGTTAGGCAACACCATGTAGTAACCCTAGTTAGGTCCTATGTTTTCATATTATTTAATTATATGAAAATTAAAGTAAAATCTAACCTAGTGCTCACCAAATCTTTTGGCATAAAATGGGGGTGATAAACATGAAAGTAAAAATGCAAAAAATAATTATAATTAAGGTATGTATTGATATAACCCCCATGCATGGAAAGAGAAATACATTCAAAATCCATTACTTATGCTACATCTATCTACTAAAATATAGGAGTAAAATTAGAGATACTTACCTTGAAGATGAACCTGCCAAGACTCAATCTCTCCCTTGGCCAAAGGTGATTCAAAAGACATTGTTTTGCAATATTGAAGAATTTAAGGATGTATAATGGACTATAGTGAATGACCTCCTAATGAATCTTAAGCTTTCACAAGACAAAGTTATTCCCTCTAAGTGTAAAACCCTAAGTAATAACTCCTCAAGTAGAATGGTGGAAGAGCATATTGTAAAGAATAAAAAATGAATAATTAACTCTTGTATCTCTCTAAGAAATGGTGAAGTGAATGTGTATATATATTTTAATCTGACCCTAAACCTTTCTAAAAGTTTAACTATCATTATTGGCCTAATTCAATCTTGTATTATTATTAGATAAAACAAAGTTAGGCCTCACTATGGGTCATCCAAGGCCGACCTAGAATTGTAACATGTAAATATTAAATTGAATACAAAGTCAACCTAGAGCGACATTGTTTGGTAAATGTCAAAAAGGGTTTTTACCTTAGGTAGGGGATAATTAAGTTGGTGAATTTATTTGAGGAGTTTGTAATAGAGGTGTCAAAGTTTAGGGAAGTGCATAGGATATGTTTGTATTGATTTCAAGTGGTGGTATAGGGAACAACAATATTTTTAAACACCAATGGTCTACCCATCCCTTTCTTAGTGCACCCTTTAAAGCATGCACTCAGGGAGATTAAAAGTTGATAGGTTCCTATAATAAGAAATAATAAATAAATTATAAAGTTTGAAAATATCATGTGTATACATATGATCAACTTAAATCTCATCATTTTTCATGTAGGTGTAACATGGGATAGTGCTTTAGAAAAGAACATAGCAATATACAATGATGAAGATAAATAAATTGCAATTTTTTTAAAGCATATAATAACTAAAAATAAATGACTAGAATGATATAAATAATATAAAATTAATGTATGTGTACCTTAAATTAACTTTATTGTTGAATATTTATCTTCTATGTTTAGAATTTTACTCTTAGAGGGCATAGAGACTACTTGAACAAACCCAAGGATGCAAAACTAAAGAGCTAAAAAAAAAGTAAGAAAGCCAATATAACTAAAATGTGTAGGCATGAAATACTTGAAATTTGGTAAGTTTGGGTGATAAATGATAATTTAAGACAAATTGACCAATCCAAAATTTAGATTAAATTAGGTAGCCAAAAATCTAGGGCTATAAATGACCAAAAAAACTCAAATAATTAAACCTTAGGTAAGAAAGGGAAACAAACCAAGTCAAACTAAGGATACAAGTAAAAATGGTAATAAAACATCAATGTGAAAGTAGTAACAATATGTACTTAAGCAAATATGGGAAATAAAAATGGTAATAAACATTATTGAGTGAGAAGTAATAATCCTTACTCAATCATCAATGGAAAAGTACATGGAAGTAGAATCAGATATAATTATTTGAGAAAAGTAAAGTACAACAAAGAATTTAGAATTGGATGTAGTTGTCCAAAAAAGGAGGTACAATAATGGAAAATTTATAAATATATGTAGGGATCCAAAAACAATAAGTGATAAAATATTTTTAACTAAACCAAGTCAATTTTAAAAACAAAAAACAATTGTATTAAAAAAATAATCCATAAGCACTCAATCATACTATTTTATTATAAGGATAGATAAAACCAAAACAAAGTAGTGTTATCATGTTTTAATATGTGAATAAGAGGGAATATATAAATGGTAAAATATATTTAAAATCAAACTTTCATATCAAGGGTGAAATGAAATGGGTTTTGGGGAAATGAAGGAAAAATTAGGGTAGAAAAACTCTTTATTGAAGTCAAGACACTTAGATTTAGGTTTGTCAAAACAAGTGGAATTTCAACATTAATAAATATAAATAAAGGTTCCTAAACGCATAAATATTAGGTCATCAAATTAAGTATCAATACCATTCCATGAAGGCTATATGCATGAAAATTAAAATGGACCTACCTTCCTAGTTCCCTATTCCTCATAACCCCTTACAGAGTTATTAGTCTATTGTGAAGATTGGCTACTTACATGATAACATAGGTAAAACTTAGATTATTTTCAATTATCCTATCCCAATATACTATCCTACCACACCCCAATGGACTTCGGCTCTATCATGAGGCCAATTGTTGAGTTTGAACTCTGATTGGAGATAAGATATTTACGATGAACCATGTCTTTTGGTGTGATTTTGGATATTGACTTTGTATATTGCCTTTTGATAATTTTATTTTGTTTTAAATGATTTATATCTTAAATTTTGATGGATTTTTCTATTCCTCATCCATGTCAATTCGAAGAACTAAACATGGGTGCTAAAAATGACTATCATTTGAAAACTTTGGACTTCATTGCTAGGAAAGAGAACTTAGAGAACATGGTGTGTAAGAGTACTATTTATTCATAAGAAAAAAGTGTTATCTTGACTTCAAACATGTTTTCTCAAAAATGAAATGAAATTAAAGGAATTCAAGTGGAAATGAACATGAAACAATTTGAATTACTTCAAATGAAAAAAATGTGATAGAGGTTAAAAGGGATACAATGATCGGTAAGTATGATTTATTATCATAATAATGTATGAAAGTGTAGGGAAACATGCTAACATAGATTTTTATTCAATTTTTATCTAAAAAATAAACAAAATCCAAATATGAGAATAGGGGATCACAAACTTGTAACTATTTCTTAACATTCTAGAAAAGGAAGAACACTTGGTTGAACAAATGTGTTTTTGGAATAAAATGGCTATTTTATGAGGAGAGTTTGGTCCTATCCATGGTCTTACACTAAAAATCATAAAATAGAAACCTAGGTGGGTGAAAAAATGGATAAATTGGTATTTTTGAGGAGGGATTAAACATATCCATGGTCTTACGCTTCAACTCACAAAAGATAAATTCAATAGAGTGAATAAAGCATGTGAAAATAAAAATGGTATAAATGTTATTTGTGATGAGAGCTTGGTCCTATCCATGGTCTTACACTGCAACTCATAAAATATAAACTGAAGAGGGTGGTAAAAATATTATAAAATAAAAAACTTAATAGGAAAAATCAATCAAAGGAATTTATGAGGAAAATTGGGTCCTCTCTATGGTATTAAAATGTAACTAATGAAGAAAAAATCCCAAAAGACCAAGGTAAAAACTAAGGTTTGTGGGAAGAGAAATTGTTGTAAATAATAAGACTCATGTATAAATCCTAAAAGAAGTGTTAGTAGGATGGCATATAGAAATATGACAACGAGGGAAATATCTAAGCAAATTATTTATTCAAGAATTATGCATTAGTGGGTTCTTTGAAAACATGGCCTTCATTAGTTTGGAGGCGATAGGTGCTCGGAACAATAATATCTTTCACTAAGTGATGGAACCACCATTTTTAGGCATATTTTCCTTATTTATAATGGATATAATCTAATTTAAAGACTATATCACCAATATTTAAAGTGCAGACTTTAACCTTTTTATTATGTTGCTTGGTGATACAAGTCTTATATTGGCAATTATGTTAAAGAAAAGCTAGATGATATTCATTGAGAAGATCAACAGCATGAAGGTAAGCTTAATTTAGTTCTTCATTGGGAGTTATAACATGAATAAATATATGTAAGGATGGAATCTTGACTTCTAATGGTAAGGCAAACTTAGAACCATAGACTAATGAGAACAATGTTGACCAAGTGGTAGTACAAATGCTAATATGATAGGACTAAAATATGAGATATAAATGAACATGCTTAGTGTTTTGGGTTTATTAAATTGTATTTTAAATGAATTTATTGATAATTTTATTATTGGCTTTAGCTTGGCCATTTCATTGTGGATGATAAGGTTTGGAAAATTTTTGGGATATTTTAAATTTAGCACATAATTGATTAATGTCCTTGTTCTTGAAATTGTTTCTATTATAAAAAATGATAGTATGGGGAAATACAAAATGACAAATGATTTGGTTAAGGATAAATTTATAAATAATGTTTCTTATGATGTTGACAAGAGGCATGGATTCTACCCATTTGGTAAAATATTTAGTAGTCATGATGATAAAAACATTCCCATATTTTAACTGAGGTAGTTTGATAATAAGATATAATCCCCAAGTGTAAAATTTCCAAGGAGATTCCATAGTTCAGATCTTGATAGGTGGTGAATGAATTATATCATCTTGGAGTTGGTAAGGACTACACTTTTAGTGGAATCAATATCATCCTTTTCAAGAGTAGGACAAAAGTATCCCATATGTAGGTATTTATGTGTTGTATCATGACTAATATAGTGACCACTACAAATGCCCTGATGTGCTTGTTCAAGGAGAGGAGGGACCTCTTATTTCATTATAGATTGGATCAAGGTACCATATGTTTTTCTATAATAAAGGGTATTCTATCAAAAAACATATCTAAAATCTTGATTTTCAATTCTTTTTTCCATAAATCCATGTCCGTAGGATAAGTTCAATGTTTGAGGAATTGGAGAATTTATTTATACCATGGGCTCTATCAAATAGTGGCATCCTTAGTGTGATAGATAAGCCAATCTTATAGTTATATGGAATATGAGGACTTTCTTATTTAAATAAGAAATTGAGAATAACTAAGAACTTGATGTAGGTGAAATAAGGATGTCAAAGAAGCAAGAGAGTCAAAAATAGAGTTTCAATCTGTTGGAATGGGCTCAATAGTAAAAGAGTCAAACTCTTTGGTAATGGTGGTATAAATTTGATGGTAAGTGATAATATTTTCACTTTTAAATTAGTAATCACCATTAACCTAGTGGTAGATAAGTTAGGAATTACCTAAAATGTGTATATATGGAATATCAAAGTCAAGTGTTGTTTTAATGCTTATGATTAATTTTTCATATTCTACCATGTTATTAGTGACATCAAAGGTGAGCTAGAATTCCAAAGGGATTATTTTACCATGAGTATTTAGTTAGAATAAAACTTTCCCTATTTATTTGGAGACATTTTGTGCCAACAAAGTGTAGGGTCCAGGTGTTTTCATGCAAATCAATGGTGATTTCAAGAATCTCTTTGATAACTACTTTAGATTTAGAAATATCAAGAATGACAGTTATCTTCTTCATTACTTACTTCTATATATGTAGTGTAGTGATGAAAGTAATCCTTAAGGGAGATATCTTAATTAATAAATTTAATATAGATAAGTTTATCATTGGGGAGACTATCTTTAAGGTGATTGGTAGCAGGTATGAGTGCCACTACAAGTTGGTCAGAAATGTCTTGCCCTTTTACAATTTTTTATGTTATGATGTCAAGGTCAAATTTCATTAATAGAACCATATACTTGTCAATTCAATCTCTAGGTAGAAATTCTTTAGATAAAAATTGACAAAGTTTAATGATGACATAGGTTATTTGATAAAGCATGTAATAACAAAGTTTCTCAATTATGAAATAGATAGCGAGGCAATCACATTCTACTTTGGTATATTATTTTTTGTAATCAATGAGGCCTCAACTAATATAGTAAATAAAACACACTCTTCTAGTATCATATTTTTGTGAAAGCACTTCCCCAAATGATACAAGAGTAGAATACGTCTAAATAATTAAGCAATAATCATTGGATGGTGTTCTAAGGGTAGGAAAATGTAGCAATGATTATTTCATGTTTTCAAATGTCTTATGATAAGGATTAGCCAATTCTAAATCTTTACATTTATTAATAATGGAATTAACAAAGTATATGTGATAATAAATGTTAGGGATGAATCATTGTATTGCCCTAAGCTTGCTAAGGTAAGTACAAATATCTAGAATGGAGTAAGGAATAGGAATTTTGACCATAACATTAATTTTAGGAGGATTGACATCAATACCATGAAGAGAGACTAATAATCCTATAAATTTACTAGATGTAATACCAAAGACAAACTTGTATGGGTTGAGTCTAACTTTGTACTTGATGAGTCGATCAAAGATGATGGTTCAATAAGAGAGATGGGTTTTGTGACTTTTGGATTTTTTAATGAGAAAATACACAGAGGGTTACACAATATTATGTATAAGATCATGAAAAATGTGGGTCATATCCTATTGATAAGTAACTCCAACATTTGTTAGGCTAAAGGGAATCTTAACATAACAATAGGTGTCCCATTCCATATTGAATATTGTCTTATGTTGGTCTTTGGGGGTGATATGAATTTGATTATAGATTGAAAAAAAATCCATGAGGGACAAAATTTCATATCCAATAGTGGAATATAAAATGGTATATGTCAAAGAAAATAGAGAATTGTCCTTGGGACAGACAAAGATGAGATTGCAGAAGTCGATGCATATGGAGATGACCATGATGACTTTTTATAAATGGGAATAATGTTTGATAGCAATTCAAAATAGTCCATAGGTTTAATAAACTTGGCATCTAATAGTTTATTAATTTCTTAATGGTAGTGTGGAGAGTTTAGGAGGAAATTGACATTGTTTTTGTTGAATGGGTTTGGCATATAGATATGTGATTATGTTGTCTAAAATGATACTAAGATTGATACCAGGCATATCCTCCTATAACCAAGTGAAATTCTCATAATATTTATGGAATAATAGAATAAAATCATCATGTTCAGCCAATGGGAGCTATTTATAAACTATTATAGTGTGATGACATGAGGGTATGCCGTATTCTATTCTCATGGTTTATTAAATAAGCATGGCATTTTTGTCTTGAAAAAGATATGGTACATTGGGAAGAGAGGAAATGGGATTGGTTTTGAGATCAATGAAAATAATGAAGTTTTTAAAATGAAGAACCTTTCATTTGAAATTCCCAAGTTTGTGATGTTGATGAGGAAGTTGAGGTTCTCAAGCATACATTTACTCAAGTATGAATTTATCACTAGGTAACATAGGTAAAGGTCCATTATATTGTACATATACCTCAAGACCAATAACTTTATTATGGTGATGATCATATTCTTAATGTATCTAGCATACATCTATATCCTTGGCATCAATAATGATCTTAGGAGTATGTGGAATTATGGAGGAAGGTTGATTGGATTCAATTGGATTGATAATAGGCATATCTTTAGAATAATTGATAGGGAGGGGATTTACTAGAGTAATTAGTTTAATAGGAGGTATATAGGGTTTCATAAGTTTAAAATCTATAAGAGGTAATATTTTTCAACAATGCAAGGACTATCAAGAACTAGGTAATTAATTGGAGGTACATGACCTTCACGTTATAATTTAATATCCATGGAAATAGTATGAAAATCTCGATTAAAATCATGTATTTTATCTAAGGTTTGTTGATAGTGTTGAACATACAAGTCTCATGATGTATCATGGGCCATAATGTATTTTTCATCATAGGTGGGAGAGATAGTACATGTTTGTGTCTCTAAATGAAATTCTAAAGATGTTATGCATCGATCACTAAAATTATGAGGTGACATGGTTAAATGATCTTAAAATAACTTGGCCACTCCATAATCATTATAAGTGAAATCATATTATATATAAGATGCTTCATGTGTATTACATAGAGGATGAAAGTTTGTGATCTCATTGATAAGAGGGATGGTATGATCATGAGGTGACAATGAAGGAGGAAGCTACTATGAAATATAAGGAGGTATCTTAGTAATATTGCATGTGTTTTGTAAATAGTTTGGTTCATCATTGTTAGCATCGACAAGAGAGACCTATAAGTATGGATTCAATTGATGAATTTATGTAAGGGTGCACTATTAATTATTATAATAGTGGGAATATGATACTAATATTTATGATTGGGAAGAAAAATACTCCATGGGTTAGGGTCATCCTCATGTTTATACCATTCTCCATTATGAATAAAATTGATACATTGACTACTGGAAAAAATAATATCCCTCATGTAATGAGTTCTTAGGAGTATATTATAGGATAATGGTAAGTCAATAATCATAATCTTAGTACATATAGTTTTGGGTCTAATCGTAAGAGGGAGACAAATAAAAATAAGCAACTTTTGATTGGTATTATCTAATCCACAACATGTTAGATGAGTTTTATTGAGATGATCTTTGTTATACCTAATTTGTATAATGAGACAAAGAGATGTCACATTAACTCCCAACCCTTTGTATACTAATAATTTATGAATAAGGGTAGCAGTAATGGATATTTTAATAAAGAGGTGGCTCATCAACATGAAATAGAATTTCATCATTGATCATGTCTTTTTCAAGGAACACTATGGAAGGTTTTAAAGAAAGATAAACAATTTAAATGGTATGAACTTCTATTGGCTGAGATCATGAGAAGGTTTTTCGTCTTATAAGGAAGATGGTTCTTTGATTTATTGGACTTGTTGAATTAGGAATTTATGATAATAGGGAGAAGTGTGAACTAACTCCGTGAGAGGAATTTTACAAGATATAGAGTTAAGTTCCTATAATACATTCCAATGAGTTTTGGAATAAGAATAACTAGCAAGAGGTTGAGAAGGTAAAATATGTTTAGTAGGAAGAGAAGTAGTTGGAGGTTGAAATTGAGGAAGTGGCTTCTCATTGGTTTTTGAAGGTACATTGGTGGTAGTAGTATATTTGAGAAGTTACTCTTCTAAATATGGTTTCTTTAGTTTTGTGATGGGATCTTTGTGGGTGGGTTTACATCAATAATTGACCTTAGTTGCATTCATGTATTTGGAATTGGTATAGTATTGATCATAATCAAATTTAATCACACAAATACATTTTTTTTATTCTTAAGGGTTAGAAGTAGAGAAAGTTTTTAGATTATTATAGGAAGAAGATTTGAAATTCTATTTAATTTGAGAAGAATTAACATAATCATGATGATGATTTTTTTAATCATGGAATCATTATTAAGTGAACCTCATAGCATAAAATAAATGAAAAATTATTTAAGCCCCCAACATGTTTTTTACTATATATAAGGGTTGCTAGTGAAGGCTTCAGTGTTAGAGGTAAAATCATTGAGAGGGGGAATCAATCAATGATGCAAGATAATACAATTCAATTCCCAACTCTTAAAAATTCATCATACATCGACTTGATCAAGCAAAAAATAAAACATGAAATTGCATACATCCAAAGCATACATAAGAGCATATATCACATGAACACAACATATATGTGGGAAAGCCTCTTTGGGGATAAAACATACTAAACCCTATAAGATGGATTATACTCCTATAAAACAAGATCCAACATTTATATGAATACCAAATAATCAAGGAACACCCATACCTTAGTTTAGTGAGACACCAATCCCATAAGGAGTTACTACCCATGTCTAGCTAAGCACCCATAACAACTAGACCTTTAGAAATATTTACCTTATAAGGAGGAACTAACCCCATAGAAAAGTAAGCACTCACTTATCTAACTAAACAAATCACTTAAACAACTTTTTCTACTCTTCAATTGATGATGATCACCTTTGTCTACAATCTTCACCTCTAATCTCTCTCAAGCTATTTCTAGGGCTAGCTTGCTTAAACTACCTCTTCTAGACTCATTAGGTATAATTACCTATGTTTCTTCATGAATAAAATTGATTATATAAACTTGTTTGATATTTTTTTACACTCTTATGTTCCTAACTAACATGTATCTTCTCTTTCAAATGTTCTCTCCTTCGCTTCAATCCACACATGCACAACTAGCACAATTAGTCCAAAAAGACCTTATACTTATACCAATCTCTTTCTTTAACTCATATTGGTCGACCAAGATGATTTACATATTTGTTATATATTTCAAAAAGGTCCTTATACATGTTACATGTAAGAAACATATACTTCATAGGTCGGTCATTACCTCGTTATCCCCAAACCACCATTAGGTCTTGGTGAGACCTAAAATAATTAGGCCTTCATACTCACACATTACATGTGAGAGTACTTGGACCACCTAAATACTTTAACAATGCTTATAAAACATAAAATATATCTCTAATATCCCATTTATAACTCCTTCATTGGTCCATGCCACCTAAAACATGAACTCAACACTCAAACTTATTAATTAGGTCTCCTTGCTCTTTAGGTCTTCATATACAAAAAATATAGTCTCAAACTTATAAATAAAAAAATCAATTATTAAACATATCAATATGATTAGATACCATGGGTAAACCTTTAAGTTACTTTGATACACCTGCATATGATTTAGACAATTCAAAACAGGCTCTAAGCTCTCAATTTAACTCTCTCAGATTGACCACTCAGACTGGTCACACATAGTTAAACTATAGTTATACAATTTTGACTCTCCATATCTGATCAAGGGAAAAATATGAAAAAAATGACTTTTCATAATAATTAGATACTTATAAGACATAGGTATCCTCATTTTCTTCTTTGATTCTACTCTGAACACCTTCAACCTACCTTTGCAAGATGGTCACTTAAATTGCTAGTGTATTCAATAAATATAGTCAAATTAAAAGCCTTTATTCATAATTATTATGGATTTTTAAAACCTCAAAAATACACATATATGTTCTTTGTGGAGTATATGATACTATCCAATATTTATTTCATCTTGAAACATCAAAATAATATCTATAAAAACTCAATTATCCTTCTCAAGTTACTTGCATAACATGATCAAACACAATCAAATTTGTATCTTAATATATTTGAATTTACAAACATTAATATCTTAAAATCAAATTTTATGGATGTGACTTGAATTATTTCACAAAATTTATTTTTACATAACCTTCAAATTCATCCTACATCAAAATTTAGTAGCAAAATATTGAGCATTAGTTTTTTCTTTGTTAAATTCAAATGCCAACAATCATTGTGTAAATGTTAATCATCAAACACATTGACCTCATCTCATGATCCATGGAAAATTTGAAAAAATAGACACCACTTGTCTCTTTAGAACCATCCTAGTATTTATTTAGCAACACTCATCATTGATCTTCAATCTGAGTTCCCATGATTGTGCCACTTGGCAGCTCTGCATGCCTTCTACACATTCTATAGCCAATCACCAATGAAATTATACCACTTGGTAAATCCACATGTATTTTTAGAAAATTTAATATTTTAATCCAATTTTATTACTCCATTTGGAATCTGGTGTCCCCAAAATTTTACACTTCAAATTTTGAGGTACCCCTATTTAAAAATTTTGCATCCTTGTCTTATGTGACTCAGTTGTACTTGTTGAGCCAGTCTAATTAATAAAACATTTATTTTTTAGTAGTTCTTATGTCTAACTGATTATATTCCCTAGTTTTTCCTAGTTAGTCGAGAGGATTAAGAACAATTTCTTAAAATCCATCATTAAAAATCCATTTACTCATCCCCTCCAATAGATCAAAGAAATTGAAGTTCGTTGGCTTATTCATAATGTAAATCAGGTTCTCCATATTGCTTTACTTATTTTAAAATAAGTAAATCCATCCAATAAATGTGGATTACTCCTCATAGTTCAAATCAGAGTTACTAAGTCACTTAACTTCATTGTCAAAATTAAGCTAAGTAATCCAACTAACCCATCGAGCATATCATAGACCTAATCAGGTTTTTGGTATTACTTTACTGATTAAAATTTATAAGAAAAATAAATTCAGGTTCACAAATCCAAGCTACTCATTAGCCTAGACCCACTCAATTTTGTGAGAATTCTTTACTTAAAAAGTTAGAATGTAAGCTAAGTAGTCTTGTAAACCCGATAAGCATTGCCAAGACATACTTGTATTTTTGACAAAACTTTACTTTCATACAGTTATAAGTGGATGTAATGCAGGTTTATGAACATGATCTACGCATTAAACTAGGCCTATTCAAGTTTGTGAGGGTGCTCTACTCAAAAGGCTAACACAAGCTAAGTAGTTCAAAAAAACTAATTTAAAAGGGCTTACATGGCTTCCCATGTGCATCATTAATACATCAAAATTTTATATATATTTGGAAAATTACACCTCATTTCCACTTAGAAGCTAAGTTATTCATCCAAGTAATCACATCTACAAACCCTAAGCCATGAAAATTCATCCTCTGGAGCATTTACGATCATTCTTTCTTTAACCCATTTATAATTGAGGTAGGTTGGTCATACTCATGTGCTTCCTTTAGATTTTTATCTATCTTTTCATTTGTTTTTATCTCTATAAATTCCTTATATCATCATAAATGTTCTTCTGTTAGGATTTGGTTCATTTAGTGTTTATTTTTTATTTTTTAAGCATGTTTAGGTATTTTAAAATGCACAAATTTCATTTGTAATTGATTGTCATAGTAAAATTTAAACAATGTTCATATGAAATCAAGTTTTTCAAGAAACCCTGTTAGTTGGATTATCTTGCCCACTCGGGTTTACAAGACTTACCGACTTCCCAGGGTTCTTAATGCCAAGTAACTTCCTTTAAGAATCTTGATTCCTAAGAACCTTTCCCTTTGAGTTTACTAGATCTGCCTACTTGGGTTTTCCAATTCACTTTGTTTCTTTGGGTTTCTAACCCCAAGTTACCTCCCTTAATAAACCCAATTTACTAATGACTTGTTTACTTAGGGTTTCACTCCCTAGTAACTGACCTTGAAAACCTTGACTAACTTACTCAAGTTTACCTACCTTTATTACTTACTTCAGGTTTTGAAGTTACTTACCTATAAGAACCTGAAGTCTTGAGCCTAGAGAAACCCATAGATTGCCACATAAGACCAACTTGGATTTCTTTCCCAAGACTACTTACCTCAGGTTTTGGGGTCTAAATAACTTGATAAGGAAAACCTAAAGACATAAATTGATGAAAACCTGAATCTATCTATATACAAATAATGGCCTACTTGGTTTCTTGAATGCTTAAGACTTATTCCATTTTTAGACCAACTCAGGGTTGTGGGACCTTATTACTTAAAAATAAAGTACTTAAGTTTTTCAAGGCTTTCTATTACTTGAAACCTGAAGCTTGCTTATAGACTCTTTAAGGGTAATCAGTTAACTCTTTTCTCAATATTTCTAAATTAGTTATAGTAGTTAATAAGTGTTTAAAATCACTTATTAAGTTATTTCAAGTTAGTAAGAGCCAATGCCTAATTTAAAAGGGTCAGGAAGATCAAAAGAAGAAGTAGCTGAAGTGGAAGTTCAAGGAACTCAAATTGAAGAAGTCCCAGAGTTAGCACTTGAGGAGATTCTAGAGCCGATTAGGAAAGGCAAAGAAAAAGTTAAGAAAGTCAAGTCATAGGAGCCCAAGATGAAGTATGAATACAAAAGATATTTGATTGTATCATCCATCAACCCCATTCTAATAGAGATAAGTGACACAGACATGGGGCATGTGTCAGTAATTAAATTATTAGAGAGATCAAAGGCCATAGCTAAGACTCCACTCATGCATGCCATAACTAGTAGTGGAATTATTCAAGATACAACTTTTCCAAGCTTGGCTCCACTCCCTAATTTTGTACTAGCATGTGCCAAGTACTATGACTCTCTGACTAGGGCTATAAGGGATGCTTCTAGCAATGTAGTTGTAAGGTTGGATGTTCAATACCTCAATTACTATTTAAAGATCACAAATTCACCAAAATTAATTGATATGATAATGGAGAAAGCTAATAATAAATAGGAAACTAAGACAATATAATGTATTAAAATAATGAATACATATTACTTGAAGAAAGTGAAGCAACCCTCAAGGTTTCCTAAGCACATAATAAGATAAGATTTTGTTCAAGAAGTTGATGACATCATTCAATTGTTATGCAAAATTAATGGAGAGAATAATGCCAAATGTTTCTCAACTTGGATGTATGCTTATATTAGAACTATTTATGTGACCTAAATCTCTTCCAAGATTGAGTGGGAAAAAATGATAAGTGACAATATGGATTAATAATTGAGGAATATATTGCATACTTTTGATTTTAAAATGACATCATACCTTGCATAAATAACTAATTTAAGTGGAGTTTTCTCATGACTGAGGACAAAAGGCACACTGTCATCTATGCCAATATATGAACATTACCCTCAACTAGTTCTTTCACCATACTACAAGCATTACATTGTAGTAAATGATGGGTTCTTCTATGAACTTATTTGTAATTTAAATATAGACCTAAAACATAGGAGAGTATCAGGTCAATCATGGGATAGAGTTGCATAATATAGTTATATTTTAATTTATTTCTTTGACTTTACATACATCAGAGTGGAAGATTTCTTAGGAGCACCTATCAAATTGCCCAAATACCCAAGTAACAAGTGGATTCTCATGGAGTTGTGTAGATAACTTTTTGAACTACATTGCTTTCAATCAAAATCTCACTATGCAACCATCAATTTTCCCATTGTCATTGGTCACTACCATTTTATAAGCATTTATAAATCCATAAATGTATAAAAAGAGATGTACCATCATTACACCCAGGTAATTTTCAGTCTAGGATTAACTTTGATTATAGAGGGGTGACACAAAATACCATTTCTCTAGAATTCATGCATATCCTAGCACTTGAAGATTTTTGGACTGATTGCAGAGATGAATTAAATGTAAGGAGAAGAGACAACAACATGTTGTATGTGGATAAAATTTGTGCTTTTGACTTGGCTACTATTCCTGAATATATGGAAGATGATGAAATTATCATAAGTTATGTCTTTAATGCAGTAAGAGGGGATAGTGCTTTAATTACAATAATCATTTTTGGTAATGACCATGATAAAAAAAAATTTATAAGACTTCAAATTTTTTGGCAATGACTTCCACTTGGGTCCTTGAAAAAGGCTATTGCATGAAGGAGTTAATAAGTGAAACAAATTGTGTGGGTCAAAAAAGGAAAGAATGGTATAAATAAAAAGTAGCCAAGTGTATATAAAGAAGATAAAGTTCAAAATATTGATGATACATATTCAATAATAAAAGATAAGGAGCCTATTCAACTAGGTGTTTATACTCCACCATTAGTCACTCCTATAGGTATTTCTATTCCAACCATTCCTACCACTTCTTCCATTTCAACTTTCACTACACCCACCATATATCCATCAGTATTGATGCCTCATCATAAGACTAATATCACCATAAATCCTAAGGAATATATTCTAAAATATATTCCTCTTCCTCCTCCTCCATCTCCTCGACCTACTTCTACACCTCCTCCTTCCTCAATAGAGATATTCACCACTAAAGAAGAACCTAAAAGAGTGACTACTGAGGAAGAGACATCTTCTAAGGAAAGGGAACAAGGAAAGCCAAAAGAAGTAGCTGAGACTGAGAAAGAATTTGGAGAGGAAAAAGAAGAGAAAGGAAATTAAGTTGAATTCGAAAAGGAAATAGTTGATGCAGCAAAAGGAAAGACTGAGAAAGAAGTAGATCTTGAGGTAGTAACAAGAGAAGTGATAGAGAAATCCAAGTAGGAAGAAGTAGTTGTTGAGAAAGTGGTAAAGACAAGAAAAATAGTTGAAACAAAAGCTAAAATGGCGGTTTAGAAAGAGGTATAAACTCATAAAATTCCTTCTCATGAATTAATAATTAGAAATAATCAGCCGTACATGGTAGTTCATATAGATACTTCCAATTCTATATATTTCTCATCTTGGTTAGCTATGAAAACAACTCTAGAGGAAAAATAAGTGATAAATATTGAGGATGTAGACTTAAAACTACTAAAGAGTCTAGATAAGATAGGTAAAAAGCCCAAGCTAGCCAAAGTAACTTCAAAGTTGGTGATTGAATCTTTAGGATAGAAGTTTGTTGAGATAGTAGTTCCACCTCAAAGGATGAATAAAAGATAAGTTAATGAAGGTAACTTAACCATTTCAAAGATACCCCTTGTAGAAGTGACTATTGAGAGTTTAAAGAAATATACTCATAATTTAATCAACACTCTTTTCAAGAAGCTAGATGAGGAAAAAGATGCTAAAGCTAAATTGAAAGCACAAATTGTACAATTATTTGAAATAATATCTAAGGTTGTCAAATATATTTCACATCAAGTTATTATTTTAGGAGAACCAATTGAGTAGTGAGTGATTACTGAAGTAGAATAAAATGGTGATAAGGCAAAGGCAGTTGATGAATGGATTGAGGATATGCATCATAGTGTTTAGAATATCTTCCTTGATATTTGAGGTATTCATAGTGACATTGTAAATAATATAGCTAAGATGAAGGCAATAATAAAGTAAATTGAGATTGAAAATGGAATTGCTAGGTTATAACTTGAAAGTCTGCAAGCAATAAGTAGTTTGAATGAAAATGTTTTGATTAGAGAAGATATTATTCTAGAAGGATCCTTAAAGAAGTTAAGATAGGATGAATATCTTTTGTCTTTTCAAACATGAATTTTGAAATAAATATGTGAAGAAATGAAGATTTTGAAAGAAGAAGTTGATGATGAAAGAGTGAATCTAGAAGATTACCTTTTCGGTCTCAGTCGTGATTGGTTTGAGGATGTTTCAAGAACATCTAAGTGGTTGTATGAATAATTAAATAAATTAATAGATAAGGCCACAAATACTTTCACCACCATATATATCAAGGAATTAATAAAACTTAAACATCAAAGAAAGAGATTGGAATCCAAAATTGGGTAGATGAAATCTTATAGAAAAAAGATAGAAATGGAAATGCTAATATATGCAACTGAGAGACAAGCACTGGTTAAATCTGATGATGTATCAATTCAATTAATGATGTCTTAGAAAATAAAGTATAGATAAAAGAGCAAATTTGAGGTTGAATATTGAGAGTAATTGTTGTTTTCTTCTAGGAAATTCTTCCTTCTTCTCATTTTGTTCATTTTATTTAGTAAAGTTAATTGTTAAAGTAGGTTACTTTGTAAAATTGTAAAAATTGAGTGATTTGGCTAAAATGCCATTACTTGAAGTTATCCTATAAAATTAAATTACTTCAATTTACTTTTGATACATGCAAAGTATTTGTATCTAATTGAAACAACAAAACTAGAATGCACTACATGTCACTGGCCATTGCACACCACATAGGAGAATTTTGAGGAAGATGCAATTCAACAGTTTCTAGTTTTAATACAACACATGGGTTTGGAAGGAATTTATTTCATATTTAAAGAAGGAATATAAAATTGCATAAATATAAGTGCAGGTCTATGTATTGGTGGATGATAATTTTTGAAAAAGAATCAATTGTAACCTTTGTACAAGAAGTTTAAGAAATCCAAAACTTTGTGTTTGAGATAATTGGATTATTTTGTCTAAATGATACTGAGAGTGAATAAAGAGTATTTTTTTATATATAAATTTATGTATGTGGTAATCATTTTATGCATTTAATGAAGATATAATGGTAAACTTTGCATTATCTATTTATCTAAATTGAATTCTTTACTTTCTTGGTCTTTTGCTAAAAATATTATCACAATCAAATGTTTATCTATTTGCATGAATACAATGAACTCTGTAAACTTGTTATTGTGAAGCATGTTTATTATATTTATTTTCTTTCTAAAAAAAATCCCAATCTTTTATTATTCTTAAACCTAGATAAAAAAAAATCTAATTACATTCCTAGAACTAGCTGCTTACTTGCTGCAAAATACCTTTGTTATGGCTCATGAACGAAGTGATTAAAGTAATACTACTAATCAAAACAACTTGCACATAATTTTTATATTATGTGAATAACTGTAAGTTATAAGTAATTAGAAATAGATATACATAGAAACATGGGAGCTTCATCATTTAAATGAAGGGGATTTAATCCCATGACTGCCTAGGTAATTCTGACTTCATGAAAAATATCTAGCCAACAATTTTTGGTGACTTCATTGGGGAATGAAGTGTTCAACACATAGAATAAAATTCAGATTTCACTAACCAATCTAGATAATCATATTATTACTCTGAGTTCTCATAAATTACAAATTTCATGTTTCCCCAACTGATGGTTAAAAACTCTACATGCTAATAAGAATGCATTGATCTATTTAAAGCACTTTACTGAGTTTCTCTTATCTTGTTTTTAATAAGTGCATCCCTCTTTGGATAGTTTTTTACATGTTTAAGAAACCTTATTTCTACACCTAGTTAACTCCCTAGTCTACTTTTCTAGCTCACTTCATGTTGAAGTAAACCATTTCCCATCTTTGGTTTATAAATTGAGATTGTTAAGAGAAAGTATTTCTTCTTTCCAATATAGAAAATCAACCTTACACTAGAGCAAGGAGGGCACAGGGCCAAGAAAATGACTTTTTTGAGTTATAAGAGTGATTCAATTTTAATTTCCCTATTCAAGCTAGAAATAGAAGAGTCAATCTTTCACATGTTAGGCAAGCCACATCTCCCATGCACCAACTTCAACATAATTCTTCCAAGATAATCCAACTAGTTAATCCCTAGTTTATTGCTCTTAAAAGAATGATGTTACCACTTACTATCCCATGGGGCCCAACTATTGGTCTTTTCAATCTAACTCCTCATCTACATGACTTACCAAAAGGATCAAGGAATAATTTTCCTAAGTTCACTGGTGATGGTAAGCAGAATCCAGATGAACACCTAGCTAATTTTTTTGTAACATGTGGAGTAATTGGTATTAATCATGAAGACATCTCTGTTAGACTCTTTGTTTAAACTTTACATGACTTATTAGTAGAATGGTTCTACCATCTAGCTCCTATCATTGTAGCTAGTTAGGCTACCATGCTAGATCAACTCAAGAAAAGATTCAAAGCTACTGAAGATGCACATATACTGCTTACACAATTGACTCAACTCAAGAAGGAACCTCATGAACATATGCATGATTTTATTTCCAAGTTAAATAGATTACTATACAAAATTCCTGAAGCTACACTACCCACTGTAGATAATAAAAAAAAATCTTCATCAATACTCATCTACCAAAAATTAGTTACCAGCTACAAAGAGCACGACTGGCTAATTTGGTAGTATCTTAAAATTTGTATACTAAGGTTGAAGATGATTTGATAATGGCTGGAAAAATTAAGAAAATAGTTTCTAAAGGATATTTTTCCACTATAGTTACCTCATAGACAACTAATCCCCTATTGAAAATTTTTGCCAATGACTTACTTCAAGTCAAGAGATAAATTTCTCAAGGCACTCATGGTGGTGCTACTCTAGGTAGGAATGCACCTACTCAAAAATTTAATAATAACTAGAACAAAAACCATATTGTTAGCCCTACTCTAAGATTGGTAATTGAAGGTGATCCTACAAATAACATTGAGTTAAATGAAGAAGATCAAGTGACTGAATACACTCATCAAAGTCTTGTTGAAGAAGATGACTTCATAGATCTCATTGTCAACTCCAACATCATCTACCTAGAATATAAATCTAAAAGTGATTATGAAAAAGATTTTAATGAAGATCATATTAACTTATTTGCGGTGTTTAAAAGGTCACAAGCCTATCAAGTTGATGAGAAGTCTTCTAAATAATAAGATAAATAGAAAGGAGATCCTAGAGCAGATGTAAGTATCCGTAAATGAGGTATCCCTATACCTTCTTGTTTTCTTCCTAAAGATAATTGTATAGATTCTACCTCTCAAAATCATGAGCCAATTACTCATACTACTGAGGCTAATCTTATTTTGTCTTCTTTAATCCCCTTTTTGACATAATTGATCATATTAAGAAGACCAAAATTCAAATGTCAAACACTGAGTATTTGAGATACTACCTAGACTAATTGAATAGACTACTTAAATATGTTCAAAGCAAAAGGTCAAATAATTCAACTAATCCTTCCAAAGGTATCTTTCCTATTCTTAGATAGTCCCCTTCTTAGAATAATGTTGTTGTTACTTCACCCACATCTACTTCTACTTCCAAAAGGATTGAACCATTTTATGTTTTTTTTTTTTTTTTAAATTAATAGATTCATGTTAAGCAATTATATTATAGATTTTGGAGCTTAGATAATGTGATGTTAGCTAAGGTAGCTAATGCTCTTGGTCTCACTTTCACCAAGATAATAAGTAGGTGTTACTCAATGGATAGGCAAGTTCCTCTAATTAGACATATTAAAGATGCTCAAGATATTTTGGTAATGTTCCCAGATAAAAGATTAAAAATGATAATTCTAGTAGCAAATATTCTAGTTTCTTATGAAATGCTATTAAGTATAAACTTTTGCAAGGATCTAGGTGGTGAAATAGAAATGGATTGGTCATGTGCTCACATCCTAATCAAAGGAGTGAATCATAGACTTGAGCTTGAGAAGAATTCCAAATACACAATCTCTAAATTTGATGATCCAAGGTCACACATTCTTTTTGAAGAGTCTGATCATGGTGTTTACTTCCTTGAAGTAGGAAAATAAACCCAAGAGGAAAAGGAATAAGAAGAAGAGGACAAGATATAATTGCTAGAATTTGATGGTAGCTATAGATTTTTTAGTTTGAGTGCAGGAGTAGTATTAATCTCCCTTGATGGTGAATTTTTTCCCTATTCATACAAGCTCATGTTTGAGAACACCAATAACATAGCTAAATATGAAGTACTCTTTTTAGGACTTGAGCAAGCAAATCAGAAAGGAGTAAGACTCCTTAGAGTACAAAGAGATGTTGAATTAATAATGACATAGATTAGAGGGTTAGTATTAGGTGAAAAAAGATAACTTGAAACACTACCGTGATAGGGTTATGAGTACCAAACTTGACTTCTCTTCTTTATCAATCAACTCAATTCCTTAATATCAGAACTCTATATCTGACTCATTTACTATACTACATCTTTGCTTAGGCTAGAACAATAACCAACAATCTTTAAAGAAGGCAACTATAAAGTGGAGATGGTCTACCATCGGAAGGTCCTAGATAATGTTGAGCAGTGGTAAGTTTTTAATGATGATAATCAAATAGCTACATTTCTAGAGCAACAAGATAATTTTGAAAGACTATACTTTGATGGAAGCAGATCACATCCACGTGAAATAACAATAGGTATCACTGAATCTGAATGAACCTATAGTCAAGACACAATTTAGCTAAAGGAAATAAAATTCCTAAAGGGTTAGTTTTCTTAGAAGAAATATTTAATAAACATGATAAATTTATAAATAAAAAGAAAGAGTACAATGATATTTCTTCCTTGGAAGTTGAGTAGATTAATCTAGGCAATAAAGAAGAGCCCAAGATGGTCAACATTAGCAAGTGTTGCTCATAAGAAGAAAATGAAGCTTTCATTAAGCTTCTCAAAGAGTACATTAATGTGTTTTCTTGGCCCCATAAAGACCTCAAATCCTTTCAAATAGATGAGAAACAACACTATATTCCACTCTAGCTAAAGCTAAATCCTTTCAAGTAGAAGCTAAGTCACCATAACCCATCTATTTTAGGTATAATTTATGCTGAAATTCAAAAACTTCTTGATGCAAAGATCATCTACCCAGTTCACCATTTAGAATGGTTAGTAAATATTATTCTAGTAAGAAAGAAAAATAGGGAAATATGCTTATGTGTTAATATTTTTAATCTTAATCAAGCTTCATTAGATGGATTTTATAGATATAATCAAATAAAAGTAACTAAGTAAGATCAATACAAAACTACATTTACAACATCATGGAAAATAATTTCTTGTCAAAAGATACCTTTTGGGCTTATCAATGCTAGAACAACCTTTTAGTGGGAAATGGATCTAACATTTGCTCACTTGAAGAACAAGAGTATTATGGTATACCTGGATGACTTAATAATATTTTCAAATTAAAGAGGTGATCATCTGGTTGATGTTGAGGAAATCCTTATCCAATGTAGAAGACATGGGATTTATTTAAATCCAAAGAAATTGATATTTTTTGTGACTAAAGGAAAACTCTTTGGTCATATAATCTCAAAAGAAGGAACCAAAATTGACCCAGAGCAAGTTAAAGTTATTCAAATTTTTCATATACCTACATCTAATAAAGGTGTGCACTCATTATTTGGTAAGGTAAATTTTCTTAGAAGATTTATTCCTGATTTTACAGAATTAACCCATCACATTTCTGACATGATGAAAAAGAAATAAGATTTCAAATGGAATGCTAAGGGAAAATTGGCATTTGAAAGAATCAAGGCAGAAATAGTTGAAGCCCCAGTGCCATTTTCCCATGATTTTAGCAAAGAATTCATTCTTTACTATTACTCTTCTGATCATACCATGTCGATTATACTTATGCAAAATAATTATGAAGGGATTGATTCCTAGATAGCTTTATGAGTCATCCATTAAAAAGCTTAGAACTAAAGTATTCATAGATAGAAAAACATGCCTTTGTTGTAGTTAAGGCATGTAAAATGTTTAGGTACTACATTTTGTCTTCACATACTAAAGTTTATGTACCTGATACTATAGTCAAATCAATTGTAACACAATAAGAACTAGGATTACTAAGAGGCACTTGGGTAGCTAAGGTGCAAGAGTTTGATCTTGATATCAAACCCACAAAGCTAGTAAGAGTAGGAGGCTTATGTTATTTGATGACAAAGAGAAGACCTGATAATATAGATATAGCATCTTCTCTTCAAGATGAAATAAATGAAGATTTTTCCATGGTACTTTTTTTTAATCTTATAGATGAATGGTATATAAATATTTCTTACTTATTGACCTATGGAGAGTGCCCAGATAATTTGACATGAAAATAAAAATATACTATCAAGCTAAAATCAAAGGATTACATCCTTTGGGACAATGGGTTGTATAAGAAAGGCATTGATTGTGTTTTTCTTCATTGTGTAGAAAAAGAACAACAAGAAAGATTACTAGAGAAATTTCACAAGGTGTGTGGAGGTCATTAATTAGAAATAGTCACAACACACAATATCTTATGAGCAAGTTAATTTTGGCCTACTCTATTTCAAGATACTTCAGAATGGGTTGCAAGATATCAAGTATGTTAACATTTTATATGATGAATTAAGTTTCTAGCCTTTCCTCTAAAACTAGTAATTATTGATGACCCTTTTTGAAAATGGGGCATGGATTTTATTGGTATGTTGAATCCTTCCTCAAGTGCTAGACATTTCTATATTTTGAGATATATTGACTATTTCAACAAGTGGGTTGAAGTTACTCTTATTAAACATGCCACTTCTAAAGTTATATGTGATTTCATCAAAGAGAATATGGTTGTAAGGTTTGGAGTTTCTCATAAAATTGTCATAGATAACACAACTGACTTTTCTTTAGTATAATTTATTGAGTTTTATTACTCATATGGGATAGACTTGGTTCATGCTTGAAATAATTATGCATAAAGTAATGGTCAAGCTAAATCAAGCAACAAGAATTTGATGAACATCATCCATAAGTTGGTGGACAATAATCAAAGAACTTATCATAATTTTTTTTTATGCACTATGGGTTGATAGGATCACCCTAAAGAAATCCATAGGTATGTCTCCTTTTTATTTGCTATATGGAATAGATACTGAGGTGCCCGTAACCATATAATTGCCTACCTTATAATTGTCTAAGGCCATTAACTATGCTACTTATGAAGACTCACTAGATAAGAGAATCATATTTCTTAATAAACTATAAGAGGTTCATGTTTAAGGTATTGATAGGCTAGTTGATCACCAAATAAAGGTAAAGAATATTTTTTATCAGAAGGCTCAAGATAGGTAGTTTGAAGTTGGTGATTTAGTCCTCTTATGGGATAAATATAATGAAAAAAAAGGGAAGCATGGTAAATTTGATTGCTTGTGGAAAGGTCCCTTTACTATAAGGAGCATTACTGGAAAATATAGCTTCATCCTAGCTTATTAGGATGGGATTGCACTGCCACTGCCATTCAATGGGTAGCACTTGAAGTTATAAAATAATTGAGAAATAGGGTAACACCTATATGTATATAAATAAAAAATTTAGTTTATCATTTGGTTTTGTTTTTACTTTCATGTTTCTTGCTTGTTTTATTGTTTTTGTGACTGAGTTTATACTAGCACCCTAAATCCAATGGATAAGATATGAAACTAGAGATGCTGGGATCTCATCCATGCTTCCATCTTTATGATAGAAATAAGGATGTCCCTAGTCAAAGCTAGCTAATGTCCCCAAAATTTTGCACTTCAAATTTTGAGGTACCCCTATTTAAATTTTTTGCATCCTTATCTTACGTGAGTCAGTTGTACTTGTTGAGCCAATATACTTAATAAAACCTTTAGTTTTTAGTAATTATGTCTAACTTCTTATTTTCCCCAGTTGATCCTAGTCACTCCAGAGGATTGAGAATAATTACGTAAAATTTATCATTAAAATCCATTTACTCATCCCCTCTAGTAGATCAAATAAGTTGAAGTCCTTTGGCTTATTCATAATGTAAATTGGGTTCTCCATATTTCTTTACTTGTTTGAAAAGAAGTAAAATCATACCATAAACCTGTATTACTCCCCATAGTTCAAATTAGAGTTTCCAAGTCACTTAACTGCATTGCCAAAACTAAGATAAGTAATCCAACAAACCCATCAAGCATATCATAGACCTAATCAAGTATTTGGTATTACTTTACTGATTAAAATTTATAAGTAAAATTAATTTAGGTTCATAAATCCAAGCTGCTCATCAGCTTAGACCCACTCAATTTTGTGATAATGCTTTACTTAAAAAGTTAGAACACAAGATAAGTGGTCTTGTAAACTCAATAAGCATTGCCAAGACATATTTGAGTTTTTAACACAACTCTACTTGCATAAAGTTATAAGCAGAAGTAATTCAATTTTATGAACTCAAGCTACTTATTAACCTAGGCCTATTTGGGTTTGTGAGGGTGATCTACTCAAAAGGCTACCACAAGCTAAGTAGTAAAAAAAACCCAATTTAAAAAGATTTACATGGCTTCCCATGCGTGTCATTAATACATCATATTTTTATATATATTTAGAAAATTCCACCTCATTTCCACCTGATAGCTAAATTATTCATCCAAGTAATCACGTCTACAAACCCTGAGCCATGTAAATTCATCCTCTAGAGTGTCTATGATCATTATTTATTCAACCCATTTATGGTTGAGGTAGGTTGGTCATACTCATGTGCTTCCTTTACATTTTTGTTTATCTTTTCATTCATTTTTATCTCTATACATTCCTTATCATCGTAAATCTTCTTATATCAGGATTTAGTTCATTTCATCTTTCCTTTTGATTTCTTAAGCATGTTTAAGTAGTTTTAAATGCATAAATTTTATTTGTAATCATTATCATGTTAAAATTTTAACAAAGTGCCTATGAAATCAACTTTTTCAAGAAACCCTAGTAGATAGACTATCTTACCCACTCAGGTTTACTAAACTTATTAACTTTCATAGGTTCTCAATGCCAAGTAACTTCCTTCAAGAAGATTGATTCCTAAGAACCGTACCATTCAAGTTTACTAGCTTTGCCTACTCAGGTTTTTGAACCCAAGTTACCTATCTTAATAAACCTTTTTTACTAATGACTTGTTCACCTGAGGTTTCACTCCCAAGAAATTGACCTTGAAAACCCCAACCAACTTACCTAGGTTTACTTACCCTTATTACTTACTTCAGGTTTTGAAGTTGCTTACCTATGAGAACCTAAAGTCTTAAGCCTAGAGAAACCTAAAAATTTCCACCCAAGTGCAATCCAGACTTCTTTCTTAGGCTTAATTACTTTAGGTTTCCAATTATAAGTAACTTGATAAGGAAAACCCAAATTCATCAACTGATGAAAACTTGAAGTTGTCTGAATACTCCTAATGACCTACGTAGTTTCCTAAATACTTAAGACTTACTCCCTTTTCAAAACAACATGAGGTTGTGGGACGCTATTAATCAAAAGCAAAGTAATTGAGCTTTTCAAGGCTTTTTGTTACTTAAAACATGAAGCTTGTATGGAAAATCTTTAAGGGAAATTGGTTAACTCTTTTCTCAATTCATAAATCAATTAGAGCAGTTAATAAGTGTTTAAATACACTTATTAAGAAGTTTCAAGTTAGCAAGAGTTCATGTCTGATTCAGAAGGGTGAGGAAGATAGAAGAAGAAGTAGCTAAAGTGGAAGTTTAAGGAACTCAAATTGAATAAGTCCTAGAGTTAGCACTTGAGAAGATCATAGAGCTGAGTAAGAAAGTTAAAGCAAAAGTTAAGAAATTTAAGTCATAGGAGCCCAAGATGAAGTATGAATACAAAGGATATCAGATTGTATCATTCATCAACTCCAAGATAACAAATGTAAGTACACATACATGGGGCATGCATCAGTAATTGAATTATTAGAGAGATAAAAGGCCATAGATAATACTCCACTCATGCATGCCATGACTAGTAGTGGAATTATTCAATATGCAGATTTTCCAAGCTTGGCTCAATTTGCTAAGTTTGTACTAGCAAGTGACAAGTACTATGACTCTAACTTGGGTTGTAAGGGATGTTGCTGGTAATGTAGTTGTAAGTTTAGATGTTCAATACCTCAAGTACTATTTAAAGATCCCAACATCACCAAAATTAATTGATATGACAATGGAGAAAGCTAATAATTAGTGGGAAACTAAGATAATATAATGTATTACAATAATGAATACATATTACTTGAATAAAGTCAAGAAAACCTCAAAGTTTCCTAAGCACGTAGTAAGATTAAATTTTATTCAAGAAGTTGATGACATCTTTAGTTGTTATTGAAAATAAATGGAGAGAAGAATGCCAAATGTTTCTCACCTTGGATGTAATCTTATATTAGAACTATTGATGTGACCTAAAGCTCTTCCAAGATTGAGTGAGAAAGAATGATAAGTGATAATATGGATCTATAGTTGAGGATTGTATTGCAAACTTTTGATTTTAAAATGACATTATACTTTATATACACAACTGATTCAAGTGGAATTTTATCAAGTCTGAGGACAAAATGCACACTTTCATCTATTCTAATATATGAATATTACCCTTAACTAGTTCTTTCACAATACTAAAAGCATTACATTGTAGTAAATGATGGGTTATTATATGAACTTATTTTTAAGTTAACTAGAGCCCTAATACACAAGATAGTATTAGATGAAGCATGGGATGCAATTACATAATGCGGTTATATTTTCATTCAGTTCCTTAACTTTACATACATTAGGTGGGAGGTTTCTTAGGAGCACATGTAAAATTGTCCAGATACCCAAGTGACAAGTGTATTCTCATGTAATTATGAAGACAACTTTTTGAACTACATGACTTGTAATCAAAATCTCACCATGCAACCATAAATTTTCCCATTTTCATTTATCACTACCATTGTCTAAGCATTTTATAAAGCTAAAAATGTATAAAAATAGATGTACCATCATTACACCTAGGCACATTTTGAGTCCAGGATTAAATTTGATTGTATAAGGATGACACAAAATATAGTTTTTATAGAATACATGCATATTTGAACACTTGAAGATTTTTGGATTGATTGTAGAGATTAATTTGATGTTAGGAGAAGAGACAACATCAAGTTATTGGTGGAGAAAATTCATGTTTTTTACTTGGTTACCATTCTTGAAGATATGGAAGATGTTAGAATTGTCACAAGTGATGTTTTCCATGTAGTAAGAGAGGATAGTGCTCTAATTACAAAAAACATTTTTTGTAATGACCATGATAAATTTTTTTTTTATAGGACTTCAAATGTTTTGGCAATGATTTCCACTTGGTTCCTTGATGAAGGATACTACATGATGGATTTGATAAGTGAAAACACATGTGTGGGTCAAAAAAGGAAAGAAATGGTACAAGGAGAAATTATCCAAGTGTATACAAAAAAGATAAAGTTTAAGATAAATATTGATGATAAATATTCAATAATAAAATATAAGGAGCCTATTTAGCTAGTTGTTTCTAGTCCACCATTGGTCACTCCTAAAAGTATTTATGCTCCTACCATACCCACCACTTATTTCATTTCAACTTCCACTGCACCCACCATAGATCCATTAGTAATGATGCCTCCTCCTAAGACTCCTATCACCATAAATCCTAAGGAATCTATTCTGAAAGATATTCCTCTTCCTCCTCCATCTCCTCTACCTACTTCTACACCTCCTCCTTCCTCAATAGATCAAGTCACCATTAAATAAGAACCTGAAAGAGTGAATACTAAGGAAGAGACATAATCTTAGAATTATTAATAAGAAAAGCCAAAAGAAGAAAATGAAATTGAGAAAGAAGTTGGAGAGGAAAAATCAAAGAAAGGAAATGAAGTTAAATCTTAAAAGGAAAGAGTTGAGGTAGAAAAAAGAGAGACTGATAAAGAAGTAGAGCTTGAGGCAGTAACAAGAGAAGTGATAGATAAATCTAATGAGGAAGAAGTAGTTATTGATAAAGTGGTAAAAATAATAAAAATAGTTGAAAAAGAAGCTGAAATGAAGATACAAAATGAGGTAGAAACTCAAAAAGTTCCTTCTTAAGAATTAATAATTAGAAATAATCAATATCAGATGGTAGTTCATATGGATACTTCCACTTCTATAGATTTCTCATCTTGGTTAGATATGTAAACAACTCTAGAGGAAAAAGAAGTGATAAATATTGAGGAGATAAACTTACAACTACTAAAGAGTCTAGATAAGAGGTAAAAATCCCAAGCCATCCAAAGTAACTTCAAAGTTGTTGATTGAATCTTCAAGAAAAAATCTTGTTGAGAGAGCAGTTTCTCCTCAAGGGATGAATAAAATACAAATCACTAAAGGTGACTTAACCATTTCAAAGATAAACCTTGGAGAAGTGACTACTACGAGTTTAAAGGAAGATACTCAGACTTTAATCAACACTTTTTTCAAGAAGCTGGATGAGGAAAAAGATGCTAAAGCTAAATTGAAAGAACAAATGTATAATTATGTGAAATAATAGTGAAGGTTGTCAAATCTATTCCACAACAATTTATTATTTTAGGAGAACCAATTAAGAAGTGAGTGATTACTGAATTGGAATAAACTGGTGATAAGGCAAAGGTAGTTGATGAATGGATTGAAGATATGCATCAGAATGTTTAGAAGCTCTTCCATGATATTCTAGGTATTCATAGTGACATTGTAAATAAGACAACTGAGATGAAGGAAATAATAAAGGAAATTGAGAGTGAAAACAAAATTGTTGGGTTATAACTTGAAAGTTTGCAAACAATAAGGAGTTTGAATGAAAATGTTTTGATTGAAGAAGAGATTGTTCTAGAAGGGTCCTTAAAGAAGTTAAGATAGTATGAATATCTTTTATCTTTTCAAACACACATATTGGAATCAATATGTGAAGAAATGAATATTTTGAAAGAAGAAGTTGATGATGAAAGAGTGAATCTATAATATTGCCTTTTTGATCTCACTGGTGATTAGTTTTATGATGTTTTAAGAACATCTGATTAGTTGTATGAACAATTCAAGCAGTTGATGGATAAGGCCATAGATCATTTCACCACCAAATCTATCAAGGAATTAATCAAACTTCAAAATCAAAGAAAGATATTGGAACCCAAAATTGGGTAGATGAAATCTTATAAAAAAAAGATAGAAAGGGAAATATTGAGATATGTAATTGAGAGACAAGCACTGGTTAAATTTGATGATGCAACAATTTAGTTAATGATGTCTCAACACATCAAGTATAGAGAAAAGAGTAGATCAGAGGTTGAATATTTGGAGTAATTATTTTTTTCTTTCAAAAAATTATTCTTTCTCATTTTCTTTCATTTTATTCATTCTATTTAGTAAAGTTACTTGCTGAAGTAGGTTACTTTGTAAAATTGTAAAACATGAGTAATTTGGTTGAAATGCCATTACTTGAAGTTAACTTGTAAAATTAAATTACTTCAGCATACTTTTTGTTACATTCAAAGTATTTGTATCCAATTCAAATAGCAAAACCAAAATGCACTACATGTCACTGGCCATTGCACACTGCATAAGAGAATTTTGAGGAAGACGCAACTCAACAGTTTCCACTTTTAACATAGCACATGGGTTTGGAAAGACTTTATTTCCTATTTTAAGAAGGAATCTAAAATTTTATAAATATAAGTATAGGCATGTGTGCTAGTGGATGGTAATTTTTGAAAAAGAAGCAATTATAACTTTTGTACAAGAAGTTTAAGAAATCCAACACTTTGTGTTTGAGATAATCAGATTATTTTGTATGAATGCTACTGAGAGTGAATAATGAGGATTGTTTTTTGGATAAATTTATGTCTATGGGAATCATTTTATGTGTTTCATGAAGATAGAATGGTAAACTTTGTGTTATCTATTTATCTAAATTTAGTTCATTACTTTCTTGGTCATTTGCTAAAAATATTATCACAATCATATGTTTATCTATTTGAATGAATAAAATGAACTCTATAAAATTCTTATTGTGAAGTGTGTTTCTTATATTTATTTTCTTTCTAAAAACATCCTAGTATTTTCTTATTCTCAAACCTAGTTGAAAAACTCCAATCACATTCCCAAAACCAGCTACTTACTTGCTACAAAGTCCCTTTATTATGGCTCATGAATAAAGTGATGAAAATAATACTACTAATAAAAATACTTGCATATAATTTGTATATTCCATGAATAACTATAATTTGTAAGTAATTAAAAATAGATAGACATAGAAACATGGGATCTTCATCGTTGAAATGAAGGGGATTTAATCTCATGACTGCCTAGGTAATTTTGACTTCATGTAAAATATCTATCCAATAGTTTCTCCATAAAAAATTGACTATTTGACTCAATATGCTCTATTGTATCATAATCTACATGATCATGTGATCATTGTTGATCTCTATCTAATAGGATTCATGCTCACCATTAGATATGTTGATCAAACTTCATGATTGTGACACATGTCACTAGTGCATGAAATGTTGACTTTTTTACTTTAAAACATTTTATGAGATCCTTATATGGTTAGATTAAATTCTCACCATTATATCTATGATCTGATTAAATGTTAACTGTAGATCTCCTCTTTCAAATTTGGCTAAGTATAGAAACTTAGTGAACTCTTGTCTAAGAGGCCAACTTTGCACCTTAATAAATTTAGCTACACTCAACCTCATGACTTAAAATTTGAACCATATTATCTCCTCACATAGGGTAATCTATAAATAAATAAATATACTCTTGAAATATTCACACATGTAAAATATGATGTCATCAAACTGTCTACTCAACTTTATCTATCAAGATGACTACTGGAACCTAGATACTCAATTAACTACTCTGATCAATTCCTTTCACTTTTATAAGCACTATAATCACTCATAACATCCCATATGGTCTCTAAAAAATATAAATATCATCAATATCATCCATAAATTTCCTTATTAAGTCAAACACTCTCCAAACCATCAATCTGATTACTTTGTCATTAATGCACTACTACTACAAGCTCTTTTTGACATCAATGACAACCAAACATCAATACCTATGATCAAAAATATCCTTATATATAATTGATGTCAAAAAACCTAAGAATTAATTCTTAATCATTTTAACTTCTTCATTCTAATATTTCTCCCCCTTTGACATTATTGACATAGGGTCTCTTCCTCAACATGCCAACTATCATTCCTCAAGATCATGTATGTATTCAAATACTTATATAAGATGCTTAGGGTATCTACATATTTTTAAGCATATGAATCAATTTCTCCCCCTTTGACATGCACCAATCTAAACTTAGGAATTTTTTATCCTTGGATCTAGACATTTACAAATCTCCCCCTTTATATATGCAAGAAGATTCAATACCTTATTAAAACACATGAATTGGTTTGATCAAGTCATCATATCAATCTTCTTGAATTCAAAACTATATAATACATATTAATATATCTCCACCATGACCGAAACATCTCACATATGCTCCCCCTAACTTTATGCTTTACCTGGATCAAGATATCTTCAAAATGACTTCTCAATGAACTAGATCTGTCATCAAATATTCAAACACATCCTTGATTAAACACTTGGAGATATTAATTACTTGCCTAAAAATATTGCACACATAACTTCATTCTTCACCATTTTGACCAACTAGACCATATTTCAAAAATTTGATGAAAATATTGACTTTAGGATCACTGTCCCTGAATATATCTTCTAAATCATTCCATCACAACACTTTAGATTAAATTTATAAAAATCATTGCTCCTCCTTAGCCAAACATATCTTCAAATTATATTCTTATCCTTAAATATCAATTAAATCTTAACAAACATCCACCATATTTTCTCATATTTCCAAGTGTCTCCTTAAAGCTTAGATAGACACACCCTAACCTATAATGTCCTAGAATAATTTGAAATGAGGAGTTTCCCACAACTCCTCATATTACTTTTCCTTCTTGGTCATCTGATACTAATAGTTCTTTTTCTTCTTCTTAGGCTTAAAAGAAGTAACATGCTCATCCATTACAATATTCTTCTTTTCTTTTAAGAATGAATTGACAGTACATGGAGACAACAAATATTCATGACATATCTTTTCATCTAAACAAATAACCTCATCACTAGGCATTGATAACTGATGTTGTTTGCATGAAACTTGCTCAATAATAGTAGGATGTTGTATTGGATCCATAAATGCCTTAGAACTAGTCTCAACTAGCACCTTGGTCTTATCCTTGAGCTTGACTTGAAATGACTTTTGATTCTCCTTTTCTATCTAGATAGATGACACATTTTATAGGCATTTCTTCATATTTGATTCCTCTTTTGTTTTAGTAGTCATTCCACCTTTACCTTTTAGCTCAATAGAATTAGTTTTCTTGGACTTCACTTCCTTAAGATTCTATACCAAGGATTGACCTTTCTTGTGCACACTAGGATGTCCATGCACCTTCTTTTGACTTGAGAGATTGTTTAAAAAAAATATTATAATATGACCAACTTGATGACAATAGAAAAAAATAACATCATTCATACCATTTGATTGATGAATATTATGAATCTAAGTAAACATACCATCTTGTATCTTAGGTTCATTATTCTCAAGTTTGACTGTCTTAGGTCTCCATACCTATGTTTGTCCTTTCCCATGCATTCTGGGGCATAATCTGGAAATATGTCCCATGTCATGATAGTTATATAAGACTATATTATCCATACCTCTAGTTGACTGGATGCTCTTCCTTCTATAGTTTCTTGACATATGACCAAAATGTTTACATGTAAAATAATGACCATGAAATGATCTTTCATACCTTATAGCATTTGGTTGCTTAATCAATCTTTTCATGTTCTTATCTTGAGTTTACCTCTCTTGGTATTTTTTAGTCTTATTTACCTTGTAAACAAATTGCTCATGCTCAAACTTCAATGAATTTATCTTTGTCTTCGATTAAACACTCTCATCCTCTTTAGCTCTCATACTTGAATTTGTAGCCTCTAATTAAATTCTAAGAACTTGAATAGTCTCCTTATCCATCTTAACTACTTTATCCATGTCATACTTCAATCTACATTCTTATTCTTCAATAATATTTATAGAATCAATATTATAATTCAATTCATCGTGCTCACCTTGCTTTGAACGTAGCTTAGCATTTGTCTCTTCTAACTAAGTCTTTAAATGTCTGCATTCTTCCTCTTTTTAACTTAGATTTGTCTTCGTAACCCTTAACTAATCCTTAAGATCCAAAATGGTTATCTTATCTTCTTTGATTATTTCATGCATTCCCTCAACCTTGGTTTGAAAAAAAGTTACCTTTTCTCTTTGTTCCATGAATGACTTGTCTTGTTCTTGAAGAGCATTGACCAATGACCTTAACTCCAAATTTTCTTTCCTTAACTATTTAGCCATATTTTACCTTGGATCACCTTCAAGTGGTTAAACTTATAATGAAGGTCCTACTTTGAGACTAATTTTTAGAGGTACAATCATGAAAAATGGGGGTAGTGAATAAGTGATGCAAGATAATCTAATTCAATTCCCAACTCTTACACATTCATCATACATCAGCTTGATAAAACAAAAAATAAGAAAGCATATACATCCAAAGCATACATAAGAGCATATATCATATGAACACAAGATATATGTGAGAAACCCTCTTGGGAGATAAAACCCACTAAACCCTATAAAATGGGCTAAATTCCAATAAAATAAGATCCAACATTTATACCATCAAAAACTAATCAAGGAATACCCATCCCTTATTTTAGAGAGACACCAATCCCACAAAGAGCTACTACCCCTATCTAGCTGAGCACCCACCATAATTAGACCTTTAGAAAGCTTTACCTTTCAAGGAGGAACCAACACCTAGGAAACCAGTCACCCACTTAGCTACCTAAACAGTTCACCTTGAACACTTGTTTCTACTCTTCAACTGATGATGATCACCTTTGTCTACACTCTTTTTTCTCTAATCTCTCTCAAGTTACCTCTAGGGTTAACATGCTCAAACTACCTCTTCTAGGCTCATTAGGTCCAATGAACCATGCATTCTCTTAGATCAAATAAATTAGATAAACATGTCAAATAGTTTTTTCACTTTTATGGTCCAAACTAGCTTATACTTTCTCTTTCAAAGGTTCTTTCCTTTGCTTGAATCCACACATGCATAACTAGCACAATTAGTCCAAAAGGCCTTTCAATGATACCACTCTCTTTCCTTTAACCCATTTTGGTTAGCCAATATTATTTACATATTTTTTATACCTTTGAATTATGTCCTCATACATGTTACATGGAATAACCACACACTCCATAGGTCGGTCATTACCTCATTAACCCCAAACCACCATTAGGTCTTGGTGAGATCTAAAACAATTATGCCTTCATACTCACACACTACATGTGAGACTAATTAGACCACCTTCATCCTTTACTAATTATTATATAACATCAAAACTATCTCTAATATCCCCTTGATAATTCCCTCATGTGTCTATGCCACTTGGAACACCAACTCAACACTCGAACCTACCAATTAGGTCTCCTTCCTCTTTAGGTCTTCATTCATAGAAAACATAGTCTCAAAATTATGAAGAAAACACTCAAGTATTTTATAGAAACATATGATTATAAAACATGGGTAAACCCTTATATACCTATGCTACACTTCTATGTTATTTAGACACTTCAACCCAACCTTTAAGCACTCAAGTTAACTCTCTTAAAATGACCACTCAGATTGGTCACACATAATCAAAATATAATTATACTATTTTGACTCTTCATATCTAACTATGATAACCAATTTATTATTAAAATCCTGATAGACTTATATAACATCTCCATGCTCATTTTATTCTTCAATTATGCTTAGAACACCTTCAACATACCTTTGCAAGATGGTCACTCAAACTGATAGTATATTTAATAAACATAATCAACTTAAAATCCTTTGTTAATATTGAATATGGATTGTTAAAACCTTTAAAATACATACAAATGGTCATCATGAAGTATAAAAAACCATCCAATAGTTATTTCATCTTGAAACATCAAAATACTATCAAGAACAACTCAATTATCCTTCTCGAGTCACTCGTAGAACATGATCAAACACATAATCAACTTTAGAGATTAATATATTTGAATATAAAAACATTAAAATATTTAATCAAATTTTTTATATGTTCCTTTAAGTCATTTAAAAAATTTATTTTTACATCACCTTCAAATTCATCCTAGATCAAAATTTATGAGCACAATATTAAGCACTAGTTTTTCCTTCGTTAAATTCAAATGCCAATGATCACTGTGTAAACACTAAACATTGGATACTTTGACCTCATCTCATCCTCCCTATAAAATTTGAAAAATATGAAATGTCAATCTCCTTAAAATTATCTTAGTATTTATTTATCAATTCTCACCATTGATCTTCTATTTGAGCTCCCATGATTATGCCACTTGACAACTCTGCATGCCCTCTTCACATTCTACAGCCAGTCATCAATGAACTTTCACCACTTGTTAGATATACATGCCTTATAAGAAAATTGAGTATTTTAATTCCATTATATTCCACCACTTGGAATTTCCATATTCAATCTTGACTATTTCACTCAATACACTCTATTGGATCATAATCTGCATAATCATGCACTCACCATTGATCTCTATCTGACAGGTTTCACACTCAGCATTAGATCTACTACTCAAACTCTATGATTGTGACACATTTCACTAGCACATATAATCTTTACTATTTTAACTTGAAACACACTATTTAATCCTTATCTAGTCAGACTAAATGCTCATCATTAGATTTGTGATCTAGTTAAATGCTCATTGTAGATCTCCTCTTGTAAATTCGGATAAGTATAGAAACTTAGTGAACTCTTGTCTGAGAGGCCAAATTTGCACCTTAATAACTTTAGCTACGCTCAACCTCATGACCTAAAATTTGAACCATATGATATCCTCACATAGGGGAATCTATCCATATATCAATTTTCTCTTGAAACCTTCACACATGTCAAATATGACATCATTAAATTGCTTACTTAGTTTTATCTATCAAGATAACTACTTAAACCTAGATATTTAATTAACTGCTCTAATGAATTTGTTTTACTATAATAATCACTCTAAGCACTCAACATCCCATAAGGTCTCTACAACATTTCCATATCATCAATATCATCCATTAATTTCCTTATTAAGTCAAACATTCTCTAAACCATCAATTTGATCACTTTGTCATTAATCCACTAGTACCAAAAGCTCTCTTTGACATCAATGAAAACCAAACATCAATGACTATGATCAACATTTAGTGCCCATTTGAAGTGTTTCTCATCAATGAAAGGATTCAGTCATTGGTAAATGAACTATATTGATAAGAAAACAAGAAAACATGTTAGGATCATACCATTCAGGGGGATTATTAGGATATGTAAATGGTCTAGAAGGCACTAGAATTTGTTTCAATTTTTGCATGATTAGTGACATATGGGAAGGTTATGGATGTTCTATTTTTTCTACACCTAATTTTGGTTAAGGAGGATTACCAGTGATTACATGTGTTAAATGTTGGAAAGGTCCCTTAATTGTTTTAGTCTTAGGTTCAAAATATTTCATTAGAAAGTCTTGATGCTTAGATTGGCCGATAGCATGGTTTAGAGTTTGGGGAGTAAAGTTTTGAACCTTCTATTAGAGGGAAGGTGCTAAGTGTTGTCCCCCCAAAAATATCATTCATTTTTAGGACAACATTTGAACTATTTTGGTCCTATAGACCAAAATCCTCTCTTCCCCTTTCAAAAATTGTTCTGAGCATTCAGGATCTTCATTTCTCAAGCTTTCCAAAAATCTACAAACTCTGCAGGCTTGAATGTATGAACTCTGTAGGCTTGAATCTACAGACTCTATAGGCTCAAATCTATAGACTCTGCAGGCTTGAATCTATAGACTCTATACGCTTGAATCTATGAACTCTGCATGCAGGCTCAAATCTACGGACTCTCAAGGTTGGTTTCTACAGACTCTACATGAAAGAAATGGGTTTAACACTTTGTCAAAAAATGAAGAATGAATCGTTGAACCATTGAAGCAAAGTTGGTTCAATCGGTTGGTTTAATTGAAAGGTTCAAAGGGCTACCCCAAATATAAAAAGGCAAGTGCCCTTGCGGAGGGCAAGCAACATTGATTTGAAGGTCAAAGAAAAGACATAATTCCTTCAGATTTGTTCAAAGGCCCAAAAGGAACAATTCTTTCAGACTTTTTGTCTGATGGAAATGGCTAAGTCCAAGGGGCCAAAAGAATTCTCTCAGGAAGATTTTCTCGAAAAAATGTTAAGGCAAAGTAGAGTCCTTCAGATAAATTATTTGAAGGAATTCCTTCAGACATTTTTTTCGAAGGAATTCACCTGAGAAGAGAGCCCGAAGAAAGCAAAGGAAAAGCCCGACTGAAGATAAAATCCCACAAAAAAGTGCCCAATGGAAAAAGGTAAAGCAAAGCAGAAGCTGCCATGTGTCATCCTCTGTAGGACGCACAAAATTTTCTAAAGCTTATATAAATTAAGTGGAATACGTCACATGTCTTGTTATGACTCAGGAGAATGTGACAAGTGTTTGCATCCGTGTTCCCCTTTTAGAGTTGCTCGAGAAAAATGTGTCATGGACCCCATTTTCTATAAGTTTCTAATGAGTTTCATAATAGTGGAACTTGCCACTTATCTAAGATGCTGAAAGGACCCCCCAAAGACTTAGGCAAGAAGGGATATAAAGAGCAAAGAAGCGCTTAAGCAGTGAAGAGAGGAGTGAGACCAAAGGATCAAAAATATCTTCGAAAGAGTTATTTCCATTAGGTGAAATAGTAGATAGAGTAGATTTCTGAGTGCACCAAACCAAGGACACAAGCCTATTTTTTTTCTTCCATGAAGTAATGGTGAATTGGACAACTATGTAGACATCAGAGAAAGGACCAAAAAGTCCATACCAATGAAGAGACATGTTAGATGAAGGGACATGCCATAGTTATGGTAGCAAACTATTCTCAGCATGGTCTCTCCAGACAAAGTTGGAGACACATTGAAGACATTGACTGTAGCATGGGCTGTCCCATGGAAAAAGATGCCAATCCTTGCATAGTGGCTATAAGTTTGTTAATTCTCTCATTTGTAAAGGAGACTTTCATTTTTACAAGAATGAAACTCTACCCATTTTGAAAGAAGAAGACTGAGACTTTGAGCTCAGGTTATAATTTCATTTTCCTTGTTATTTGAATGAGAAAGCAGGTTTTTATAGACTTTGTGCTATTTTGACTTGTGCCATCTAAAGGTGTCCTTATTCATTTAATTTGGTATGTAAAATTAGTGAAGGTAATAGGGAAGTGTCTTGAAACCAACTATGAGAAGACTTTGTGCTTTCACAATTGATTTCAGTCTGTGTTTTCCTTTTCTTTTGTGTTGAGGATTCTGGGGTGACTTTGTGCCATCATTATCCTTTGTGATATACTCTTTGGGTAGTTGAGGTGGAGACTTTGCACTCTGTTTCATCCTAATATTACTATGCCCCTTTTTATCACTGGTTATTTCACAATCTGAAAGAAATTCCTGTTGTTTCCTATAGCGACACTTCTGAAAGAAGAGAAGTGCCTTCAGTGTTTATAGCCAAGATTTTCTCCTTTGTCTATGTGCATCATCTCTGAAAGAAGAGAGATGGATGGTTTGTCTCACCCCTATGTCTTACTTTCTACTTATTTATATTAAATATAGCTCTGTATATTTAATAGGGAACCTCCCCTTGATGAGAGGAGAGATTTGTCTGCTTGTGATGCAGTAAACTTGCACATTTGGATGACCAATCTCCCTATGCTATGGTGATAGGAACTATTTTGAACACCAGTTAGCTGGTCAACAAAATATTCACCCAACAATTTTTGGTGACTTCACTGGGGACACAGTAATTTTGTACAATTTGGAATGTCAAGTTTCAGATTGAAACATCACTTGTGTTTTACCCATAATCAATATAACCCCTATCCATTATAGAGTCTGGCGACTTCATTCCATGTCTTACCCACTCTCATTAGCCTTACCATCCTCCATCTCTATTTCCATTATTTTACCTGGTCTGCAAAACTAGAGTCGCTGGAAAAGAGTGTGCATTCTGAAGCCTAAAGCCTCAAGCTAAAGTAGGGCTAGTTCTTTTCCATTTTAGTCCTACAATCTGGCCATTCCACCTAGATGTGTTATCCCCATTTTTCATAATCCCATCATGGCAATTTGAGGCCCCTATGGTAACTCTTTTGGCCCACTTAATCTAACTCCACCCCTACATGAGCTACCATTTAGTTCAAGAAATAATTTTCCCCAAATTCTTTGGTGATGGGAGAGTTCACCCTAATGAACACATTGCAGCTTTTAACATAGCTTGTGGTGTGATAGGGGTCGAATTTGAAGACATGGTAGTCAGGCTTTTCAGGGAGACACTACAAGGTGCTGTTGTAGATTAGTTTTACCATCTGTAGACTGCATCAGTGACTAGCTGGGACACTATCAAAGCTAAATTTGAAGCCATGTTTAGGCCAGCAGAGGATGCACATGCCTTGTTAGCCCAACTCACACAAATGAAGGAGCCCCATGAGCCTATGAGGGACTTCATTGCCAGGTTTAACAAGCTAAGGCATAGGATTCCCATGATCACCTAGCTGACACCTTAGAATCTCATGTGTTTCTTCATCAACTCACAGCTACTTGAAGTGAGTTTTCTATTGAGATGGGCTAGACATATAGACCTTGAGGCTACTCAAGACTTGGCTACTAAGGTAGAAGATGACCTTATCTTAGCAGGAAAGATAAGGAGAGACTCTAATAAAGGTAAATCCTCTTCATCTTCTGAGTATTCACCTACA
Organism: Torreya grandis; assembly: GCA_037957365.1. Taxonomy (NCBI): domain Eukaryota; kingdom Viridiplantae; phylum Streptophyta; class Pinopsida; order Cupressales; family Taxaceae; genus Torreya; species Torreya grandis. Next base: position 442,805 of record JARHVA010007192.1, read on the forward strand.
GTCACCACTAACCCAATGGTACAAAAGCTAGCAAATGAAATGCTAGCTCTCAAAAACCAAATGGCACAAGGGATGTCATCTACTCTTGCATATAGAGATATGCCCAAGAGGACATTTTAGAATCAAGCATACCAAGGCAATATTGCCAAGAATAAGGGATAGCAAAATCACCTTCCTCCTCCACAAAGGAACCTCATTATTGAAGCACCTCCAGCCAACTCAACAGTTGGATATTTGGAAACAAAGCATGATTTCTCTTTCCAACCTAAGTTTAATCAAGAAAATAATGTTGACCTCTTCACATAGGATCAAAAAGAGTTAGTTGGTGACCCCATCTTTAGTTTCCTAGATTACCAAGATGAACCCAAAAGTGAAGGTGATGTAGATGAGGGACGATATGTTGTGTTCACCCGGTCCCAGAACCAGTTAGCTTAGCAAGCTGATAAATAAAAAATAGAGAAGTGACCTCAACCAACAATTTCAATTTCTAAACGTAGAACCACTCTATCTTTCTAGCCAAAGGACCCAGTGGTTGCTAAAGAATTAAGTATCCCAAACAATTCAACAACTTCTACTTCAATTTCATAGTCCAGTCCTCCCACCCCTCCCAAAAACCAAAAGGATAAACTCCCATCCTCTATGCCTAGTCCAATTTAGTCATTTGACATAACTGATCATGTCAAAAAGACCAAAAGTCAAATGACTAAATTTGAAGTCCTGCAGTCCAACCCTGATCAGTTAGACAAGTTGGTACAAGATGTCAAGACCCAAATGTCAGCCCCTGAAGCTCAAATTTTGTTTGAGTTTTTAGGAAGGGGTGATTACTTCTGGAACACATAGGACATCCATGTTCTTGGAGATGAAAGTCCAGTAGGTGGTGATCCAATAATTGATTCAAACTAGACATCAGAAGGATTGGTAGGGTGCAGTATAAATGAAAAAGGGTCTTCCATCTCTAATGAAGAGAAATCTGATAGAAGATCTATTTTTGGTGATGTTTGGATCTAGGAAATGGATGGCAGTAATTCCTCTATAGGTGTTGGGGCCAAGTTGGTGTTGATATTTCCTAAGGGGGATATTCTTCCTTTTTTACACAAGTTGCAGTTCAGCAACACCAACAACACTTTCAAGTATGAATCTCTATTACTCAAATGGGGAGCTACTCGAGACAAAGGAGATGCCAAGACGGTGATCTGCCAAGTGTCTGAAGGGGACAATCAAGACATGTGCTAGACTGAACTATCAAAATAACAAATTATGGTAATAGACCAAGCTATTCCCCATCAGAATCAAAAAAAGGGACTCCGTAGGAGAACCAAGATTCATGGTTCTCAGACTAGAAAGCAAGTCTTGCCAAGGGGAAGCAAGAGAAGAGAACCAAGAGGAATACATAGGAGATTGAATTCCTGGTGGAGAGTTTCATTTGCCCGTCACTGATTCTGGGGGGAAAATGGCTTCTTGCTAGTTTATCAGGATAGAAGGCCATTTTCACTACCTCTCAAGGGGCAACATCTGAGGTACTTCAATTCTTGAAGTACCAAATAAATTCACCTATACATTTGTATATTTGTAAAGTCTTTGTTCTATTTTGTGCTTTTCATTTTCATTTTTTAGAGCCTTTCTTTTTGGGTAGCTCAACTTCATAGCCCAATGGCACACTTTAAGGCATTGGAGATTTTGGTTTCTACGCCCCTCAGTTGTATAAAGTTCTCATCCGAAGGAAGTTCCCCAGCTGGAGCCAGCGGTTGTCACCCAAAAAATATCACTCATTTTTGGGACACCATTTGAACTATTTTGGTCCTACAGACCAAAATCCTCTCTTCCCCTTTCAAAAATTGTTCTGAGCATTCAGGTTCTTCATTTCTCAAGCTTTTTAGAAATCTATGAACTCTATAGGCTTGAATCTACAAACTCTATAGGCTTGAATCTATAGACTCTATAGGCTTGAATATACAGACTCTACAAGCTTGAATCTACAGACTCTACAGGCTTGAATCTATGGACTCTACAGGCAAGCTCAAATCTATGGACTCTCAAGCTTGGTTTCTACAGACTCTGTAGGAAAGAAATGGGTTCAACACTTTGCCAAATAATGAAGAATGAACTGTTGAACCATTGAACCAAACTTGGTTCAAACGAAAGGTTCAAGGGGTTGCCCCAAAGCAAAAAAGGCAAGTGCCCTTGTGGAGGGCAGGCAACATTGGTTCGAAGGTCAAAGAAAAGATAGAATTCCTTCAGATTTATTCAAAGGCCTAAAAGGAATAATTCTTTTAGACTTTTTGTTTGATGGAAATGGCTAAGTCCAAGGGGCCGAAAGAGTTCTCTCAGGAAGATTTTCTCAAAAAAATGTTAAGGCAAAGTAGAGTCCGTTAGACAAATTGTCTGAAGGAATTCCTTTGGACATTTTGTATGAAGGAATTCACTTGGGAAGAGAGCCCGAAGAAAGCAAAGGAAAACCCTGATTGAAGAGAAAAGCCCATGGAAAAGCGCTCGATGGAAAAAGACAAAGCAGAGTAGAAGCCTCCACATGTCATCTTCTGCATGACCCACAAAGGTTTCTAAAGCTTCTATAAGTTAAGCAGAATAAGTCATGTGTCATGTTATGACTAAGTGGAATGTGACAAGTGTTTGCATCTGTGTTCCCATTTTGGAGTTTTTAAGTAAAACGTGTCATTAACCCCATTTTTTGTATGTTTATAATGAGTTTCATAATATTAGAACTTGCCACTTGTCAAAGATGCAGAAAGGACCCCCCAAAGATTTAGGCAAGAAGGGCTATAAAGAGCAAAGAAGTGATTAAGTAGTGGAGAGAGGAGTGAGACCAAAGGTTCAAAAATATCTTCAAAAGAGTTATTTCCAGTAGGTGAAATAGTGGATCAAGTAGACTTCTGAGCACACCAAACCAAGGACACAAGCCTATTTTTTTTCTTCCATGAAGTAATGGAAAATTGGACAACTGTGCAGACATCAAAGAAAGGACTAGATAGTCCATACCAAGGAAAAGACATGTTAGATGAAGGGACATGCCATAGTTATGGCAGCACATTATTCTCAACGTGGTCTCTCCAGACAAAACTAGAGACGCATTGAAGACATTGACTACAGCATGGGCCATCTCATGGAAAAAGGTGCCAATCCTTGCATAGTGGCTATAAGTTTGTTAATTCTATCATTTGTAAAGGAGACTTTCATTTTTACAAGAGTGAAACTCTGCCCATTTTGAAAGAAGAAGACTGAGACTTTGAGCTCAGGTTGTAATTTCATTTTCCTTGTTATTTGAATGAGAAAGCAAGTTTTTCTAGACTTTGTGATGTTCTGACTTATACCATCTAAAGGTGTCCTTATTCATTTAATTTGGTATGTATAATTAGTGAAGGTAATAGGGAAGTGTCCTAAAACCAACTCTGAAAAGACTTTCTACTTTCACAATTGATTTCAGTCTGTGTTTTCCTTTTCTTTTGTGTTGAGGATTCTAGGGTGAATTTGTGCCCCCATTATCCTTTGTGATATACTCTTTGGGTAGTTGAGGTGGAGAATTTGCACTCTATTTCAACTTGTTGTTATTATGCCCCTTTTTATCACTAGTTATTTCATTATCTAAAAGAAACTCTTGTTATTTCCTATAGTGACAATTCTAAAAAAAGAGAAGTGCCTTCAGCATTTATAGCCAAGATTTTCTCCTTTGTCTATGTGAATCATCTCTAAAATAAGATAGATGGATGGTTTGTCTCACCCCTATGTCTTAATTTCTACTTATTTATATTATATATAGCTCTGCATATTTAATAGGGAACCTCCCCTTGATGAGAGGAGAGATTTGTCCCGTTATGATGCAGTAAACCTGCACATCTAGATGACTAATCTCCCTATGCTGTGGTGATACAAACTATTTTGAATGCCAGTTAGTTGGTTGACAAAATATTCACCCAATAGTTTTTGGTGAATCCATTGGGGACACAATAATTTTGTGCAATTTGGAACCTCAAGTTTTAGATTGAAACATCACCTGTGTCTTACCCATAATCATTATAACCCTTATCCATTATAGAGTTTGGTGACTCCATTCCATGTCTTACCCACTATCATTAGCCTTACCATCCTCCATCTCCATTTCCATTATTTTACCTAGTCTACAAAACCAGATTCACTGGAAAAGAGTGTGCAGTCTGAAGCCTCAAGCCTTAAGCTAAAGCAGGGCCAGTTCTTTTCCATTTTTGTCCTACAATCTGGCCATTCCACCTAGATGTGATATCCCCATTTTTCATAATCCCATCATGGCAGTTCGAGGCCCCTAGGGTAACTCTTTTGGCCCACTTAATCTAACTCCACCCTTGCATGAGATACCACTCAGTTCAAGAAAGAATTTCCCCAAATTCTCTGGTGATGGGAAAGTTCATCCTGATGAACACATTGTAGCTTTCAGCATAGCTTGTGGTGTGATAGGGGTGGAATTTGAAGATGTGGCAGTCAATATTTTCATGGATACACTATAAGGTGCTGCTACAGACTAGTTTTACCATCTACAGACTGGATCAGTGACTTGTTGGGACACTATCAAAGCTAAATTTGAAGCTAGGTTTAGGATACTAGAGGATGCACATGCCTTGCTAGCCCATCTCACACAAATGAATAAGGAGACCCATGAGCCTATGAGGTACTTAATTTCTAGGTTCAATAAGCTAAGGCACAGGATTCCCATGATCACCCAGCTGACACCTCAGAATCTCATGTGTTTCTTCATCAACTCACAGTTGCCTGAAGTGAGTTCTTTGTTGAGATGGGCTAGACATATAGACCTTGAGGCTGCTTAGGAATTGGCTGCTAAGGTAGAAGATGACCTTATCTTGGCAAGAAAGATAAGGAAAGACTCTAATAAAGGTAAATCCTCTTCATCTTCTGAGTATTCACCTGCAGTCACCACTGATCCAATGGTACAAAAGCTAGCGAATGAGATGCTAGCTCTCAAAAAGCAAATGGTGCAAGGGATGTCATATGCTCTTGCATATAGAGATTTTCCCAAGAGGACATTTCAGAATCAGGTGTACCAAGGCAATGCTACTAGGAATCAGGGATAGCAAAATTGCCTTCCTCCTCCATAGAGGAACCTCACCATTGAAGCACCTCCAGCCAACTCAGTAGTTGGATATTTGGAAATAGAGCATGATTTCTCTTTCCAACCTGAGTTTAATCAAGAAAATAATGCTAACCTCATCATGGAGGATTAAGAAGAGTCAGTTGGTGATGTCATCATTGGTTTTTTAGATTATCAAGATGAACCCAAAAGTGAAGGTGATGCAGATGAGGGACCATATGCTGTGTTCACCCAGTCCTAAAACTAGTTAGCTCAACAAGCTGATAAAGAAAAAATAGAGAAGTGACCTCAACTATAAATTTCAATTGCTGAACATGGAACCACTCTATCTTTCTAGCCAAAGGACCTGGTGGTTGCTAAAGAAGTAAGTATCCCAAATAGTTCTACAACTTCTACTTTAATTTCATAGTCTAGTCCTCCCGCCCCTCCCAAAAACCAAAAGGATGAACTCCTATCCTCTATGCCTAGTCTAATTCAATCATTTGACATAACTGATCATGTCAAAAATACCAAAATTCAAATGAATGAATTTGAAGTCCTGCAGTCCAACCCTGATCAGTTGGACAAGTTGGTACAAGATGTCAAGACCTAAATGTTGGCCCCTGAAGCTCAAATTTTATTTGAGTTTTTAGGCAGGGGTGATTACTTCTTGACCACAGAGGACATCCATGTTCTTGGAGATGAAATTCCAGTAGGTGGTGATCCAAGAATTGATTCAAACTAGACATCAGAAGGATTGGTAAGGCGTAGTACAAATGAAAAAAGGTCTTCCATCTCTAATGAAGAGAAATCTGATAGAAGATCTGTTTTTGGTGATGTTTGGATCTAGGAAATGGATGGCAGCAATTCCTCTATAGGTGTTGGGGCCAAGTTGGTGTTGATATCTCCTAAGGGGGATATTCTTCCTTCTTTACATGAGTTATAGTTCAGCAACACCAACAACACTACTGAGTATGAATCTCTGTTACTTGAATGGGGAGCTACTCGAGAGAAAGGAGATGTTGAGCCAGTGGTTTTCCAGGCATCTGAAGGGGACAATCAAGACATGTGCTAGACTAAACTATCAGAACAATAAATTATGGTAATAGACTAGGCTGTTGCCCATCAGAATAAAAAAAAGGGACTCCATAAGAGAACCAAGATTCATGGTTCTCAAACTAGAAAGCAAGTCTTGCCAAGGGGTAACAAGAGAAGAGAACCAAGAGGAAGACATAGGAGATTGAATTCCTGGTGGAGAGTTACATTCACCCGTCACTAATTCTGGGGGCAAAATGGCTTCTTGTTGGTTTATCAAGATAGAAGGCCATTTTCACTGCCTCTCAAGGAGAAACATCTAAGGTACATCAATTCTTTAAGTACCAAATACATTCACCTATACATTTATATATTTGTAAAGTCTTTGTTCTATTTTGTGCTTTTCATTTTCATTTTTTGGAGCCTTTCTTTTTGGGTAGCTCGACTCCATATCCCAATGGCACACTTCAAGGCACTAGAGATTTTGGTTTCCACTCCCCTCAGCTATTTCAAGTTCTCATCTGAAGGAAGTTCCCCAACTAGAGCCAGCTGTTGTCCCCCAAAAAATATCACTCATTTTTGGGACAACATTTGAACTATTTTGGTCCTACAAACCAAAATCCTCTCTTCCCCTTTCAAAAATTATTCTGAGCATTCAAGTTCTTCATTTCTCAAGCTTTCTAGAAATCTAAAAACTTTGTAGGTTTGAATCTATGAACTCTGCAGGCTTATATCTACAGACTCTGCAAGCTTGAATATATAGACTCTACAAGCTTGAATCTAAGGAATCTACAGGCTTGAATCTATGGACTCTATAGGTAGGCTCAAATCTACACACTCTCAAGGTTGGTTTCTACAGACTCTATAGGAAAGAAACAGGTTCAACACTTTGCCAAATAACGAAGAATGAACCGTTGAACCAAAGTTGGTTCAATCGGTTGGTTTAATCAAAAGGTTCAAGGGGCTGCCCCAAAGCAAAAAAGGCAAGTGCCCTTGCAGAGGGTAGGTAGCATTGGTTTGAAGGTCAAAGAAAAGATATAATTGCTTTGGACTTGTTTAAAGACCCAAAAGGAACAATTCTTTCAAACTTTTTGTTCAATGGAAATGGCTAAGTCCAATGGGCCAAAAGAATTCTCTCGAGAAGATTTTCTTAGAAAAATGTTAAGGCAAAGTAGAGTCCTTCAGACAAATTGTCCAAAGGAATTCCTTCAGAAATTTTGTCTAAAAGAATTCACCTAGGAAGAGAGCTCGAAGAAAGTAAAGGAAAAGCCCGACTGAAGAGAAAAGCTCCTGAAAAAGTGCCCGATGGAAAAAGACAAAGTAGAGTGGAAGTTGCCACATGTCATCTTCTATAGGACCCACAAAGGTTTCTAAAGCTTTTATAAGTTAAGTGGAATACGTCACATGTCTTTTTATGACTCAACGGAATGTGACAAGTGTTTACATCCATGTTCCCCTTTTGGAGTTGCTCAGGCAAAACATGTCGTGGACCCCATTTTCTATATGTTTCTAATGAGTTTCATAATAGCAGAACTTGCCACTTGTCAAAGACGTAGAAAGGACCCCCCTACGACTTAGGAAAGAAGGGCTATAAAGAGCAAAGAAGTGCTTAAGTAGTGAAGAGAGGAGCGAGACCAAAGGATCAGAAGTATCTTTGAAAGAGTTATTTCTAGTAGGTGAAATAGTGGATCGAGTAGACTTTTGAGCACACCAAACCAAGGATGCAAGCCTATTTTTTTTCTTCCATGAAGTAATGGTGAATTAGACAATTGTGTAGACATCAGAGAAAGGACTAGATTGTCCATACCAAGGAAGAGACATGTTAGATGAAGGGACATGCCATAGTTATGGTATCGCACTGTTCTCAGCATGGTCTCTCTTGACAAAATTGGAGATGCATTGAAGACATTGACTGCAGCATGGGTCATCCCATGAAAAAAGGCACCAATCCTTGTGTAGTGGCTATAAGTTTGTTAATTATCTCATTTGTAAAAGAGACTTTCATTTTTACAAGAGCGAAACTCTGCCCAATTTAAAAGAAGAAGATTGAGACTTTGAGATCAAGTTGTAATTTCATTTTCCTTGTTATTTGAATGAGTAAGCAAGTTTTTTCAGACTTTGTGCTATTCTGACTTGTGTCATCTAAAGGTGTCCTTATTCATTTAACTTGGTACACAGAATTAGTGAAGGTAATAGGGAAGTGTCTTGAAACCAACTGTGGGAAGACTTTGTGCTTTCACAATTGATTTCAGTCTGTGTTTTTCTTTTCTTTTGTGTTGAGGATTCTGGGGTGACTTTGTATGCCCATTATCCTTTGTGATATACTCTTTGGGCAGTTGAGGTGGAGAGTTTGTTCTCTATTTCATCATGTTGTTACTATGCCCCTTTTTATCACTGGTTATTTCACTATCTGAAAGAAACTCCTACTGTTTCCTGTAGTGACACTTTTGAAAAAAGAGAAGTGCCTTCAGCATTTATAGCCAAGATTTTCTCCTTTGTCTATGTGCATCATCTCTAAAAGAAGAGAGATGGATGGTTTGTCTCACCCCCGTGTCTTATTTTTTGCTTATTTATATTATATATAACTCCACATATTTAATAGGGAACCTCCCCTTGATGAGAGGAGAGATTTGTCCCCTTGTGATGTAGTAAACCTGCACATCTGGATGACCAATCTCCCTATGTTGTGGTGATAGGAACTATTTTGAACACCAGTTAGCTGGTTGACAAAATATTCACCCACCACTAAGGATGTGATGAATAATTTGAATGAGTTATCATCAGTAATATTATGACCAACTTTATGGGCTAAATAATTTCATCATTTGATAAAACCATGAGATGATTTAATAGGGGATTGCTTAACATTGATGAAATGATTAAGATGATTATTGAGAATTTCATTATGTTTAAATTCCTTAACTAAAGAATTGATTAAATCATCAAGTTTCCATATAAAATGTTGGGGAAATTAGTTATACCACTATATTACATCACTGGTGAAGTTTTTAACTAACATTTTGATAGTGGTAAAGGTATTAGTTTGGATCCACTCTTTATAAAGATTACTAAATGCCTTGACAAAAGATGTGGGGTATTTAGTCCCATCATATTTAATAGTTGGATATATATTACCAATATCCATAGATATAATGAAAGGGGATAAAAAATCATTTAAAATGTGTTGAAGCATATTATTGTGCACGATAGGTTTGCGAATGACATTTCCTGTGGCATCTTTAGGATGTGGAAGGATAAAATTTTAATTATTTTGGGGAATAAGAATAGGAGAATATTTAACTATGTTTATCAAATGATGTTATTGTTGCATCATTTGAGAGGTTGATAATGTCACTAATTGTTACTTTTATAACCTCATTCATACCTATATATATATATATCTTTCCATATGAGCCTATATAACTATCCATGACTTATGTAATTAATGAATGAATTAATGATTATATGTGTGCATTAATATATACATGTTGTGTTATGGATTAATGATGCTTTTTATTTGATTATATTATATTGTGCAACCTTATTTAACAAATATTTCAAGGTTAAAATAAGACTGTAGGAATCTTTCTTGGTCACATCACTTATAAAGAATCCTATAGCTACTATCAGGTTATAGGTTTTTCAACTACAAATTGCTCATAACAACTGCAGGCTGCAGGCTTGCCACCTATAGGTTTCTCATAAAAATTGTAAGATATAGGCTTTCACCTACAGGTTTCCCATAGTGATTTCAAGTTCTCACCTACAAGAGCCTACATCCACTACATAAAAATAAACCATTGTTGTGATAATAAGTAATTGGTTTTCAAAGATAGATCTAGCTATCTTAAAAATAAAGCAAATGATTGAAGAGGATCCTCTATAACAACTGTATAGACCCCTCACATGAAGTGAATCTTGGATGTGCTGCCAAAGAATCAATAAGACAAAGATAATTAAAAGGATAAAATAAATAAATAAAGCAATAATTCATATATTGTCCTTTACCCAATTAGGCCTAAAGGCAAGTAGCATTAAGTTACTAACCACCTGAAGGTTGATTGGATTAGTTGCAAAGTATTTGTAACTTTTCTAGTTTAGTGTTTTTGGTTAAATATAATAAAATGCCTTATGTATTTAATAGAATAGTCTAGATTAGAATGCTAGTGATGGAATTGTAGATAGTAATTACATTCTGATTTCTAAATATTGTAATCTACTATAGTAATCTTTAAATAGTATAGATCTGAGTAATGAAAAGGTTTATTTTGTAAGTCTCTCAGAGAAATATTGGAGTTTAGTTATAAATGAGGAGGGCCCCCTTGAAAGGAGTTACAATGAAGATCCTCACCCTTATAATATTAAGTGTGTTGTGTGAATTGATCTCATAACTAATTGATTATATAAAGTGTGATGCATGTGTGACTCATAAGTGTGAATAACTTCTAAATTCTATTAAAATAATTTCCTTGTATATTTATATGGTGAAAATAGTATAAGTTCATTGTAATATAACTAGTAATTAATTTAGCCTATGAATTAATAATGCATATATAGTGTTGACATCTTTGACAAGCCTATGTACCCTAGGTTGAAAATTAATGTTAAGTAGATTTATGAATCTGGTACTAACTAGGTAATAAGTCTATCCAACATTTTAACACCATTACCAGGGAGATTGTCAATTATTGCTTTCTACATTAAATTTTATTGCTTTAATTTATTTCTTTCTAGATTAATTTTATTACTTTCATTTTCTGCTTTCTAGAGTAACTTTCCTACTTTCATTTCCTACTTTCATTAGATAACTTTACTACTTTCTAGAGGTAAAATTTGAATTCTTATTATTTTTATTTTTACATTCCTTTATTTATATGTATTTTATTTTCACTTATTTTTAAACAAACCCTAAAACACACAAAAATGAAAAAAAAACTAACCCTATGTAGGAAGGGACATGATAAATGAAAGTGGCACAATGTTTATGCAAAGAGAAAGAGATTCTTGAGAAATATTCCTACCAAACAAGCCACAAGTTACAACTAGGAATCTTATTGAAAGATACACCATAAACTGGAAGGCTCTCGAAGAAAGAAACACTACAAACCGAAGGAGATAGATTTTAGAAGAAGTACTATTAGGTTTGAAAAAGGAAATAGAATCATAGGAAGCATAAGGTAAGTTAGTAAAAATAAACAAAGGTGAAGATCTACATGACCTAAAAACTTCTGAAAGTAACATCAAAACAACATTCCAATAAGGCTTTTTTGAACAAATCAATGAAAGCTCAAGAGAGTTTTTAGACTTTTCATCTAGTAAAAAGACTAGGGATCAATAGATAAATGTCTACTATCATGATGACTAAGGGATTGATATAGAATTTGAAGAAGTGATATTGAGTAACTTTGGTATTCATATCAAAATAAAATTCATCATGAATAGAGAAAGAGAATTTGTAGATGATAACAGGGCTCTAAACACATTTACTTTTGAATTTCCTATTCCAGATGCAATAGATGCAACACAAATGAAAAATATCCTACCCTCAACCTTGCTCAGTTTTAGAGGTATATAATCATAAGACCCAAATATATTTTTGTTTGAATTGATATCTTCTATAGAGCTATGACTATAGGTAGGATGCACAAAAATTTAAACTTTTTCTTACTACCCTTAAAGACTCAGCACTTCATTGGTTCATGGGACTAGGTAGTAATTCTATCCATAATTGAAAAGACATGTAAAATAAGTTTCTATTTAAGTATCAAGATTATGGATGAGGAAGACATTATAGAAGAAACAACATGTTTAGGATGAATCAAGAATGGGATGAATCCTTAGAATACTAGGTTGAATTATTCATGTTCAGTGTAAAAAAATTCAAGTAAAGTACACTAGGAGAAGAGCCTCTAAAACTCAACTTCCTAAAAGGAGTCATAGAAGTTGTCTAGAAGCCTTGGACCTAATAAGTGGTAGAGATATATTCTAAATAACATTCACTAAAATCAAAGAGATAAGTAAATATTATTCCAAGTCTATGATAAACAAAGTCTAGTGTAGTAAGCTTCCACTAATAGTCATAAGTGGCCTATCAAAATTTGAAGTTACTAACCTATTATAAGATATGAAATAGGATATCATTAGTCACTTGGCCACCCAACTAGATCACATATACACAAGTCAAAAGAAAATAGACTTGGATTAAGCTTTGACTATCTATTGTTTGGATTACAAGAAAAAGAAGGCAGACTATAGGTGTCACGAGGTTCAAAATAAGGTATCTAACATCATCGCTAAAAAAATAGAACTAATAGAGTTGCACACCATAGGGGGAGATGGGGACCAAGTTTTATATCTTGCATAAAAAAATCCATGGGTTTAATGACCATCTTACCTAGGTGTGGGACAAAATCCACCTTTTAAAAATTCTACCATCTTTAATTCACAATTTACAACTACTTCTCCCAATAAGAGAAGTCCATATATGAACATCCCACCTCCTAATCCTGATTGGTAGCCACCTTAGACAAACCACCCCACCACCTCTTGGTAGCCTCCATAAAATATATCCCCACCTTGGATACAAGCTTGGCAACCACCCCAAGGCCCACCCCTCACAAACTAGTGGCAGCAACCTTGGAGACCAAATTAGCCTTAGGGAAACTATTAGGAAGTATTTCTTCCACAACAATAATAACAACCTCTTAATCTTATGCCCAATGAACAAAATTCACCCAAGCCTAATTAAAATATTAAAAATAAGTCAATACAACCAACATTCAGTACTAAACCTATTCATTACCTAGCATATACAATAAACATCAATGAAGTTCACCTACATTCAGGAAGAGTTCTACCACCCCCAACCCCATCCATAATAATGGAGTTGGCTCAAGAAACTCTAGAAGATCATGATACCCCACCTTCACCAACACAACTTTTTTTTTGAGCCAATAAATAAAGCTTCTAAAATAGCATTCCCACCATTTTCATAATTTCTTAGTGCTCAACACCATACAACTAAGCTTGAATTTGATTTCATAGGACAACTCAAGAATCTTTGTGTTAAAATTCCTCTCTTCTAGGCCATCAATGATGTGCCCATATATTCTAAAGTTGTAAGAGACTTATGTTTATGTAAAATTTAAAGGAATAATAAGGATCCCAATATACTTTATGTGATTATCCATCTGACAGACATTATGTTGGGAAATACCGTACCTAAAAAATATTCAAATTTAGGATGCCTAGTAGTAATAGTCCATATCCATAACTAGTTTCTATCTAATACATTCATAGACCTAAGGGATGTAATAAATTTAATGACAATTGAAACCATGAAAAATTTATAGATGAATAATATTCATCTCACATCTATAATATTGTAAATGGTTGACAGGTCTGTAGTCAGACTAGAAGGAATCATTGAAGATCTTATCATTACTATAGATTCTTGGGAATATCTAGCAGATTTCATTATGCTAAAACCAAAGTATAATTTGGGTGGATACCCTCACATCTTAGGATGAACTTATATTACCATAGCTCATGCCTTCATTATTTTCAGATCAGATAACATGTTGATATCTAATGGTAACCACACTAAGAAGTTGGTCCTCTATACTCCAACACATCTATCCTTAGAACTAGAACATACATTATGGGTTGAAGAAGATGAGGAAAACTAGCCTCCCTTGATTCTTATATTCACCATTGACCATGCATGCACCTTGGATGATCAAGAGGAAGATATAATTTTCTCAAATGTCCTCCAAAATAATTACCAAACTAATCCTAAAGATCCTAATAACTTACAATACGTAAAGTGCCCATTTTCCAACATCTAAAAAGAAGATAAATCTATTCCATATGTACAAGAAACATTTCAATAACTTCTACCTCATAATTTTAGCCATACCAGATCCATCAACAATTTATAAATGATGAAAGAACTTGTAAAACAAATTGAAATTTCTTTAAAAAAAACATTGCTTATTAATAGCAAGTTGGAGTCAAATGAGGAAAAGCACCTAGTCAGCATGTTTCATGGAAACCAACATGTTTTTTCATGGGATTATGAGGATATGTAAGGAATTATCCCATAAACATGCACACATCACATCTATATAAAATAAGAGTGCCATCCAATTAGACAACCACAACGTAAGATGAATCTAGTTCTTAGAGAAATAGTTAAAGTGGAACTACAAAAACTCTTGATCATTGGATTTATATATCCCATCTCAGATAGTGAATGGGCTTCACCATTGGTAATTATACTAAATAAAACTGGAGAGTGGCATGTTTTCATATAGTATAAAAAACTTAATACAACAACTAGAAAGGATCATTTTTCTTTGCCATTCTTTTATTAGGTGATAGACACACTAGCAAGAAAAATATATTTTGCCTTTTTGGATGGCTTTAGTGGTTACAACCAGATTAGAATTTCTCATGAGAACCAAGATAAGACCACCTTCACTTATCTCTAGGTTACTTATGCTTATGATGTATTAGCTTTTGGATATTGTAATCCTCCTACAATATTTTAGAGGGTTGTCTTGAGTATCTTTTCAGATCTAGCCAATGAATATGTAGAAATCTACATGGATGACTTCACTGTCTATGGAAAAACATTTGATGAGTGCCTGAAAAACCTAAAGAAAGTATTGCAATGTTGTTAGGAGAACCATTTGTCTTTGACCCATAATAAATGTTACATGCTAATGACAGAAGGCATTGTCCTAAGCCACTATGTATCTATTGAAGGAATCAATGCGACCTTGCAAAAATAAGCATAATAAAAAATTTGTCTATACCTCAAAAATAGAAGGATGTCAGGAATTTTTTAGGACACACTAGTTACTATAGAATATTTATCAATAATTTTAGAAAAATAGTAGCATAATTGTTTACTCTCTTAATTAAATATGTTGAATTCATATGGACTCTTGTATATGATACAACCTTCAAAAATTAAAGGAATTGTTGACCACCACCCCAATTTTATGTGGTCCTAATTGGAAGATTCCCATCTATATTCAAATAGAATCTTAAGATACTACCTTGAAAACTATGCTAGGCTAAAAATAGGAAACACTCAACTATTCCATATATTTAATAAGCAAGAACCTATAGGTAGTATAATTAAATTACATAGCCACTAAAAAAGGATTCTTCGTAGTAGTCCATGCTATCAATAAGTTACATCACTACATAGCAAGGTATCAAGTCTTTGTTCATACAGACCATGTAGCCATTAGGTACCTTATGAACAAACCAACTATCCCAGGTAGAGTGATAAGATGGTTCCTCTTATTATAAGAATTTGATCTAACTATAGTAGATAAGCCTATTACAGATAATACTATGGCTAACTTCCTATCATAACTACAATCCCTTCTAGAGGATACCATAGTGGATGACTCATTTCTAGATGAACACTTGTTCTCCATCAACCTTACCACACCTTGGTATGTTGATATTGCTAACTACTTTTTAGTAGGGATCCTTCCACAACACTTCTTCCCTAAACAAAAAAGAGCTTCGATTGAAAAAAGTGGCAGGTATTCCTAGCTATTCATATTCCTTTTCTATAATGGGCTTGACTCCATCATAAGAAGATGTCTCAGAGAAGATGAAGTTATAGATATCCTTAAAGCTTGCCATGAACCTTATTGAGGGCACTTTACAGCCAAGCATAAAATAGTAAAAATCTTGAATATAGGGTATTATTGGCCCTCAATCCATCAAGATGCAATAAGGTAGATAACTCATTATGACTGATGTTAATGTATGGGGAGACCCACATGTTTGGATGAAATGCCTTTGAAGCCTTAAATGGTGCTTAAACCATTTGAAAAATGAGGCCTAGATTTTGTATGGCCTTTTGATCAAAAATCAAACAACAAAGAGTATATCCTTGTATGTACTAATTATGTCACTAAATGGGTGGAAGCAAAGACTCTTACATATTCTAAGGATAAAAAGTTGGAAGCTTTCCTCTATAAAAAAATATTCACAAGATATGGTGTGATATGATAAATAATACCTAATTAAGGACCATAATTTACTGCTAGTTTAATTACCACCCTGGTCCAACAATATGATATTAAGCATAAGAAATTAACTCCATATCATCCACAATCTAATGGATATGTGGAAGTCACCAAAAAGGAGTTAGAAAATATTTTGACCAAGACTATTAGTATGTTCCATAAGGATTAGGAGGGTCTTCTTAAAGTCTTTTGGGAATATAGAATCACATGGAAGACCACTATAGAATTTACCCCATATGAGTTGTTTATGGGAAGAAACTTGTCTTGCCAATTGAATTTGAGCACAAGACCTTATGGATAACACTAGAACTTGGGATGGATATATCTACAGCATAGAAGAAAAGGCTTATGCAACTTAATGTCTTACATGAATATAGATAACAAGCACTACAAAAAATGGGACTTATATAATAGTAATATATTGGATGGCATGATAGGTATATTAAGATAGGAAATTCAATGTAGGAGATTGGGCCCTTCTTTTTAATTCAAAATACAAAGATCATATGGGTAAACTCTATACTAGATGGCTTGGTCTATTTGAGATTGAGCATGTTCATGAAAATGGAGTAGTGCAACTCTAGACCATTGATGCAGTGAGATTCTATCTACTAATCAATGGCCACAAGCTAAAATTGTACAAAAATCCACTCACTCAGGAGGAATTTTCCAAGTAGGTATGCAAGAGATTATAAAATCTATTCATTGATGTGCTATATCATCATGATATCTCACCAATCATAGGGATATCTAACCAACAAGTAGATGAAGAAGGAGAGGAGGACATTCTAGCCCTCTTATGACATGAAGAATGAGATCTTTGCATAGTCCTTGACCAGTCAAATTCAGAGATCACATGGCAAGGACCCAGAATAAACATTCTACTAGAGATAGCATTTAAAATTTTAAAAAAATGCAACAATGAAAACCCTTTTGGGCATTATTGGTAGTTTTTGGGGAGAAAATGATCATGTTGACTACCTAGAAATATAAAAAAGGTATAAATATAAAATTAGCTTACTGGCTTTTTAGGGGTAAAAATAAAAAATAGATAACATGGAATCATTTTGATAACAATTTATCATCTTCCTATAACACATCTTTCCTTTCAATTGCTTCTAGCCTCCATCTTCAGTAGCTATGAGAAAGAAACAACTCTATAAAAAGGGGGCTATAAGGTACCTTTGGATTTATTGAGGGCATCTTCATAACTTCTATAGGAAACATCAATTTTCTATAGTTACTATAGGCACTCTCACCATCTTTACAAGCACCTTTATCAATGAAAGGATTCCTTCAATTGCTATGGGATATTTGGAGTTGCTATAGGCACCTTCATCACCATTAGGCACAACTTTGTAGTGGCTACAGGCTCAACCTATTGTTGTTACAGGCACATCCTAATTCCTATATACACATATCTAGTAGTTGTAGGTTAATTTCTTTTATAAACTATGAGCTATGGCTTTCGCCATGAGCTATTGTGAAATTCATGGAAGACACCAGACAAGTTAGAGGAGTAATAGAAGATTAGAGCAGAAACTTCAAGTATTGCTAAGGAATGACCATACACTTAAATAAAAAAGAAAGGGATACAACAAAATCATACACTTCCAATCTCTATTTGAAGTGTTGTAGACTAGAATGTATGTCTACAGGGACACCAAAAAACTATTCTTAGCTTTTGGTCACTTCACGGGAAATAATTTCACTATGTAAAACAAGAGAGATCTGGGATCTTATTTTTGGAGCAATAGGTCCCAAGTTTAATAAACCAGATGATTTCCAAATCAAAATTTCCCTAAATGAAGATTTCATTAGCAAACATCATCATTTCACTAGGAGTAAGATAAAAGAGAAACAAGCCATCAGTAGGCCCATGTAGAGGAAATCAATTACTACAAATTCCATCACCCTCCTCCATGTTCATAATGAATCCAACTAAGATAACCAATAAAGATCTATAGTGACAACCTTGTGAAGGGATGAAGATAATCCCTCATATCACTACAAGACCATTGCTTCATCCCTTTGTAGGTCATCATGATTGTATGCAGGTTGTTGAGGGCATCATTGAAGGATAAAATCCTATGATCACATAATCATCTAAGGGTAACAATGCAAAAAAATCATGACCACCAAGGTAATAATTACATGAGGAAACAACAAACTAATCTTTCATTCTAGAAAACATTCACATGTAGATTTATTATGCCATAACTTTACGAATAAAATGGCTAAAAATGTATGGTGTATCTTTTAGTCATAGAAAATCACTTTTTTTAATATAGCATGCATTATATTCAAAAGCATATTTAATCATTAAAAAATTATTTATCAAGTCCTGTCATGAGCTATACCAACTAAATACTTACACCCTCATCATGACCACACCCTATCTCTTTTCATCCTATACATACCACGTCACTTTGGGACAAGTGACCTCTCACATGGGGGGGGGGGGGGAGAATGTTTTAAGTAATCAATCACATGATAATGTATGGATGTAGAGTGAAAAATCATGATTACACCAAAATTTGATGAAGAAAATCAATCAATTTTGAGATCATAGCTCATTGAAATAAAGACTTAAGCTACACATTACTACAACTTACAACCAAAACCACTATTTTTGAAGAAACTTGCTTTGCTACAAGTAGAATTTTGAAGGTAAAATTGGGTGTTTTGAAGAGATATTTGTTGAAACTTTTTTGATGAAAAGATAAACTAGCTAGAATGGGAGATTCAGTAGTAAGAAGTGAACCTTTAGATCACAAGCAGTTGTAAGGAGACCTAGATAACTGGGACATCTTCAGCAGGGTTAGATGGGCTACCTATTTTGAGAAACTATAACATTTTTTAGAACAACTCAATGAATAATTTTAAATAATTTTTACAAGAGACTAGATGATGTTATTTGGCATTACATGTCTAGTTACATAAGAAATGGTAAGCCAAGTTACTAGGTTGTCAAGAATAGGAGAAAACCAAGAAGAGAAACCTAATGGTTAACTAGCTAGATAATAGTTCTATCAAGACAATGAAAGGCTAGTGTCGAAAAAAAGGAGGTGTAGATAGACTCAGTCTAGCCCCAGCCAGGAAGGAGGTGACCTTGTATATCATCAAATATCTAACATTTGAATGAAGGCACTCTTTGATCTATACTCTTCAATTTAAATTTTTGAATAATTTAAGGCATGCTAGGACTATTAATGTCTCAAAATATTTATGGAATATCCTAAAGAAAATGTCTAAAGAATACCAAAAGGGATTAGAGAAAGCTTTGTCTCATCATTACCTAATTTAGTTGTTGGTTAAATAAGGAATAAATAATACTAGACCTAACCTCATCTAGGAATAATTTATAACCCTAAGGACTGGTGAACCTCAGTAAGAGGAGGAAAATAATGAGGGGAAATATCCCAAGGAACAAGTCAAACAAATAGCACAAGAGGATATTACAAGCATTAGTAAAACTAGCCTACCTATAACTACTCAAGTTTCACCTGTAGTTGCTATGGGTAGGAGTAGATGAAGAAAACTAGTGCTACCTCCTAAAGACATGGAAGAAAGTCCACCAAAACAAATTGGGAAACATATTCCTTCTCCTATAGTTTCATCACAAAAATTAGAGTCTCCCACCATGGTTCCTTCAAAAGAAGAAGAAGATCTTCCATCACCAGCTATATAGGAAGAACAAGTTTCAATAGTTTCTCCTCCTAACAAGAAAAATAACACTGAAGGGAAGAAGCCCTCTACATTAAAGAGAAGGAGACCTCCCCTAGGAGGTCTCATAGAATTAAAAGACAAAACACAACCCTAACATCCTCACCTATAAACATCAATGAAGATGAAGGATGGAAGGAGCCCAAAATTTTTAAGACCTATGATGGGTTTGAAATAGCAAAATGGTCTACTAAAGGTGAGTCTACAAGGGAAGAAGAAATGTAGTCACCTGAGAAACGCAAATTTACATAGGAATACATGGATCTACTCAAACAATAGGATATACAAAAGAATAAATAAGAATGTTATATTAGCTTGTAAGAGAAGAATAATTACTTGAAGAAAGGACCATGGAAGAAATAATAGAAAAAGACATAATTCTTCATAATCAGGAGTTCCAAACTTTATAACAAGCCATGAAAGAGATATATAGGTTGAGGAAAAAAATAATAGAGATAAAAGGAAAGAGAGGATTGGAAACACTTCTAGAGGAAGCATAATTTATAGATCCATCTTTGGAAAAAGAGTCAAGCAAGGAAAGGGTACTGGAGGAGCCTGAAATAACTCCCTTTGAAGTGCCTACAATAGCTTCATCCACCTTACCTATAGATGGCATTAGTGTACCCTTAGAGGAACCTATGCTATATAATGCTCTGGCTTTGGTACCTTTCTACAATAGGTTTTCTCCTATAGATACTAGTGTAAAAGTACCTACACTAGAAAAAGTGATTAATGTAGACCTTTTAGCTACTAGGCTAGTAGAAACTGATGATGTTTTGAATTTTCTTGAAGAAAAATTTAGTAATGATGAAACTTATCGTAAGAAATTGATACAAAATTTTAAGGTATATGTTAAAAAAAGGTATCGGTAGAATGATTTAAAAGAAATTTTTGAAAAGGTTGAGACTAAGATAACTTATTTGAAAGAGAGGACCACTAAAATGCATGAAACCATAGAGATGTTAATGGAATGCAGATCACCTTCTAGGGTGTATGCTATATACTTAGAGAAAAGGTGGCTTAGATTAAATATGATAGGATATACAGTGATTAGTCCTAAATGGTATGTGATCCTAAGTCTTTCTTTGAGGTCTATAGGCATGTTGATCCTAATTTGTAGGCACAATTGAGTGAGTTTTACATTCATCAAAATGTTGTGCCACATGATACAAAGTGGAATATTAATATATACCTAGGGGATTTACAATTGAATGTCTTTATCTCATATGTCCTCAACGAAAAAAGAAGAATAAAATAGGTGGACTTTCAATAAAAATAAAAAGAGGCTACCCTAATGATTAGGGGTGAGTCTATGGATTTAGAAGCTATAATAGATTAATGGATTGCCTTTATGAATAAAAATACTCCATGAGCATGGGTCACAAAGAAATAATTAGAGGTCCAAAACCACTACTTGAGCATCATGGAGGGAGATGGAAAACAAATTTTTGTATCTTGTTTGCACAGATGGGTAGAGCTTTCAGACACACTAAAAAGAAAAGAACATTATTCCCCTCAGAACCTTAGAGAGACAATACATAGAATATATATGAATATTTAACTTATCAAGAAAAGAAAGATAAGTTGGTTGTGTTTGATGTTTCATCCACCAATATTTTGGTTCCCAAGTTTTGATTAGGAGGGGAATGTGCCAGCTGACAGAGAAGTAGAGAAGAAAAATTAGAAAAGCATAGATGATACTAAAGGTTTTTATATCTTTGAAGGGATGGGCTGCATTGAGCCCTTAGATTTAAACAAATATTTTGGATTCAAAATGTAATGAAGGTTTAATTGAGGACAAGAAAGAGGCTAAGTAGGGGGTGTGATGAGGTCACCAATTGTTCCTTTTAAAACCTCATCCATATCTAGTTATGTATACCTTTTTCTATATGAGCCCATAGAACTATCCATGACTTATGTAAATGAATGAATGAATTAATGATTACATGTGTACATTAATATATACATGTTGTGTTATGGATTAATGATGCTTTTTATTTGATTAGATTATACTTGTGTAACCTTATTTAACAAACATTTTAAGGGTAGAATAAGACTACAAGAATATTTCTTGGTAAAAATACTTATAAAGAAGCTCGTAGGAAAAGGGGCTTCCAAGTTGTAGCTATTGCCAAGCTATAGGCTTTCCACCTATAGTTTGCACGTAGAAACTATAGGCTATATGATTTTCATCTATAGGTTATCAGTAACAACTACAAGATTTCACTTATAGGTTTCTCATAACAATTGTAGGCTATAAGCTTTCACCTATAGGTTCCCTATAGAAATTACAGGTTCTCACCTACAAGAGCCCACAACTACTACATAGAAATAAAACATTACTATGATAATAAGTAATTGGTTTTCAAGGATACATCCATTTATCTTTAAAATAAAGTAAATGATTGAAGAGGATCCTCCATAACAGCTATACAAACCCCTCACATGAATTAAATCTTGGATATGCTACCAAAGGATGAATAAAACAAGGACAATAAAAAAGAGAAAAGAAACAAAATAATAATGCTGCATATATTGTCTTTTACCCAGTCAGACCTAAAAACAACTAACTTTAAGTTACTAACCACTTGAAAGTTGATTTGGTTAGTTGCAAAGTATTTGTAACTTTCTTAGTTTATTATTTTTGGTTAAATATAATTAACTAACTTATGTATTTAATGGCATAATCTAGATTAGATTGGTAATGATGGAATTGTAGACAGTAATTGCATTTTAATTTTTAAATATTGTAATCTACCGTAGTAATCTTTAATTTCTATAGATCTGAGTAATGAAAATGTTGATTCTATAAGAAGCTTTTGTAAGTCTCTCAGAGAAAGATTGGAACTCAGTTTTGAATGAGGTGGGCCCCTTAAAAAGGATTTGTAATGAAGATCCTGACCCTTATTAGATTAAAGTGTGTTGTGTGAATTGATCTCATTACCAGTATAAGTGTGACTCATAAGTGTGAATGACTTATGCATTCTATTATAATAGTTTCCTTATATATCTATATGGTGAAAATAGTATAATTTCATTGTAATACAACCAAAAATTAATTTAACATATGAATCAATAATGCATATATAGTGTTGACATCCTTGAAAAGCCTATGTACACTAGGTTGACAATTAATTTTAAGAATATTTAAGAATTTGGTATTAATTGGGTAATAATTCTATCTAATAAAGGTGTTAGGTATTTGTATGATGTTCATTTCTTGTACTATTTATGTAAGAATTTAATTTGTATCAATTTGTGTGTTCATGTTGGTAGGAGGATTCCCCAAATTGGTATTAGGGGGGTTACTAGGTGGCATATTGGTATAAGGAGGGTCGTTGGTGTTTATAAGGCTTCCTATGGGGTTATTTTTAGGCTTTTTATCAATTCACCCCAAAGTATGGTAATATGTATAAAGGTAAAAATTATCTTGATAAGTATGAAATGGATTTGATCCATCAATCTCATATATTGGCATGATTTGAACCATATTGCAATCAAAAGAAGATGGATGAGAAAAGGTGATCTAAGAGTGAATATCCTCTTAAGTAACAAAGATAGGAATAAAATAACATCCCATATACCATGTAAATGGATCTAAGTGTCCAGTAATATTCTGATAGGGGATTACATTATGCTTGAAGGTAGAATCTAAAATCAGGAATCAAGGAGCAAAAATAGGGACATAGTCAACCAAACATAGAATAATATTGGCCAATAAGTACATAGTCAACTAGGTCGATAAAGTCTATGGAAAAGGTCCACATGGTAGGATGTAAAAGACATAATTTAACTACTTGACAATGTTTTATAGATGGTAAAACTGAAATAGGATAGAAAGATACATAGTCACATGGGTTGATTATGTACTGTATATGGAGAAACTAAACATGATAAAAAGATACATAGTCAGATGATTCAGGAACATCAACACATTCTATAAATTTTGGTTACTTCAAGTGTCTTGAGTCTTTTGTGAGTTCTTATAGTCATATCGAGTCTATAAGAATCAAATTATGATGCTAGGTCTTATTCAAATTTGAATTTGGACCCATTAGGCATTTTCCCACCTAAATGGTTCATTCAAATATTTGAATAATCTTGTATTATTTCTCAAATGTTTTGATGTTGTGAAAGGTCAAGATGTTATGACATTGTGTCCTAAGAGTTAATATAAGGGTGTTTAAGGTTGTTTTTTTACTTTTTACGAGTTATGTTATGTCAAGTCTTAACTACACCTAAATATGGAAATGATGTGTCTTTCGTTAATAAGTTAGAAGGATCAAAAGGTAGTTAGGATAGTTAAAGTCTTTTGGAATAATTAGTTTTTTATTAGCGAGTCATAAGATGATAAGGAGTAGTGGGAGAGAAGGAATGGTATAGGATTTGAATAAATAAATGAAGAAACTCAATAAATATATAACTCTACCCACAAGCTCTGCTATGTAAGTATTAGTTAAAGAGTTTTGAATGAATAAAGTATTTTTTTTTTGTAAATAAGGAATATATTGGTTTCTTGAGATAATGTGTATGAAAACTATTATGTAGACTAATTACTTAGTAAATACCATATTTTTGAGTCTAATTAACACTAATTATCAACCTAGGGTACATACACTTTTCAAAGATGTCATCACTATATATGCATTATTGATTCATAAATCAGCTTGCTTTACTAGTTGTAGTACAATAAACTTATGTTGAATTTACCAGATACTTATACTATGAAAATATTATGATAGAAACACAAAAATAATTCACACTTATAAATCACACATGCATCAAACTTTATATAATTAGATTAATAATGAAATCTACTTACACACTCTTAACTAAGGAGGGTCAGGGTCTTCACTACAACTCCTTTTAAGGGGGGCCTTTCTCATTCAGAACTGAGTTCCAATCCTTCTCTGAGAGATTTACAAAATATTCTTACAAAATCAACTTTACCCTTACTCAAATATATAGCAATTAGAGATTTCTATATAAGATTACAATGCAATGACTTCTATATTTCTATTAACTATCCAATCTTCAATTTTAACTCACTAACTCCTGATCTTATCTAGGTTCTCCCATCAAATATAGAAGGTAGTTTATTAACTTGTAATCATAGACACCAAAATATAAAAAATAAAAATACTTTAGAAACTACCCTAATCAACCTTCAAGTGGTTAATAGCCAAAGTTACTTGTTTTGGGCTTGACTGGGTTAAGGACAAGATATACTACTTTGTTATTTTATTTATTTTTTTCTTCTTCCCATTATCCTTATCTTTCTCATCTTTGGTAGCACATCTAATTTTCCTTGAATGTAGGGAGTCTATACAATAGCTATGGTTCTTTCCAATTATCCAGTTATTTTCCAAGATAGTTGGATGTGTCCTTAATATTTGATCATAATAATAGCTTTGTTTTGTACAATGGCTATGGTCAACCTATAGGTGAAGCCTATAGTTGCTATGAGAACTCTGTAATAGCTATGAACAACTTCTAGGTGAAGCCTATAGTTATTATGGGTAACCTACAGTGGCTACAAATAGCCTATAGGTGGACTCTATAGTTATTATGGGAAACTTGTAGTAACTATAGGTAGATTATAGGTGGAGCTCATAGTTGCTACAAACAACCTATAAGTGTTGTTCCCAAATGAGATCCTATAAATTTATGTTATCCTTCAAATATTTGTTAAATAAATTTACATAAGTATAATCTAATCAAGGAAAAAGCATTAATAATTCATAAAATAACACACACACACACACACACACACACACACATCAATGCACACATAAAATCATAAATTCATTCATTTAATTGTATGAGTCATGGATGGTTATTGGGATTTACATAGAAAAAGATATATACTAGGTATGGATGAGGATACAAAATAGAGAAATTGGTGGCCTCATCACAACCCCCTACTTAACCTCTTTCTCAATCTCAAGCAAGCATTGGTTGTAATTTGAAACCATAATTTTTTTTGAAATCAAGGGGTTCAGTGTAGCCTAACCCTTCAAGGATATTGAATCATTTAGCATCATTAATGTTTTCCCATCTTTTCTTCTCAACCTCTCTATTAGCTAGGACCTTTCCCTCTTAGTCAAGAATTGGGAACCAAATAAAGGAGGTTGAAACATCAATCCCAACCACTTTACCTTTTTCCTCTTAACAAGATCAATATACATGTATACTCTGTGTATGGCCTCCCTAAGGTTTTGAGGGGAGTAAAGTTCCTTTATTTTTAAATTATTTGAAAGTTTCACCCATTTTTGAGAACAAGAAAGAAAAAGTTTCTTGCCATATCCTTCCATAAGACTCAAATAATTATTCTGAACTTCTACCTATTTTTTGATAACCCATGCTTATGGAGTACTTGAGTTCATGAAAGATATCCATTCTTCTATTACAACATCTAGATTACTTGATTCACCCCTAATCATCAAGGCAGATTCTTTTTCCTTTTCTTGATAATTTTACACTTGTTTCCTTCTTATTTCATTAAAATCATATGAAGAAAATGCATTCAGCTAGACATCCCCCAAGTAGATGTTTGGATTCCAATCTACATCATTGGGTACAACATATTAGTGTATGTAAAACTCACATAACTAATTTTGGAGGTCAAGATCAACATGTATATATACTTCAAAAAAACATTTGGGGTCATAAACCATGTAAGACTCATCATTATAGATCCTATCATATCTAAATTTAATCCATATCTATTTTAAGTAGATAGCATACACCATATAAGGTGATCTACACTCCATTAACATTTCAGTGGTTTCATTCATTTTATTAATCTTTTCCTTTAGATACTTGATCCTCATTTCATCTATTTTTAGTTTTTATTGTAATTCATCTTACTATTTTATTGTTTCAACATATACCTTAAATACTTGTACTAACTTCTTGTAGTGAGTTTCATCATCACCAAATTATTCCTTAATAAAATGTAGGAGGTCATTAGTCTCTACAAGTGTGGTAGCTAAAATATCCACATCAATAACTTCTTCTATTGTAGGTGTTTTTACAATGGGAAATGGAGGAGGAAATCTATTTTAAAAGGGTACCAAATCTAGATAAAATCCATTGCAGGTGATTTTGTGGCCAAGTTAGATGAAGTTTCAATAGGTTCCTTCAGAGAAGCTGATACAGGTTCCTCCACTAAACTTTCTCTATCCATAAAAGGTTCTAGAAATTCTACTACCCCTAGAAGTGTTTCAATTCTTCTCTTACCTTTCAATTTAGTTATCTCATTTTTTAGCCTATATATTTTTTTCATAAATTTTTCCAATTTTTATAACTCTTGTGCATGAGGAAATATCCCTTGTTCTACTTCCTTTTCCATAGTCTCTTCTTTAACAAATTCCTCTTCTATTGTAGGTTGATCTACCATTCTAAATTCTTCTTCTATATACCTAATGTATCTGAGGAGATTAATGTATTCCTTAGTGAACCTAGATTGTTGGGGTGACTATTATTATTTTTCCTTGGTATATTCCTCATTAGTAGACCATTCTTCAATTTTAAACCCATCAAGGGTCTTCCAAAACCTGGGCTCTTTCTTTAGCTTTTCATCCTCATTGATGTCTATGGGTGAGGAGGCTATAGTTCTCTTTTATTTCTTAATTATTTGAGATATTTTAGGAGGAGATCTCCTTTTTATTGATATAGTGGGTTTTACTTTCTTTAGTTTTCATCCTCCTTTTAAGAGGGATGGCTGATAGAACTTGTTCTTCTTGTGTAGTAATTGATGGAGGAACTTACTCTTATCTTGAAGGAGCCATGGTGGAAGAATAAATATATGGTGAGGAAATAGTGGGAGAAGGAATATGATGTTGTGAACTTCCCTCCTCTATGTTAGAAAGAGGTAGGACTAGTTTTCTTCTCTTTCTTCTGCTCGTAGCAGTTTTAGATAGACCCTTAGAAGCTACAGGTTGGCTAGTAGCACTTTTACCTACAACATCTTCTTGTACAATTTGTTGGGATTTATCCTTAGAGGATTCTTCCTTATTAATACCCTCTTTTTTTTGAATTTCATTATTTTCTAAGGCTAAAAATTGTTCCCAATTTAGATCAAGTCTAATAGAGTTTATTTTATGTTTAGTTATTAACCATATTAGGCAATAATGGGGTAGGGATTTTTCATACCCTTCTAGTACTCTTTGGACATAATTTTTAAAATGTTACCTAGGTGATTTGGAATATTAATGGTTTTATCATGCCTTAAATGATCCAAAAATTTAAATTGAAGAGCATAAATTAGGGAATACCTTCTTTCACAGGTCATATATTTGATGATGTATGAAACTATCTCCCTCTAAGTTGTAGGTAAGTAGATTCTCTCCACACCACCTTTCTTCATTACTAGTATTTCATATCCTTGTTAAAACTAATATCTAGCCTTTTGGCCATTGGGTTTATCTTGCCAGTTCTCTCCTATACTTGGCAACCTAGTTTCTTGGCTTACCATTTCTTCAGTGACTAGGAATGTCATGCCATGTACATTAGATTGGTCTCCAATAAAGGATCTTGAAAATTCCCTAGCAAGGGGCTCTAAAAAATGCTACAATTTCTCAAAATAAGTGGTCCAACCATCTCTATTGAAGATAACCTAGCTAGCTTGGTTTCCCTGAAGTTGCCTATGATCCGTAGGTTCTCTCCTCAAAACTAATCCACCCATTCTACTAAGTTCATCTTTTTTATCAATCCTTTCAACCAATAAATGGAAACACAATATATTTGTATTATAAAAATCTTTCTATATAAAAGTAGGGTTTGTTAAACAATGGTAGTTTGTGGTTTCATTTTTTAGGGTTACAGGCTATGGCATGCTTCAGCTTTGCATGAATGGTTGTACTTGCAAGGGAAGCTCATGAAATTGATTATTTTACCTATAGGGTATTATGGCTTCATTATGACATCTAATACCACACATATGAAACTTTTAATACATGGTATTATCACTCATAGTATCCTCCCCCCCCACATGAGTTGTCACATCTCCTCAAATGACATGGGGTGAATAGGATGAAAGGGATAGAACAGGGTCATAATTAGGGTATAAGTATGGGTTAGGATGTCATCATGTGGGTTTAAGTATGAGTTGAGAGGTATTAATGAATGACATGTTTCATGATTTAATAATATTTTCAATATCATACATGCTATATTAAAATAATGAATAATTTTTAATGATCAAAATATATGGCATACATTTTTAACAGTTTACCTAGGGTTACATTGAGGATTTGCATGTGAGTGTTTGAATGTGAGTAATTGATGAAATTAAATGATTGTTATTGTAGTTATAACTAGACTAAAGTGGGCCACTTTGGATTAATTATGAGATCACAAGATAGTATGCTTATACGGTAACCTACAAATTATTTTTCTCCTACCATAAGATGGTTATTTTAGATCTGGGTGATCCAAGTCAGGTGTTGTATGAACATGGAAGAGGGTAGATGAAAGTGTTGTTGCTTTTTGATCTTCCTCTTTATGAGCCTACATGATTTGCCTCTATAGTATCTTATTTCTTGTGGATTTTACTTAGTGACTTTGCCTTGTTATTTAGGGGTAGGCCTGAGCAAATTTTTGACTTTTATGCTCTAATCCTCCTTCATTCCTCATTTGGTTAGTCCAGTGTCTTCTTTTTATGCTCAAAAACTCATAGCCAATGTCATAGCTTAAATTTTGGGAAGAACTATCTTGCATGTGCTTAGAGAGATGTTAGGGTATACCTGTAACAACTACAGATGGTGCTCATAACAGCTATAAGGTTGTGCCTAGCTATGGGAAAAGTGCTTGGAGCAACTACAAAAGAGTCTGTAGCAACTAAAAGAGGTGCCTATAGTAGCTATATAAGAGGCTATAGTAATTGAAAGAGGTGCCTATAGTAGCTACAGAATAGACCTTGGCAACTAGAGGAAGATGAACAGTTTGCTTCAAAATGATTGTTTATTTTTCATTTTAATTTTTACCCCTAAACAGTTATCAAGTTAGTTTTCTATTTAGGTTAGTTTTCTGGGTAGCTAGTAAGCTAGATTTCTACCCAAAAACTATCAATAATGCTCAAAAAGGGTTTTCATTATTGGATTGTTTTTTACTCTAACTACTGCCTATAGTAGAATGTTTATTCTAGGTCCTTGCCAAATCAATATTGAGGGTGACTAGTCAAGGACCAAGTGAAGGTCTTAGTATTCATGCTAGAGAAGGTATATTATGTCCTCCTCTCCTTCTTCATCTATGTGTTGGCTAGTTCTCCCTTTGTCTGGTGAGACATCATGCTAATCCATCACATTATTGTATCCATTTTGTAATTACATGCATATGTGTTTAGAAAACTCCTCCTAAGTGAGTAGTTTTCTATATAGCTTTAGTTTGTGGCCATTGACTAGTAGATAGAATCTTATCAGATCAATGGTTTGGATTTGCATTACTCCATTGTGATAAACATTCTCAATCTCAAATAGACCAAGCCATCTAGTCTGGAGTTTGCCTTTGTGATCTTTATATTTTGAATTAAAAAATAAGGGCTCAATTTCCTACATTGAATTACTTGGTCTTAATGTACCTATCATGCTATCTAATCTACTAGTGCTATATAAGTTTTGTGGTTTGCAATTCCTACTACCTATATTCATCTAAGTCATTCAGTTACATAAGTCTTTCCTTTTGTGCTTTATATATATCCATCCCAAGTGTTAGTGTTGTCTGTAAGGTCTTATGCTCAAATTCTATTGGCAAGAAAAGTTTCTTCTCATAGACCAACCAATATGGGGTGAAGCCTATAATAGTTTTCCACGTGATTTGGTAAGCCCAAATAGCTTTAGAAATTCTAGCCTCCCAATCCTTATGTGACATACTAATAACCTTTATCAAAATATTTTTTAATTCCCTATTGGTGACTTCCACCTATCCATTAGACTATGGATGATATGGAGTTGATTTCTTATGCCTAATATCATATTGTTGGATAAAATCAGTAATTAAACTAATAGTGAATTAGGGCCTTTGATCAGTGACTATTTCTCATGGCACACCATATCTTATGAATATTTATTAATAGAGGAAACCTGCGACCTTCTCATCCCTATCATATGTAAGAGCCTTGACTTCCACCCATTTAGTGACATAGTCAGTACATACAAGGATGTACTCTTTGTTATTGGATTTTGGATTAAAAGGTCCTATAAAGTCTAAGCCCCATTTTTCAAATGGTTGAGGTACCATTTGAGACTGCATAGACATCTCATCTGAACATGTAGGTCTTCTCATATGATGATATCTATCCAATAAGTAGTATCCTTGATTGCATCTTTATGGAGTGAGGGCCAATAGTATCTTGTATTAAAGTTTTTTTGCTACTATACACTTGGCTAGAAAGTGACCTCCAAAAGGTTCATCATGGTAGGCTTTGAGGATATCTAAAACTTCATCTTATTTGAGACATATTTTGATGATAGAGTCATGCCTAGTATAGAAAATAAATCTGGACAACCATGAATACCTACCACTTTTTTTAATAAAAACTCTTCTTTGTTTAAGGAGGAAGTGCTATGAGAGTAACCCTATGGTAAGGTAGTTAGAAATATTAGTATACCAAGGTGTGGTAAGGGTGAGGGAAAATAGGTGCTCATTTGGAAATGAGTCGTCTACTATGGTATCTTATTTAGGGGATTATAGGCATGATAAGAAATTAGTGATGATGTTGTCCCTATTAGGCTTATCTACAATGGTGATATCAAATTCTTGTAACGAAAGTAGCCATATTATCACTCTGACTAGGACAACTAGTTTATTCATAAGGTACTGAATGGTTGCATGGTCTTTATGAACAAAGACTTGATGCCCTATGATGTAGTGATGGAACTTGTTGATAGTGTAGACTACTGCCAATAACTTTTTTTTAGTAACTATGTAATTTAATTATACTACCTATAGGTTTTTCCTTACAAAATATATCATAATTGAGTGTTCCCTATTTTTGGCCTATCACAACTCCTAGACCAATATCTGAAGCATCTGTGTGAATATGGAAGGGAAGCTTCCAATCAGGACCATGTAAAATAGGAGTGGTGGTTAATAATTCTTTCAATTATTTGAAGGTTGTATCATAGGCAAGAGTCCAAATGAATTCAACATCTTTAGTCAAGAGAGTGAACAATGGTGCTATTACTTTTCTAAATTTTTTGATAAATCTCCTATAGTAACCAACATGTCCTAAATAACTCTTGTCATCTTTCTATTTCTGAGGAATAGGGAGATTTTTTATGATGCTAATTTTTGTAGGGTCAAGATTAATTCTTTCAATAGATACATGGTGGCCTAAGACAATGCCTTCTATCATAAGCATGTGGTATTTTTTGTGACTTAAAGACAAATGGAGCTCCTAATAGCATTGTATCACTTTCTCCAAGTTATTCAGGCACTCATCAAATGTTTCTCCAAAAATTTTGAAGTCATCCATATTAATTTCTACACATTCATTTGTTATATTTGCAAAGATACTCAAGACATCCCTTTAAAATGCTGAAGGAGCATTACATAATCCAAACGGCAATACAACATAAGCATAAGTACCCTAGGGACAAGTGAAGGTGGTATTCTCCTAGTCCTCAAGAGCAATGTTAATCTGGCTGTAACCACATAGCCATCTAGAAAGGAAAAATATTTCTTCCCTACTAGTATGTCCAACACCTGATCAATGAAGGCTAGAGGAAAATGATCCTTTCTAGTTGTATTAAGCTCTCTATAGTCTATTTGTACATGACATTCTCAATTTTTCTTTGGTATAATTACAAAAGGTGAAACCCATTCACTTTCTAAGATGGGTTATATAAATCTAATGGTCAGTAGTTTTTGCAATTCTACTTTGACTATTGCTCTAAGAGCTGGATTCATCCTATGTTGTGACTGCCTGAATGGTTGGAACTCTTATACAAATGATAGAACTCTACAATATCTCCTACTTTTCTTTCATATTTTCTTATATAAAACAATTACAAACCATGAACTCTCTTTCATATTAAAAATGGCTTCTCAAACATTTATTTATAGCTTTCCAAATAACCTTTGGCATTCACCCTTTGTGACCCTTCAATCCTCATGGAAAATGGTGCCAAACTTACATTACCCTTCGTATCCTTGCATTTTAAAATTCACATGGTGACCATTCATAAGAAAATGCATCCTTTTCTCTTTTGTCTTTATCTTGGTGACTTTTCATATTCCTCAAAATGTCCCTTCATGGAAAAATACCCGCTTTTGTCTTCACATGGTGACTCTTAGAATTCCTCAAGACGACTCTTCATGATAAAATTCATCCCATTCCTCTTTTATCTTTACCCCATGACTCTTTGACTTCTCCACGGGCCCTCTTTTGACTTATATGCAACCAAAAATATATTCATAAATATTAAATAAATAGTAACACACATTAGCCAAGATATAAATATTAGAAACACCATTAAATGCAATGGGGCCTTTATCACCAATTCTACACCTTCTACATCAATGACAATATTTTCAAAAATATTCCTCTTTTTCATTGATGGCAACCTCAAACTGAAATTGCCACATCCTAAAACTTATACTGCACATGTCAACCTGCACATACTACTATCTAAAAAACATATTGTAACTCCTCTTTACTATAACAACCTGTACTTATTTCTTATACCTAGTTTTTCACCTATACCTATTTCTATTCTTCTCCCCCTTTGACGTCCATGGAAAAGGGCCTATCCTAGAGCTAAGACTTAGCTCCCACTCAACTGATGTTAATACTTAATGGCAGGAAGTAAAAGAAATTACTCCTAACTTCTTCCACAAATACTCAAATGTGTCTTTTGGTAGTGCCTTTATAAAAATATCTACAATATGCTTTATAGTACTGATATATTCTATCTTAACCTATTGATTTATAACTTTTTCTCTCAAGAAGTGATTTCTAATAGGAATAGGTTTTGTTCTTGAATGCATCACTGGATTCGTAGAAATATTAATAGCACTTGTGTTGTCACAAAAACATAAAATACATTCATCATATTTTACCTTGATATCTTTCAGAGTTTCCTTCATCCATAGCACTTGAGTACAACACAATACTATTGCAATATATTCTGTTTTAGCTATAGAAAGTGATATTGAATTCTAGTTTTTGCTTAGCCATGATACTAAGTTATCACTAAGGAAGAAAGCTCCTCCACTTGTACTCTTTCTATCATCTAAGCAACCAAAGTGAAATCTCTAATTGTGGGATACCATAATCCATAATCTAATGTCAGCTTGATATATCTACATATTTTATTCACCAACTGAACATGACTATCTCTTAGAGCTAACTGATATCTTGAAACCATACCTACTACATGAATGATGTCTAGCCTCGATGTTTTCAAATATAAAAGACTATCAATCATAGATCTATATAAAGATTGATCTGCAATAGGTGAATATTCATTTTTTCTCACCTTATTTCCTATACACATTGGTGTGCCAACTAGTGCACAATCCTCAAAACCAAATTTCCTCAACATTTCCTTGGCATATTTACTTTGAGATATGAAAATTCCTTTATTTGACTAAAATATTTGTAATCCTAAGAAAAATAATAGTTCTCCAAGAATAGACATCTCAAATTATTTTTACATGTTAACAAAAAAATATTTTGTCATCTTTTCAGTGTTTCCTCTAAAAATGATGTCATCAACATATACCAAAATAATCAATTGATGATCACCTTCTTTTTTTATGTAGATATTAATGTCAGCAAATCCACTCTTGAAACCTTGATCCTGTAGGTACTTATCAAGTCTTACATACCAAGCTTTGGGAGCTTGTTTCAATTCATATAGTGCTTTCTTCAATATGCATACATGGCTACTAATATTTGAGAGAATAAATCCCTCAGGCTACTCAATGTAGACCTCTTCTTCTAGATTTTTATTAAGGAAGGTATATTTGACATCTATCTGAAACACTTTGAAATTTTTAAACACTGCATATGCAAGAAACATTCTAATAGCCTCTAGCCTTGATACTAGTGCAAAAGTTTCTTCAAAATTTATTCCCTCAATTTGAGCATATCCTTTACATACTAATCTATCTTTATTCTTGCTCACTTCTCCATTTTCATTCAACTTATTTCTATAAACCCATTTTGTTCCTATCACATTGTGATCTTTTGGTCTAGGCACTAATTCCCAAATATCATTCTTTTCTATCTAATTTAATTCTTTATTCATTGCCTTAACCTAATGTTTATCATGTCTAGCTTCTAAAAACATTCTAGACTATAATTTGGATAACAAATAAAAATTAGCTTGCTCAAATTCACTTACCATCATTCTTCTTGTGCGAATTCCTTCATTTATGTCCCTAATAATGTCACTTTCATTGTGATTTATTTGAACATATTTGGATGGAGTTTTGGTGTTCTTCTTCTCCTTCTTCTCATCTTCATCTGATTCTTCAAAATCTTTCTCTTTAATGATTTTAGGAATGTCTACTAGATCACTAATTCTTTGTGTTCCATCTTCTTCTATCATAACACTTGCACTTTCAACAATTTTTTTGGTTCTTTTGTTATAAAATTTATAAGCTTTACTTTTTCAAGAATTAACGAGAAATATACCTTCATCTGCTTTGGATTTAAACTTACCAAGGTTTTCATCATTTCTCTTTATGAAGCATCTATTACCAAAAACTCTAAAATAATCAACTATTGTTGGTTTGTCTTTCCAAGGCTCATAAGGAGTCTTGTCACTATTGACTCTCAATAATGTTCTATTATGAATATGCACTATTGTAACAACTACCTCTCTCCAATATTTATCTATTATCTTATATTCATTTAGCATTATCCTCACCATCTCCTAAACTATTCTATTTCTCTGCTCAACTACTCCATTTTGCTATGGAGTTCTAGCTACTAAATAATGTTTCTTTATTCCATGGTCTTCAAAAACCTCAATAAACTAATCTAACATGAATTTTCCTCTTAGATATAATCTTAGACACTTAATATTCAAATTGGTTTCATTCTCAACTAATGCTTTGAATGCTTTGAAATGTCTAAAAGCTTTTGATTTTTTCTTTAAAAGCATTACCCAAGTCATATGTGAAATATCATCAATAAGGAACCTGAAATATTTCTCACCTTGAGTAATTTGAGTTCTCATAGATCCAAATAGATCTATGTGAAAAAGCTCTAGCATCTAAGTGGTTGAGTCCTCTTTTGTTTTGAACCACCTTCTATCCTGCTTCCCATGCTGACAAGGTTTACAAAGCATGTCAGATGGCTTTGTAATCCTTAGAATATTTATAACTGCTTGCTTCTTGCTGACGCAGACAAGATTGTAAAAATTTATGTGTTCCATTCTCCTGTGTCATAGCCAAATTTATTCAATTTAACTCAAACAACATCTTTTACCTTTGATGTTTGATAACATATACCAATTATTGCCTATTCTCTGAGCATCTGCAACTAACACATCTAAATCTTTTCTCCTTATTTCATAATCTTCTATATAAAAATTTAGTATGTGCTCCTGATCACACATTTGACTTACACTCAAAACATTATGATTAAGACCTTCTACATACAAAACATTTTCAGTTTTAGTTCTACCATTATCCAAACTTAGTGTACCTTTTTCAACAATTTTGGCAATAGTATTATCTTCAAATTTCACTATGCCACCATTGATCTTCTTCAAGGTTATGAACTTGCTTTTATCTCATGTCATGTGCCTTGAAAATCCACTATCAATAAACCATGGATTTTATTTATTTCTTACATGTAAAGCCATTTGTACCAACATAGATTTTTTACGTTGTTTCTTCTGCCATGACCCTGTCTAAACTTTTTTCTTGATGAAAGGAGCCTTAAAACTCTAGTCCTTCTTGATTGAATTGAACACACTTCTACAGTACTATGATATGCGTATGAAGTTGTTTCACTTGTAACATATTATGGCCTCTTCATTAAAGCCTGCTAGAAGAGCAAAAGAGTTGTGGCTTTTGTTTGACTTTGTATGACTTTCCTTCTCCTTATTTCTAAAATTGTTATCCCTTTTTTGACATTCTATTTTATTATGACCATATCCATTACAATAAAAATAGTAACCATAAAAATAGGAATTATTTGTGTATCTTTGACCGATTACCTTTTATATCTTTATTCCCTCTAGCCTTCTTTGTTTGAGATGTCCTCTGTATTCTTAACTTCTTTTTTTATTTCCTCTTTTATAAGAGCTTCAACATAGCTCTTTCTTTTTTCCTTATTTGTATAGTGGCCTCCCCTTTCTCTTTTTCAAATATAATACCTATCTTATCTGATATTGATCTTTGACTTTCTAATATATTATTCAACATATTAGTGTTATTCTCAAATTTAGAATCATTGGCTGCTCTATCATTAATTGATTTATTTGTTTTGTCAAGATCTTCTTTTAAAAAATAAATTTCAATAACATACCTTTCACATTCTTTACTTAATTTTTGAAACTATGCTGTTAGATCTTATTCATTCTTCTTGGCTTCTTCAAAGTGTGCTTGTAGATCCTTAATTATTTAGTTTTACTCCTTTTCATTTTTCTCAATCTAAAGCTTTAATCTTCAATTTTCATTTTCAATATCTGTTAACTCTTCTAAGACACAAATGAGTTCTTCTAGATTTACTTCAACTTCATCCTATTCTTCTTCTTGATCATCTGTACTTTTACTTGCAAAGGCATCTTCATGTATGGCCATGAATAGAGTCTCTTATTCTTCTGAATCATTGACTCCACTATCATCAGATGAGCTAGGATATTTACAGTAAAAAATCTTCTTTTCAAATCCCTTCTTGAATTTTCCTTTGAAAATTTTCTTGTATGTAGACTTTTATTCTTCATTGTCACCATTACCCTTATCTGGGCACTTAGCTGCAAGATGTCTAATATTTCCACAATTAAAACATTTAAAAGGTAATTTTTCTTGATATTTACCTATGCCCTTTTTGGCTTATGAATGAATAAATCTCCATTTTCATCTTCATCATCACTAGAACTATCACTTGATTCTTGAATCTTAGCCTTATCTTTCTTTGATGTCTTGAAAGCATCTTCTCTCTTTGAGGGTTTCTCTTGTTTAGTTCACATCTCATATGTCATAAGAATACCATGTAGCTCATCCTTCTTTATCTTGGATAAATTTTTCATCTCTTTAATTGCTAAAACTTTTGCATCATATCTCAATGGTAGAGATTTCAAAACTTTTTGTGCCATAATTGATTCTTCTAACTTTTCTCCAAGACCTTGAATCTGATTAATTATTTGATCAACCCACAAAAGATAACTTGTTATATTTTCTTCCACTTCCATCTTCAAACTCTCAAACTATCTTCTAAAAGTCTGAAGCTTAGCCTACTAAATCTTTCCATCACCTTTGTAAATATTCTCAAGTTTTACCCAAGTTTCATGAGTAGATTTACATTGCATAACTTAAACAAATTTTGATTCACACAAATCACATAAAATAGCATTTAAATCTTTAAAATTATTTTCACTTGCCTTCTTTTTTGTTGGAGTAGTTACAAGTGTCTGTGGCTCTTCATATTCCTCCACCACTGCTTTCCAAATGTCAAATCCAAGGGATATTAAATAAGTCTTCATCCTTATGTTCCAAAAAACATAATTTGTCCCATCAAACAAAGGTGCCTTATTTGTAGAAAAATCTTCATGTGATCTAGCCATCATGCTTTCCTGATCTACCTTCAAGATGTAAAACTTTTTCCAAAGGAACCTGCTCTGATACCAATTGTTAAGCATGAAATATACTAAGAGGGGGGGTTTGAATCAGTATATTATATATCTTTTACTTAATCTGATTTATTTTCTTTAACCATTTAATCACACATTCAATCTATATAATAAAACTGAAATAATAATATGCACCACACAAGAGAGAGACCAAATTTTTACATGGAAACCCAAAGTGGAAAAGACCTGGAGAACAAACTTAAGTATATGAATGAGCACCAACTCTAATTATTAAGCTCACAAGTACCAACTTGAAGGAGCACCAACCCCTTTTCCAAGCACCAAAACAATAACTATTTGTGAGCACCAACTCACAGGAGCACCAACCCATTAAAAATATTTGTGTGCACCAACCCCTCTTGTGTTTAAAACATAACTATCTCTCAATATTGCTTACTTAACAAATGATAGAACTCTACAATATCTCATGATTTTCTCTTTTCAAAAACAAATAAAAACTATGCACACTCTTGCATATTAAAAATGGCTTCTCGTGCCTTTATTTATAGCTTTCTAAATGACCTTTGGAATTCACCCTTTGTGACCCTTCAATCCTCATGGAAAATGGCACCAAACTTGCATGACCCTTTGTATCCTTGCATTTGAAAAGTCATATGGTGACCCTTCATAAGCAAATGCATCCTTTCTTATTTTATATTTATCTTGGTGACTTTTCATATTCCTAAAAGTGTCCCTTCATGAAAAAATG
Organism: Torreya grandis; assembly: GCA_037957365.1. NCBI lineage: Eukaryota > Viridiplantae > Streptophyta > Pinopsida > Cupressales > Taxaceae > Torreya > Torreya grandis. The sequence goes on from JARHVA010007192.1 coordinate 482,219, forward strand.
TGACATACCCTCTTTTGTCTTCACATGGTGACTCTTGGAATTCCTCAAGACGACTTTTCATGGAAAAATGTGTCCCATTCCTCTTGTCTTTACCCCATGACTCTTTGAATTCTCTATGGGCCCTATTTTGACTTATATGAAACTAAAAATATATTCATTAATATTAAATAAATATTAACACACATTATTCAAGATATGAATATTAAAAACACCATTAAATGCAATAGGGCCTTTATCACCAATAATGCAAGACCTTTGACATCAATGACAATATTTCTAACACCAACAGTGAGAGATGAAAGGTAAAAGTTGAGATAATTAAATAAATATCAATGGTGTTTTTTGAATCTAACTAGAAAGGGAACGAGATGATAGCAAAGTGGTCAAGGTTTAGTTGTGATTGTTGGCATTTGAATATTTAAATTTTGCAAAGGGAAAAACTAGTGATCTATATTTTATCCATAACCTTTTATCCAAGATGAATTCAAAGGTGATATAAAAACCAAAGTTGAAGAGGACTCCATGGAACATCTATTAAATTTATTTATAAGATCTTCTTGTTTGTAAAATCAAAGATATTGAGCTCTAAAATTTACTATGTCTTTGACTATGTTTTACAAGTGACTCGAGAAGGATAATTGAGTTCGTGTTGATGATATCTGGATGTCTCATGATAAAATAGATATTGGAGAGTGTTATAGAATCCATAAGGATAATATTTATTGAAATTGGATGTTTGAAAAATCTATATTATATATGAACAAATACTTAGAATTTGATTGTGTTTGTTGAATGCACAAGCATCTTGAGTGACCATCTTGCAAAGGTAAGTTGAAGGTGTTCTGAGAAGAGTTGAAGAAGAAAATGAGCATGGAGATGTTCTATAAGTCTCTAAGGATTATTATAATGCATTGGATTTCACTATATACCTTTTATCGAAAATGGAGAGTCAAAATAGCTTGACTATATTTTGAATGTACATGACCAGTCTAAGTGGTCATTTTTTGTATGTTATTTTGAGTGCTTGGAACATGTGTTGATGTGTCTAAATCACATAGAGGTATAGTCGAGGTCCTATAAGGTTCACCATGTGATATAATCATATGGATATGTAAAAGTTTTGAGTACTTGTTTTATAAGTTTGAGATTATGTTTTCTATGTATGAAGACATGAAGAGCTAGGAGAAATAATTGGTAGGTCCAAGTGTGGAGTTGGTGTTCCAAATGGATATTGGATATTGGAGTGAGCAAGGGGATATTGGATTTTTTTTATGTTTGAATCATTAGAAAATTATGAATGCAGTCCAAGGAGTCTCATATGCAATATGTGAGTATGACGGCCTAATGGTTGTAGGTCTCACTAAGACCTAATGGTGGTTTGGGGGTAATGAGGCATTGGCTGACCTATGAAGTATGTGGTTATTGCATGTAATGTGTATGAATACCTATTTAAAAGGTGTAAAAAGTTTGGTAAGCATCTTGGTCGACCAAGATGGGTTATAAAAAGAGCATGGTATAAGTATAAGGCCTATTTGGCCTGTTTATTCAAGTTGTATGAATGTGGAGCCAAGTGAAGGAGAGGACATTTCAAACAGAATGTATAGGTCAGTGAGGACCAAAAAAGAGTGAAGAGGATCATACATGATTATATAATAAAGGAGATGAAGGTGATCACATAATTCATTGGACATAAAAAAGCCCAAAAGAGGCAAAATGAGTAAGTAAGCTCAAGAGGTTGTTTGAGAGTGTGTATAGTGAGCAAAGGCAAGGTGAAGGATATATGTGCCCAGTGGATGGGTTGAAGGGTAGGTCAAGTTGATGATGGTGTGTGTGATCTATAGGTCTTATTTATGATGTCATAATAGTGCTCTTATAGGTTTTAAGATTGAGTGTGAGTGAAGATTTGAAGAGTGGGGTTAGTTAGGATATGTAATGTGTCCTAATTGATCTTTGTGTGTTCATTCAAGTATATAATGTGCTTTGACTAGTAGGAAGTATTGGATGAAAGAGTGAAGATGAAAAGTGATAATCAGAGGTCCATCATTAGGTGTTGAAGATGTTATGTTCATTTCAAAGGAGGCTCCAAAGGACTTGATCCTCATTAGGGATAGTTTCTCCTTATGAAACAGGTGTTTCACTGAAGGCCTTTGCTCAAAAGGACTTGACCAATGTTTTGGGTCAAAAGGAATTGACCAATAGGTGGTTAGGAGGACTTGATAATCTTAGGGGCTAGTGTTCCTTGTGGAACATGTGTTTCAATTCAAAAGGACTTGATCAATCTCTTGTTTGTAATACCTTATAGGACAAGTAGTCCAAACATTTGTAGGATTGAAAGTCAGGTATATTCCCCAAGAGGGTTTCCCATGTATGTCATGTGCTATGTGCTTGATCTTGAATTATCTTTTTTGTTCATTACTATGAATGATGTGTATGCCTCATGAATGTATGTATTGAATGATTAAGAGTTTGAAGGAATTGGAATTGAAATTGGATTATCTAGGCTCACTAATTCACCCCTACCTTAGTGATTGTACCTCTAATAATTGGTATCATAGTATGTCCTTTAGATTAATCTTAATGTCTTGAAGGAGATCCTAAGTAGGTACAAGGTTGGATAAATATTTGAAGATAGAGAATCAATAGTGGAAGATTGTGATCAAGGAATTTGAGGAACAGATATGTACTTGGAAGAAAGATGTTAAAGAGGTTGATAAGGATATCAATGACCTCAAGGTTTAGTTAAAATATTCCAAGGACATTTTTTCAAAATAAAATGTCATCA
>JARHVA010007192.1:487500-712500 GCA_037957365.1 Torreya grandis
CTAAAGAAAAGAATGAAGTCAAGGATTCATTCAAAGTCAAGTAGGACTACAAGTAAGATGAGATTATGGACATATGGGACACTCTAAAGTTTAAGGTCTTTTAGTCTCTCCATGTCAAAGGAGTGTCTCTCTCTAAGCTTAAAGGAGACAATTTATAGAAAGAAGAAGCATGGTGGATATTGGTTGGGTCTTGATTGATGTGTCAAGACAAAGAAGGTCATGAGAAGATGTGCTGGCTTATTAAGAGGGACTTTACTGATTGGTAGACCTAAGTGTCAAGATGTTCTTTGGTTGATCATTTTGCTCATAGTTTTTGAAGAACTAGCCCAATGGATGAAAGGCAGTGATTTGAGGGTTTGAGGTCTACAAAACCTAAGGTGTGTGTTCATGATACTAGTGACTCAGTCTTGGTATATGGATCTAAGTGAAGATTAGGTGGAGAATATTAAATGTTTTCATTAGTTGGTGACAATTTTGAAATGCATGGTTGAGCCTAGTTTAGTTTTAGTTGTCATGAAATAATTTTGGCAGTGTGTGCAAGGTCTCTAAGCAAGTAATGCTAGTTTCTAGGTGTCTGATTACGAATGATGTGGTGTCAAAATATTCTATTGCATCATAAATACCAAAGACAAGGTTGATATGGAGGATGAGGAGAATTTTTTGTCTTATCTTTGATATCATGAAGGTCTGTAAGTTCTGTAGATGAAAAGTTGTGTATGCCGTGGAGTTATGGGGAGCTAACTCATATAGCTTGAGTGGCTTGAGGAACTGTGCATAATGTGAGGGGGAGCATATGTGAGATGTTCCAGTCATGGTGGATATTTGAAGAAGTTTTGTATATATGTGAACTCAAGTATGTTGATATGATGACTTGATCAAGCCAAGTCAGTTTCTTTGACAATGTATTGAATCCTCTTGCATAAAAAAGGGGGAGTTTTGTAATTGGTTAGATTCTAGGATCAAAGGACTGTGTAGTTAGATCTAAGAAATAAGATGTGGATGTAATGTGTTGATTCATATTTGTTGTAAATGGTCTAAATATGCTCACATAAAAGGTTCCTAAGCTTAGGTGACCTAAGTGGATTCTATCTTAATGTTTTCATGGTAAGTTCATGCAGTTTCTGTTGTTCATTTATGTTTCATATAAGCTATATATGATCAAGAAGAGTGTTATAATGGAGAATGTTTGAGAAGGTCAAGGTGAGAATTTTTTTTATAAATGTCAAGGGGAGTTTTTATCATCTATCAGAGATGGTATCTTCCTATTACTAGTCCTTGATGTCTTTTCAGGTCCATAAGATCAGAAGTTTAGACCACTTTGTCATTGTGTCAAAGGGGGAGAAAGAACTTGAAGAGAGAGAGAGAGACAGAGTCTGAGCATAAGATTTATATTGGGGTTTGACATCAATGAAAAAGTGGGAGATTGTTGGAGTCTTATTAATAATGTCTCCAATGTGACCAAGGATGTTTATTTGATGTCATGTGTGCTAGAATGATAATGACAAAGTGTGCTTCAATGTGCCTCAGAGATCCTACATAGTTCTTTAGTGTTTGACTAAATGAGTGATTAGGGATGAGTATGGTGATCTTAAGATGTCAAAAGGGTCCTATCAGAGGTCAAGGATGACTAGACAAATTGTGTACATGAGAAGAATTCACTAGGTTATTCATTATGTTCATCTAAGCATAGTTGGCTCTTGTGGTAAATAAATCTAAGTGAACAAATTGATGATGTCACCAGTGCCATATGTGGATGAGTCAGGGAGAGTTGGTCATATAATTATGATCAAATTTATTCTTAGTTTTTATGAAATAATTTTAGGTCATGTAATGAATCCCAACATAAGATATGCATGTGCAAAGTTGGGCTCCTAAGTAGTTTGGTAGTGTTTTCCAATACTTAGCCAAATTTGCATGTGGCAAGAAAAACTAAGTAAGCATTTTCACGTAGTCATTTTTCACACATGTGATATTATTAGCATTATTTGATCACATGGGTTTATTAATTTTTGTTCCTAGTTAATATGTGTTAAGTTTCAAGTCATGTGATGAATCACATCAAAAGATATGCATGTGCAAAGTTGGCCTATCAGACAGTTCTTGACATAGTTGGCTCTGTGGCAAAAAAAAAAGAATGAGCAAATTAATGGCATTATATATTTCATGTGTAAAGGTTACAGTAGTATTTTGATACATAAATATATTATCCTATATTAGGATATCATATGGATAAAATTTTAGGTCATGATATTGATCGAGGCAAAAGTTATCAAGGAGAAAAGATGCCCTTCCAGGCAGATTGTAATGGTCCCCATATTCGGCCAAATTTGTGAAGGGTAAAGACCAAGACCAAATGGAGATAAAATGACTCATGGAGATTTGTACATATCAAGATAAATGGAGAGTATCAAGTTGAATGAGTCAAAAAAATTATTGGTTAACAAAGTTAAATATTGAGCTCCTTAAAAAATGATCAACAGAGCATGTTTATTCCAAGAAGTCAAGAAGTAGTGAGATGAGGCAAGTGTTCAAAGTTTAAAATAAATTGGAGATAAAGACTGAGATTCTTCCAATATCTAACAATCAGAATTTTTTAGTTCATATAGAGATCAATGGTGCATATTGAGCATGATATTTTCATAGTGTCCAATGTTTAACACAAATAAAGATCGAGTTATGTATAGGAAATCGATGGAGTACATTAAGTTAAATGGTTAAGACAAATATCCATCAGTGAGTGATGAAAGGTAAAATTTAAGATAATTAAATAAATATCAATGGTATGTGTTTAATCTAAGCATCAAGGGCATGAAATGATATCAAAGTGGTTGGGGTTTAATTTTGACCATTGGCATTTGAATATTTGAGTTTTGCAAATAGAAAAATTAGTGATTTGTATTTTTTTCATAACTTTTGATATAGGATGAATTCAAAAGTGATATAAAAATGAAATTTTAATAAGACTCCATGGCCCATGTAGTGAACCTAGTAATAAGGTCTATATGTTTGTACAATCAAATATATCGAGCTTCAAAGTTCACTATGTGTTTGACTATGTTCTATAAGTGACCCGAGAAGGATAATTGAGTTCATGTTGATGATATCTATATGTTTCATGTTGAATTAGCTATTGGAAAGTCTTTCTAACTCCATAAGTATTATATTTTTGGTAATTGGAGATTTTATAAATCTATATTATTTATTAACAAAGACTTATAAGTGGACTATGTTTGTTGAATGCACTGGTAGCTTGAGTGACCAGCTTACAAAGGCAAGTTGAAGGTGTTCTGAGCAGAGTTGAAGAAGAAAATGAGAATGGATGTGTTATATAAGTCTCTAAGGATTATTAAAAGTCATTTTTTGTCATGATATTCCTTTGATTAGATATGGAGAGTCAAAATAGCTTAACTATATTTAAATTATATATGACCAGTATGAGTGGTTATACTATATGTTATTTTGAGTTCTTAGAACATGTGTTGATGTGTCTAAAGAACATAGAGTTATATATGATGTCTTGAAGGTTTCACCTATGTGATATAATTATATTGTGATGTGAAATTTTAGAGTAGTTGGTTCATAATTTTGAGACTATGTTTTCTATATATGAAGACCTAAAGAGCTAGGAGACCTAATTGGTAGGTCCTAGTGTGGAGTTGGTGTTCCATATGGCATAGACCCATGTGGGAGTAATAAAGTGGACATTGGAGATATGTTTTATATTTTCAAATAATTGTTAAAGGATGAAGGTGGTCCAAGTAGTCTCACATGTAATGTGTGAGTATGAAGGCCTAATGGTTTTAGGTTTCACCAAGACCTAATGGTGGTTTGGGGGTAATGACACATTGGATGACCTATGGAGTATGTGGTTCTTACATGTAACATGTATGAGGACCTATTTAAAATGTTTAATAACTATGGTAAGCATCTTTTTCAACCAATATGGGTTAAACCAAGAGCATGATATAAGTACAAGACCTATTTGGCTTGATTGTTCAAGTTATGCAAATGTGGATCCAAGTGAAGGAGAGAACCTTTGAAAGAGAAGGTACATGTCATTGAGGACTAAAAAAGAGTGAAGAGAATCAAACATTCATGTTTTATCAAGGTGATTATGGTGATCACATAGGTCATTAGACTTAATAATCCTGGAAGAGGTAGAATGAGTGAGTATGCTCAAGAGGTTATTTGAGAGAGTGTATATGGTGAGCAAAGGAAAGGTGAAGGCTATGTGTGCTCAGTGGATGGGTTTAAGGGTAGATCATGTTTATTAACATTTTATGACCTATAGGCCATATTTTTTATGTCATAACAATGCTCTTACAAGTTTGAAGATTAAGTTTGAGTGAAGAGTTGAAGAGTGGGATTAGTTGGGATATGTAATGTGTATTAATTGATCTTTGTGTGTTGGTTCAAGTATGTAATGTGATTTGAATAATAGGAAGTGTTGGATGAAAGAGTGAAGGTGAAGAGTGATAATCAGAGGTCCATCATTAGGTGTTGAAGACATTAGTTCAAAAGTGGAGGTGTTCATTTCAAAGGAGGGTCTAACAGGCTTGATCTTCCTTAGGGGTAGTTATTCCTTGTGAAATAGGTGTTTCACTAAAGGCCTTTGGTCAAAATGACCTGACCAAGGTTTTGGGTCAAAATAACTTGACCAATAGGTGGTTAGGAGGACTTGATCATCTCAAGGGTAGGTGTTCCTTGTGGAGCAAGTGTTTCACTAAATCCTAGTCAAAAGGACTTGATTAGTCTCTGGTTTGTAATACATTATAGGACAAGTAATCTAAGTGTTTGTAGACTTGAGAGTGGGTTTTATCCCCCAAGAGAGTTTCCCACATATGTCATGTGTTATGTGCTTGATCTTACATTGGCTTTCTTGTTCATTATTATGAATGATGTGTATGCCTCATGAATGTATGTATTGAATGATTAAGAGTTTTAATGAATTGGAATTGAAATTGGATTATATAGGTTCACTAATTCACCCCCCTCCCAGTGATTGTACCTTTAACAACCTCTATCTCATATTTATATTCAATGAGTCTATAAATGTGATAATGATAATAGACCATAGTCTAAGTTGGACATTGTTAACATTGATGGTGAATCTAGTGTATGCAAACTTAAGTGAACATAGCAATCAAGAATTATGGGCCCTCCTACCATAAATTTAAAATATATTGATGTGTGTTATATGAACATGAAATTATTTTAATGGGTAATACCCTCTTATTTTAGGACTGATGACTAATCATTCTAAGGCACACATTATAAGTATTTGATTTGATACATAACCACGTGATGTAAAAATGGTTGAGTATAGTGGTTATTTACCTCAAATGATTAATATGTGACTTATGTTTAAATTTTAGCCTTAATATTCTAATAATTAACATATAATGAACTAAATGATCTAAACTAAGGTGGATCAAATTATCAAAATCAAAATAAGAAGGCAAGGTAGGCAAAAAATAAGGTGATATATGATTCTAATGGAATAATAAACCCTTCCAAGTTGACTTGACTATACTAAGCTGAGTATGTGTCATTAATTAATGTCTAAAATAAGTTATATGCCAACCAAAAATATATAAAAAAATAGTGAATATTACAAGGAAATAATTGTAAAATAGCTCAATGATCATAATCAAAAGATATTGTTAGTATAGAATTGTTAAGCATATTTGAGTCACTAAAAATATGTGAGCATGATATATAATCATAAAGTTGATAAAACTAAAAAAAGGTTGAATTTAATCACTAAAATAAAAACACACCTAAAATTCATAAAATAATTTCAACTTAATGAAAATTCTTCTAATAAAATACAAAAAATAAGAGAAGAAAATAAATTACCACAAACTTACAAAAAATTATAGAACTTTATCAGTTTATTTAATTTGATAGAATTTCTCCTCTTTAAAATGAATAAGATTCATGTATATGTAAACTTTTATGGGTAAAACCTCATCTCCATATCTTATTGCATTTTTATAAGGTTTAAAAATAAAATATGTCCTAATTTAGCTTAAAGGCTTTGCATGTACAATTGATTTCTTGATAAACAATAAAAGATTTTACAAATATAATAAATCTAAAATTATAAAAATAAGCCACCTTATGGTATCCAATATAACTAATGGTGGTAATAAGGGCCTAGACCCATGGAGGGGGCAAACTAAAATATCTTTTTAGGTTCTACAAAGTAAAATAATAATTTTTTCAGTAGGATGGACCCATGTAATTCCTTACTTTTCTTAATAGAGATAACATAAGAATTTTTTACAGTAGGATGGTCCCATGAAGTTTTAAAAATAATGACAATACAACATAGATTTATGCTTCATTTTAAGATCTTATCTATACTGTATCTTTAAATCAAATATATGGTTAATCTTTCCTGCCACAATTACCACCAATTTTGGGGGGGAAAGAACTAAAATTTATCCCATCTACAACTTGACACATGGTATACAAAATAGATTTATGGGTGGGGAGATGCTTCTACCCCCCTCCACTACTCATGCATAAACAAACCCCCTAAATAATCACTACACCTCATTTTTAGATGAATTATTTGCATTCTATATTTACCACACTGTGTAGTCAGCATGCGGCTGCCTGTTCAAAAAATTATGCATAGTTGCACTCTCATTGGGACCATGAGATAAATGTATGAGGTGAAGTTGATGGAACACGTATTCTTGGTGAATATAGAACTATAATTAAACATGTCATATATATAAAATAGGATGTAATTTAAATATATTCTAAGGGCACATGTAATGGAACTAAAACACAACTACCTTGAGATACAATAGGCCCAATTAAATTGTCCATCAACATATGTACTAGAGTAGAAGATGTAGTTATCGATGGTTGAGTTAATAATTATTAAACTCCTACTTGGGTAGTGAACTAATTGATTTTTCCTTATTCTTTCTTCGTCTTATATGATGTTGAGCATGATTTATGATCAACTTCAATGACCTAAAAAATAATTATAGGAACATTGATTTATACCTTCATTTTTCCAATCAATTTCCTTTGTAAACTCTTTGAAACATAAAATGATTGATTGAGTTCTTGGGCTTGGTCCATTTTTTCTTTGGAGAATGTGATCAAGGGAATGACTTAATCAATGCATCCATGAATAATTTCATCAACTCTTGCTCTAATTTATTTCATGGAGGAATGGATATGGTTGTCAAAAGATGCTTGATTTACCACTTGAACATGTGGTGTGTATATGAAAGATATGAACACATCTCCCAAAAGTCAATTAAGTTTTTTCTTAGTTTATTAGCTAGATAACCAACTCTTTCAATTAATTGTGCCACTCCATGATATCAGCTTTTTTTGTATTTATATAGTTATGAGTGATATTTATATCCTTGAGTAGAAACATATTGAGCTCAAAGTATTAATTCTCTCTTACTAATTTATAATTTTTATAATATGGCATCTAAGATCCTTAAAGATTCATTAAAATTCATTATTTTGGTGCATTGTAGTTGGGATTTAGCCCCATATCTATGTATATAAATTATAATATGATAGAGGGATTGGGTTTTATTTTCTATCTTGTGTGTTATGTCCTCAGGTGCCTCCATGATTGGTTGAGATTCTAGTCTCTTAATTGCTTGTTTAAGACCATGAAACATTTTATTAAGGATCCCACCAATAACATCAACTATAGAAATTGGATATTATTTAAATTCATCATATTATCTAGGTTTTGTCTTTATTTTCTTGTTTGGGATGAAGATTTATTACTCTCTTCGTAAATCAATCTACATACCTCCACTTGACATTTTCCTCATTTTGACCCTTATCAACTTGTTAGATGTTTTATCAGAGTCTAAGGTAAATTTAGGGTCTATAGTAATAACCAAATTATATCTTAACAATTTTTATATCATATCCATTTAATCCATGGAAATGTTAAATTTACTCCACCAGGGGAGGTTGACTCCGGGAATGAAATAGAAAGGGATGAAGTGGATTATGGGTATGGCATGAGTGTTGAGGGGTGAAGTGAAGTAGGTGAGCTTGAAAATGTGATAATTCAAGATGTAGGAAAAGGTGGGTCGACCATCCTTTCTCTAGAAACCCCAACCTTAGTAGGGCTCTTGGTTTTATGTTTTATGACATTACAATATTCTATAATGATGGTGACCATAAGGGGTATTTAAAGTCATTATAGGTAATGTTATTCCAAACTAGATTAAAGGATGACTCTTTAGTGGGTAGCTTGTAAAAATATATTGAGAAACCAATTCCTCAAACCTAGGGGGTTGGAAGAAAAAATATAGAGTATTAGATGGACTTGTTAGTCTAATGTCCACAATAGTAGAATAAAAAATAGGATATGTAATGGAAACATTTTTTAAAAAATTTGTGGATCTTGTCTAATTCGAATGAATTTGGTATAGATAGGGATAGTAAACATCAACTTTAGGAGAAAAATTGGAAACAACATAAGTGTCATATTTAGAAATTGAATTAGTGACAACTAAAGTGATAATAGGGATATCAATTGAAGGAATTGAAGTATTAATTAAAACTATAGGGGTGTCAAAGGGAAAAATGGGAATATTGATTAAAGAGACATTAGGGGCATCCTCCTTGCTTATTTATATATTCAAAATAGGACCTTTATTTTCTACATTTATTGTTACCTTAATTGTAGTAGAGATAGTAACAAAACTAGGGCTAAAGCTCTCAGAACTTACTTGTGTAGGAGTATTCTAAAACACATTAGATATAAGTTCCCCTTTTATATCCTCATTTGAAGATTCATAGTTAGAATATGACAAATAAGTTATGTCTAGGGATACTCCTTAAAGTTGTGGTATATATTATGGCCTATCCTCTATTGTAACCCTTAAAGCTTGTAAAGTTCAAGGAATAGTTCTCCAATTTTGAGAAACAAGAGGAGGTGCTATTTTAGCATGCATATGAGGAAGATAAGGTGGATGAATAATTATTAGTGATGGGTTTGGTTGATTTGAATAAATAGTCATAAAATCAAATGTGACCTTAAGAACTAGAGGAGGTCCATCCATGTCTATAGGATGATTCTATTTCCATGTAGTATTTTAGAAGGGAAGATTTTTTAGTATTATATTTTTAAATTATTCATCAGTCTCTTCTAAATACTTCTCTCTCTCAAGCTGATTCATCTCATATTTATTGACCTTCTAATAGAAATATCAAAGTGTATTCTTTGTGGAATTTCAATAGGCACCTAGGAAACATTCATCCTACTATAGACTTGATCATCATCATCAACATTGATAAAAAAATATAGGCATGCTCATATCATTTGTTGATGTAACTAGATTTGAATCTTCCCTTGAAGCTCTTTATGGTATTAGCCACTTCACCCCTAGTATCCCAGTGTATAAATTATGCTATTTTTAGATTGAAATAATATCTACAGTGAGAATATTTAGACAGTTGATTCCATTGTTTAAAGTGTTACATGCCTATGTTGAGTGAAATATTATTTAAAATACCCACTTTATCCCTTTTTTAATTATCATCTATGATTTGATATATTTGGATTATTATCTCTTGTTGGACCAATTTATATGGAAACATTATGTGAAAGTGAAAATGTGCAACCAATGTTCCTTCAACCCTTATGATTGTATGGTCTAGGTAATGCCAATAGTCGCTCAATGTATTGAGTGACCTCCTTGTATCATCATATAGTATTGGAATTGGTTTTGTATTAACATCTATTTAGAACATAAGGTAAAATGTATTTACAATGCCTTTTATGTTATTTCTTGACTTATGAATATGAAACATATCAAAATATTCACATATCCTATCATCTCCTTTAGGATCCCATAAATATATGCTTGTAGGCCTTAAAATGGTAAAAAATACATCCAATATAAATTACATCATATAAAAGTGGACATGTAGCCTATTTTAGTTAATCCTTTATTGTTTTAAGTTGTAAATTATTACATCCCCAAGTGCAGGGATACCATTCTTATCTAAGATTATGGATAAAATGAGAACCCAAACCTCTTTGGCATGGGAAATGGTTGAATATCCATGGATTTTATTAATAAATCCATTACAATTATGACTCCTTATCTATATTTTAAGATTGGTATGGAGCCAACCTTTTTATATTTAACAACATTATCAGGGCCAAATGCCTAGAATCTCAAATTTTCTCTGACTTTATGTTTATTAAACCATTCATTGAATAATTCTTGATTGTAAGAAATGTATAATATGGGAATCCTATAATACCTCTCAAAGGCAATTATAGCTATATAAGTTATTGGTACTTGACTACCTCATCTCTAAAATATATCATTGGTGCACATGCTAATAGTAAAGAAAACTATGGAGGATGTCAGTACATGGGAATACCTTAGGATTAGCCACTAACTTATGTATTTTGATTTCTTGAATGTAAATTAGGTCATATATGTTCTCCCTTTGTTGGAAGGAGACAAATTTTCTTTGAACTCATGGTTCTTAAACCATTCATTAAGTAATTATTGGTTGTAAACAATGTCTAGTGTTGGAAACCTATAATACCTATCAAAGGCAATTCTAGCTACACAAGATATTGGCACTTGACTATATCATCTCTAAAATATATCATCAGTGGACATGCTAATAGTAAAAAAACTATGGAGGATGTCAATATAGGGGAATACCTTAGGCTTAGCCACTACCTTCTATAGTCTGACTACTTGAATGGAAAGTAGGTCATCTATGTACTCCCTCTATTTGAGGGAGAATTTGTCTTTGCCATTGTACTCTTGTGTTGATTGAACTTCCTCATATATATTTTAATAGTGTGGGAACATTCCACCCAGTCAATTTTTCTTGTCTTTGAATTTGAGCCTAATTCTAAAGCAAAATAGAGATGGAGCAAGAACTTGATCTTCAACTGTAATTTTAATAATTAGACAAGGTAGGTGATTGATTTTAAAATTGGGTTGAGGAAGATATAGGGATTTGGAATTCAATTTGCATGTTATATATTTTCAAGTGATGTTATAATTTATTTGAGGTAAAACATATAACCTGGCATGAACATCGAATCCATTTCTCTAATTTCATTCATTAGAATTATTTATTTCTCAATAGTCTTTGTCAACTATCTCTCCACTTTTAGTTTGTATTTTATGAATGATTATTTTGAGGGAATTTATTTTATAGGTTTCAATTTATCACAACATCTAGGAGCTTAGTCATTTCAATCGATTTTATTTTATCCATCTTCATTAAAACTGGTAGCATATCGATTGATCATGATTAACATTTATATTTTTCTTTTTATATAGGTATTTGATTATACAAAGAAGGACATGTGGTGGATAATTATACTATAAATCACATGTGGTGGTGTGTTGAGTTACTATCTAATATGCCTTTTGATCTATAAGTGTATTAATCTATGAGATGAAGACATGTGGCATGATCTTCTTAGTCACTTTGTCACAGGTTTCATATATTGGTTCTTTGATCATTGATCTAGGATAATGTGTGATGAAAAAACATGGAATTATCTCACTTAATTGCACTCTCAAAAGTTTCTATGACATGGACTTTTTAAAAGAGTTCTATGATGATGCAAGATAAAGGTGCATGGCATGATTTCACTTAGTCACATTATCATGTATACTTATATCTCAATATTTTTAACATAGGTCTATGATCTATAAAATGGCACTTATTCTTATGCAAAATTTTCTTACCTTGGATCCTTTATTCAAATCACATAGTTTTTAAAAAATACTCAAGGAAAAGAAACTAAATTTGACCTTTTAATACATATTTGTCTCAAAACTTGAAGTGCTCAATTTTTAATTAATATGTCATATTTGAATAAATATGAATTCAATAATGATTAATAAACAAAATTAATCCAAACGTAAAAAAATAATTAAAAAATAAAATCAACTCATGACAAGCACTTAATACTAGAGTTTGGCAATGCTTACATCTTCAGGTTCGGTTATAGTATGAATCGATACATTCCCTTGAAAAGTGAGTACATAGCCAACCCTCACAATTATCAAATAGACACTCTAAGACTGCATATAAATTAGCAACAGACCTTTATAAAGTCTTGGAACCCATGGATAGACCTTCCACCTTACTATCGTCAATGCAATCTCATAAGCTTGTGGACTTTCACCAAAATGTCTCAAAAAAGGACTTAAAGAATGGCTTTATAAATCCCAAAATAGGACTTTCAATATACTATTCCTAGTTTACACTGAGAGCTATAAACCTCTCCAAGTCTCTCAAAACTTGAGATTTATGCAAACTGGTCTATATGGCCTTCTACATAGTCTATTGAAAAGGTTGTGTTCAAATAAAAATTCAGCACTTTATATAGTGCTTGAACTCACATCCCAATAAGTTGGGTGCTTATATTTTTACCTAAAATGCCATGGTTTGAATCCATGGGCACTGGTTTTGGTCTTTATCCAAAACAAAGTCCCGCATTCACAAGTTTGGAATGATTTAAGTCTTTTATAAGATTTGGACTCCACCTTCATAGCTGTTGTAAGCCTTTTATTATCTAAGGCATTTGGATTGGCTTGATCTACGAGCTATGTTGGGATTGATTTGAATCACCAATCTCAATTTAATTGAGGTGACTTAGATAGCATTGGCAAGGGTAGTTTACTCTCCATCTAAGTGGCAATGTTGGAAGGTTCAGTGATGTCATGACCCAAATTTGGCATGGAACATTCAGTAGCCTTTGTGGAAAAAATGTTGGCTCCTTCGTGGCATGTTGGTGACTCAGCCATGGAAATTGTGGAAATATCACGATATTCTAGTAGCATTCATGGCACATTAATTTATTGATAGATCCTTTAGTTGGAAATTTGTGGTAACATGGTAGAGAACAGGTCTCATGCTAAAGATGACCCAGTCATGTTAAAATATAAAACATGACTCCTTCAAACCATGATAAACGTCATCTAGGTAAATGGAATACCATCCATACTTAGGCTCATTTCATTCAAGTTAAGTTGTCTCTCCACCCTAATTTAGGTCTTCACCATCCCAACTCAGGTCTTCACCATCCTAATTGATTCTCAACTCAAGCTCTACACTTCAACTCAGGTTAGCATCCCAACTCAAGATCAAGTTGACATTGAGTAGTAAAAAAAATTTTGACTATGGATAATTGATGTGGTGGCAAGCCACATGGTGTCTTGAGGACCCACCATGTGGACCACTAATACTTTGACACTTGTCAATGTCCAACTAGGTGCTCCATAGATATTGGTGGTAGGGTCCCCTTTTGAGACTAAAGTAGATTCCATCAGCTATGGTCCCTATAGCTGACCTATTTTTTTATGTCTTCTACATACGCCTAACAAAGATGAAGTATAGAGACCAATATTTGTTTTCCTACATAAACTCATTGGCATATGTCACAACATAATTGGTTTATTTGGCGAGCTGGGATTACACCACATCACCCTGTATCACCTTTTTCCTTGTTGATCTAGAACTTTAATGCACAATATATTGTGCATACGAGCTCAAAATTGACCCATTCAAATTACACCAAAAATATATCGATGAGCTCTACGTCATCCCAATGATCAATATGTAATTTAACAACTTCTATCTCAGAGTGTTTGTGGATCCTCTTGGATCAATTCTCCCTACTAAAAGGGCTTTTGGTCCACCAAAAGCTAGCACCCATTGAAATGTTAATCAGTTCTAAAGAACTATGACAGGTCTTATCGATATACTCAAGTTCCACAACTATGCCTACAACACTTAGAACAACTGATTGATCAAATCTTCTACAAACCCTTTATTGGTGTATCACTGTAATGAGCCTTTACACATAATTATGATTATGTATGTGTATCCACATCCTCTTCTACTGCACAACTATAATGGCCTTTACGCATGGATAAGAGCACATCCATCGACATTCTCTTTTGTTACATAACCTTAATGGCCTCTATACATAATTATGTGTGTGTACCTAATGCTTCCTAGGTCTTCTAAAATGTTCTCTACAAAATAATACTTAACAAAAACAAGTATACCCTAATCTGCATATACCATTGTTAATGAAAAATGTCTACCAAAATGTGAGAAGATAACATGAGTATGATAAACCTATTAATCAATACTTCTCTACAAGTGACTCCATAAAAAAATAAACTAAAATTTACATAATGCATGTATATACAGATACCAACAGTGCCCCTTGGGTCTTTTAACAAGTGTGCATGATGTATGTCACAATATTGCCCATATGGGTCTTATTCATACATCTTAACTAGCACATTATTTATGATGGTTTTATAAGTATATACAAATGGATAAACTAAAATACACCTAATATTATTTACCATCTATAGAATCGCAATGTGGTTCTGACTCCTTCAATAGTTTCTCTATGGATCATCATGTGGCTTGCCTTCAGGTTCCTAATGTTCACCTGGTACATACGAGTCTGATGTCTAACCGAAATCATCATGATTCGATCTAGAGACCTACCCTATCTTGAATTACATGATCCAAGTGTGATCCAATCAAAGCTTTATGCCATCATCTTTTAAGGATGATTACAGAGTGAAGAGATATAAATTTCCCAGAACCATCTCATCCATCTCTAATGGGATGATATCGAGAGTCACCATGTATGAGAAATATCTCCCAACTACAAATCGCAAGTTACAACAACAAGTTGCCATACCTCAGATAATGCCATTCTACATGGTAACTATTTTAGCATGTGACAGCGGAAATGTTGGTAGGCCCAATTGATGTACTATGTTAGCAGTCACATAACCTATTCCAATGTCACCATTGAAAATAAGTCTAATGACACATCCCTCTGAAATGACTGAAATACTCTATTTGGAGGCTCTCATATATCATAAGATAATATCTAGAGGTATAAATTGTGTCCTATATTGAACGAGGGATTTTGAATGTTGACTGGTACTTGGGATAGAAAGAATCTTTCCTCTACCTATGTTTCTCTATTAGAACCATTAAGGTGCATGATCAGGATGTCACAACCAAGAATGTTCTACCACATGTCCATGTCTCAAGTAATGACTACAAATTCGACTAGATGAAGTACTAAGATCATCTTGATGGTGTTTCTTTTGTCTTGACTCTTTTGCTAACTGATCAAAAAGAGAATCAAATTTCTACTGGAGTTCAATGATCCACTGATCCTATTTACATTGATGTGTACTCACATTCACCATCATTGTATTTAATTTGGCCATCTATTGTGTCTCCTCTCTTTGATGTGACATAATAATTTGTATCATCATGCCTAATATCAAAATCATCATGGGCAATTGCATCCATAGATACAAACCTATGACTTTAAGTGGGTCACAATAGCCACACACACACACTATGAAAAAGTTGTTAATGATAGGAAAGAACTACTTTGATACTAACCTAATCCATAAGCTGGCACTTATTTTCATGAAAAATTTGTTTACCTTGGATCCTTAAGTCAAATTACACAATTTCCCAAAAAATACTGAAGGAAATGAAATTAAATTTGACCTTTTAACACATATTTGTCTCAAAACTTGAAATGCTCAATTTTTCATTAGTATGTCATATTTGACTAGATATGCATTCAATAATGATTAATAAAAAAAAAAAATCCAAATTCAAAAACAAAAATACATAAATAAAATCAAATCAAGACAAGCACTTGATAATCGAGTTTAGCAATGCCTACGTCTCTAGGTTCGCTTATAGTATGAACCAATCCATTTCTTTGAAAAGTGAGTACATGGACAACCCTCACAATTTTCAAATAGACACTCTAAGATTGCATACAAATCGGTAACAGACCTTCAAAAAGTTTTGGAACCCACAGACAAGCCTTCCACCTTACTATCATCAATACAATCTCACAACCCTATGGACTCTCACCAAAAAGTCTCAAAAATAGACTTATAGAATGGCTTTATAAATCCCAAAACATGAATTTAAACATACCATATAAATTGTGTCAAAGTCTAGGACAATTTCCTAGCTTACATTGAGAGATATAAAGCCAAGTCTCTCAAAACTTGAGATTTATGCAAACTGGTCTATATGGCCTTCTGCATAGTTTGTTGAAAAGGTTGTGTTTAAATTAAAAAAATTGCACTTTATATAGTGCTTGAAATCATGTCCCAATCAGTTGGGTGCTTATTTTTTTACCCAAAATGCCACGGTTTGAATCCATGGTCATTGGGTTTGGTCCTTATCCAAAATAAAGTCCTACATTCATGAGTTTGGACTCCACCTTCGTAGTTGTCATAATCCTTTTATTAGCTAAGGCATTTGGATTGGCTTGATCTACAAGCTATGTTGGGCTCAATTCAAATCACCAATCTCAATTTAACTGCGGTGACTCAGATAGCATTGGCAGGATCAATTTACTCTCCATCCAAGTGGCAACGTTGGAAGGTTCAGTGATGTCATGAGCCAATCTTGGCATGGAACATTTGATAATTTTCATGGCAGCTATGTTGGCTCTTTTGTGGCATGTTGGTGACTACGCCATGGAATTTTGGATGTGTCATGATATTCTGGTGGCATTCATGGCACACTAATTTATTGATAGACCCTTTAGTTGGAAATCCATGGTAACATAGTAGAAAATGGGTTTCATGTTAAACATGACCCATTTGTGTTAAAATATAAAACATGACTCCTTTGAACCATGTTAAATGGCATCTAGGTAAATAGGCTCCCATCCATGCTCAGGCTTGTTTCATTCAGGTTAAGTTGGGATATCCACCCCAAATCAGGTCTTCACCATCCCAACTACTTCCCAACTTAGGCTCAGCACTCCAACTCAGGTCAGCATCCCAACTCGGGCTCGAATTGACATTAAGCAATAAATAAATTTTTTGACTATGGAAAATTGAAGTAGTAGCAAGCCACGTGGTGGCTTGAGGACCCACCATGTGGACCACTCATAATTTGACACTTGTCAACATCCAATTAGGTGCTCCATAGCTATATTGGTGGCAGAGTCTCCTTCTGAGACAAAATCAGACTCCGTTAGCTATGGTCCTTGAAGCTAACCTATTTTTTTATGTCATCTACATACACATGGAAAAGATGAAGTATAGAGACCAATATTTTTTTGTCACACAAACTTGTTACCATGTGTCACAACACAATTGGTTCCTTTGGTGAGATAGGATTACACCACATCACCCTGTGTCATCTTTTGACTTATTGATCTATAACTTCAATGCATGATATCTAGTGCATATGGGCTCAAGATTAACCCATTCAAATTGCATAAAAAATATCTTGACAAGTTCTACATCATGCCAATGATCAATCTTCAATTTGATAACTTATATCTTAGAGTGTGTGTGGATCCTCCTAGATCAGTCTATGACATTATGAGATGAAGACATGTGGTGTGATCTCACTTAG
Source organism: Torreya grandis (assembly GCA_037957365.1). NCBI lineage: Eukaryota > Viridiplantae > Streptophyta > Pinopsida > Cupressales > Taxaceae > Torreya > Torreya grandis. Next base: position 504,955 of record JARHVA010007192.1, read on the forward strand.
TCATATTATCACAAGCATTGATGACTTAGAACTTTGAGCAAAGGTTTGTAGTGTTATGAAATGATGATGTATTGATCAATTTAAGTTGTCATAAGTGTGTAAAATATTAATCTTTAATTTTTAGTGCAAGTGTCATATAAGGGGTATGAGTACCTAATATGTGATAAGTGGTTACAATGTTTAGATCTCAAAAAGGAATCAAAGATCCTTCCAATATCTTATGAAGAAGAGACACGTGGTGAATTAAGAATACGACATGTAAATCAAAACACAATACACTCGATAATAAAAATGTTAGCTTTTTAGATAAACAAAATAATTTAAAATAAATCAAGCCTACTCATTAAGTCATCATGAATTTAAGCTAAAGATTTATCAAAATAAAAGAGATTATCGAGGCATGGGATTTGGCATGCTTAGGACTTAGGGAAAATTTATTTCTTAATTAAGAAAAAACATGGGATTTATAGAAACAAATGGGTCCTTATTTTTAATTAAAAAATTGGGGTGTGTTGGTCACAACATGTAGTAATTAGTAGTTACCCCAAAGTGCAAGTTATGTCACGAAGGATTTTTTTTTGTTTTGATAAAGTGGGGTTATGTATAGATAAAGAGTGTAAATCGATAATTGTATCTCACTCTAAATCCATGACTGGTGACTTCATCTCAGGTTTTGTGCACAAAACATTAATCAATAATAATTAGGTATCTTTGGAGGTGATAGTGGAAAATGAGGTGGCATGTTCCTCTGTATAGCTTAAAAATGCATTTTACATGGAAGAAGTATTTTAAATACAATATATAAGAAGATATAATAATATATTATATGCTACTACTATATATTTATATTAATTATTATTATGACATGATATATTATATATAACACTAATATATGAAGGGGTATATGTGTGTGTGTTTCTCTTATTTGAAATCATGTTCTTAGACTATGTTATCTCTTGGAATCCATCTTATGTGGTTTCTCATATATGGTTTGGGGTTGTTTACCCTGTCTTCCTTGGATGAGTGGGAGTCCTTTATAGTGATTTGTGTGGAACTTTAAGGTAGTAGAGGGATATTTTACTCTTAGATCTACTATTCCATGGTCATTTCATGTGAACCTAGTTAGGCTTTTTTATTTGTGTGGCCATAGTGGTCCCTGAGCCCTCAAGACCAATGTTCTAGCTTGTATTGTAGCTTTCTTGAATGGGAGCTTGGTCACTATTTGACAAGATGAGTTGGATGGAACTATGATTAGCAATCTTTCATCTGAAGTGTTCGATGAGGCCAAATCTAGGTAGATTTGGGTATTTTTCAACTAGGCAGGGCAAAGCCTCTATAGATGTAGATATGGTTTTAACAATTGGTTTGGAGGTAGGGTTCAATTTTCCCAAAAACATTAAGCCTTTGATGGGCAAAGGCTCAGTTGAGGAAGAAGTGAGGGAGAGTTGTAGTTGTTGTAAATCTAGTTAATTGGTGGAGTGAGGTCATGTGAAGCTCGACTAGTAGGTAGGTTCATATCCCCTTCCTATTTTTTATTTTGTGGATCTCACAACACATAAATAATTTATCCACAATGATATACATCCAAATAGAGCTTCGTTTGAGGAAGACAATGGTGAGTATCTCGATGGCATTTATTACCAACCCAAGAAGTTATTGTTATTGCTTGTCCCTTTGATTATGAATAGAAAAGCCTCTGTGAAGGCAAGATGTGGTGAGACACATGTTTGAAACTTTTTATTTCTAGTATTGAGTTAATTTCATTTTTATTTATTGGCAAACTATTGTTTCAGTGGTTATTTAGTTGTTTTTTTACTGTTTGGGAATGTTTTCATTGTTTGGTGTTGATGAGCTATGTTGAACATCTTATAGTACTTTTCCCAGTTTTAGGATCCTATCAAAACCTCAGTATATATTTTTTAACTTAGGACTATAACTTCTATTTTCTGCATTAGATCAGGGTCACTAATAGTTTGTTGATTCAATTGTTGGTTGGTTGTTACTTCATTATTTCAGCTTGATAATCTTGTTGGACATAGTTGAACTCTATTGAATATCTTGTAAAAATTTGACACACACGCGCGCGTGCACACACACACACACACACACACACACACACACACACACACACACACACACACACACACACACACACACACACATTGCTATGGATATTTTTTAAATATAATAAATAAACCACTACATAATTAGAAACTAAGAAACTCAAAGTATAGCAAAAAAATTAGAACAACCAAAAAAAAATTGTTTCTTCAAATTATTAGAATCATTCTCACTCATAACAATGACTAATTACAATATATTAAATTGAATATCTTGTAAAAATTACACACACACACACACACACACACACACACACATTGCTATTGATATTTTTTAAATATAAAAAATAAACCACTGCATAATCAGTAACTAAGAAACTCAAAGTATAGCAATAAAAAATTAGAACAACCAAAACAAAATCGTTTCTTCAAATTATTAGAATCATTCTCCTTCATAACAATGACTAATTACAATATATTTATTAAATTATATGTCAACAAACTTTTCTAATTAAATAAATCATTCTAAAATTATCTAAATAATAAAAATAAATTGCATGAAGATAAATAATATTTATTTTCAACCTTTCTATGACTTTATTATTTTAAAAATAGTTTAACTTAAAATCAAATTGATTATTAAATAATTACATCATCTATACTATTGTAGAACTCAAACTCAATAACACTTTAACTAACAAAATATATATATATATATATATATATATATATATATATATATATATATATATATATATATATATATATATATATATATATATATATAATAGTATATTATATAGTAAGGATTGAGGGGTAAAGGTGTATTAGATATATATATATATAAACTATCTAATACACCTTTACCCCTCAATCCTTACTATATAATATACTATATAATATACTATTATATATATATATATATATATATATATATATATATATATATATATATATATATATATATAATAGTATATTATATAGTATATTATATAGTAAGGATTGAGGGGTAAAGGTGTATTAGATAGTTTCATGATAATATATGATAACTATAATAATAATAACATTAAATTTGATCATATAATCCATTATATCTACTTTTGGATTGCATTTGATTAACTTGATTTATTTGTGTGTATTTAATAATAGTTATTTATTCAATATCACCCTTCAAATATTAATATTATTTATAATTAAAAACACACACACACACACATATAAATGTAAGCTTTGACGGTCTATCTACTTAAAATTTAACCTTTCATCTAATACAATGTCCTAAAAAATTGATTGCATATTATAACAAGAAAATAAATATAACATCAAATTTAATCCCTACCTATAAATCATACCTCTCATCTCTACTAATTTTTTAAAAATATTATAAAATACACTTCTTATTTTTTTTCCATTTAATGCATGCACGAAGTAAAATAGAAGTGATGTGATTTGCACCATATTAAGCCCTGCTCTAGTTTATTCTTTCACGCAATATTTGAATTAGTATAAGGACCTTCTAATTAATGAAATTCATTAATTAATGTTCGATTAATATTTTATATTAAAATATGTAGGATTGATTGACTAGAATAATATATTTCTTTGACTAGTATTTGCTGGTGTTTTGATTAAAATAATCAATGTACCTGACATGCCACCTAGTAGCATGGAAAACATGGCATCCACTGCGATCTTCCTAATGCTCAACGTGGTGATAGCTACGACCATTCCCATGACCTTTTATATCAAGGGTGTCCTCCTTTAATTTCGGAAAGAGAAGATATTTGTAAACGGAGGCGGTCAGACGGAGAACAAGAAGCGAAAATGTTTGCAGAGAAATGAAGACCGCAGTGAATGCGGCAGTTGGAAGCTTGTGGGTTTCGACAGAGGAAGAGTAGTGGGCCTGTAAGGGTTAAATCGGAAAAATAGTCCACAGTATTAGTTTTTCATCCGTGCAGATTAATATTATAGGATTTTCCTCTTTACATCTTAAAATTATATTCGACTATGTCGGAGGTGTGCAATCAAACCAAATATGTAGCTTCAATTAATATTAAAATAGAATTAATAATTCCATGGATGATTTCAATTCATTGTTTGCTTTGTTAAAATCACTGATAACCTTTCTATAATTCAATTTTTTAATGGCTGAAATTTAAATTGTTTTTGAGTACAAATTTATGTATAATGGTCTTTGATATCAGAATAAAAATATATTTTTCTTAAAATTTATGTTTTTAATAATTTGCCTTGCTAAATTAATTCAATTCTTAACCTAGCTCATTTAAATTGTTGTTGTTCTGTTTCACACTGTGTCATCCTTTAAAGTGGATGTGTAGATAGGTTTTCCTTTTCCTTTGTTTGTATTAAAACTACTGCATTATTTTTAGTTGTTGATATCTCCTCAGATTCTACGGAGATTGTTCTCACCTGCTTTCCCAGTTTTTACGGTCCTCTCTCCTATCTTCTATTGCATCTCTGTTGTATATATACTGCTCTGTTTGCATGAATAAAATAATTAAATTCATTTGTTTGCTATCAATATTGGTATCCGAGCACTATTATTTCTGTGCCTTTGATGGAATTATAAATGTTTTAAGAGGGGCAGTCATTCAGTTCTTTGCCCCTGTTGATGGTAAAGCTATGAGTATACAAGCAGTTTGTAGTATTTTATTTCTGTATTTTTGATCCAGATCATGTGTGCGTAGAGGTTCACATGACGTTCTTCGCTCAGTCTTCCACTGTACCATCCGTGCACATTGTCCATCGTCCAAATCAACTTATTTCGTAACCGCATTGTTGGCTCGTCCTATGAAATCTGGTTCACTGTGTATTGATCAATTTGATCAGCTGGTCTTGCATCCGTAGTGATCCATCCTCATCACCCAACCGTGTCTTCATGTAAGAATACTCAGTCAAATCTGCCGTCAATTCTCTATTGTTGTGGATGGTTTATTTTTTAAATCTGAATTCTCTGCATTGACTGGTTTGTTTGGTAGATGCTTCATCGAATCAAGTCTGAAATTCAGGACGCTTCCTAGCTGTAATCTGCATCAGATTTTGGGAAAACTAATTTTTTGCTGAGTACTGCATTTCGGGCAGGCACTAATAAATAGGCAGAACAAATCGCCACACAATTGCTATTGATATGTTCAGATCTGGTATTGATCAAGAGAGCTCCCTAATCGGCGACGCCCAAGGATTCTACGCTTCCCTATGCCCAAGCACGTTTTCTCTGTAGCGTCCTGTACGTGTCTTTTTCACACTGGAGGCTGAAGGATACATGAAGGCTGAAGGACAACTGGTGTCCTCTCATGAGTTGTCTATGACGGGGTCGCATCATTTCTATGGTGACAATTTGTGTGGTGTTGTGTGTTTTTATCTTTTTTTAGTGTGGGGTGCTATGTGCCAAATCGACTATGTCGAGGATGATCCTCAGTCTCAGTGACGAATATCTACGCTGTGCAAGATTGAGTGGCAATGATCATGTACAGAGGTTACAGAAGGTGATGAGGACCTAGTCCTCATTTTGTTTTTTAACATTATGTGACTTTCAAAGCATTATTTTTCAGTTTGGTACCTCCTAATGAAGAACATTGTGGGAAGCAAACACATTAAAGTAGCACTTGGTTCTTGGAAAAGGGTTTGTGATCATTAGAGAAACCATCGAAGTGGTCGAGACCACCTGCCACCTTCAGGGTCATGGTCAATCTGTAGCAGAAAACCATATGGGTTTGTGGTAATCCAAGAAACCACCAAAGGTATTAAGCAGAGAGATGTACTTGTGTCACTTTTAGGGTAGTGGTAATCCTGCAAAGAAAAACCAAGGTGGCACCAAGACCGTGGAGCTATAAAGATGGCATGCCACCTTAGAATGTGAGCAGGGTATGTAGAGAGTGTAAAAATATTTTTACAATATTTGTAATAAAGAGGAGTCAACTATCAGGGATATGATGTTTGTAAAAATAATGTAATAAAATAAGGAATGTTAACGTAGCAGATAAACTATTAAAACTACTACATTATTTTTAGTTGTTGATATCTCCCCTAATTCTACGGAGATTGTTCTCCCCTGCTTTCCCAATTTTTACGGCCTCTCTTGTATCTTCTATTGCATCTCTATTGTACATATACTGCTATGTTTGCATGAATAAAATAATTAAATTCATTTTTTTGCTAACAGTTTGCTTGGCTTTGTTGTTCAAATTACTGTTATCCTTTAAATCAGATGTATGTGTTGGTTTCTTTACGATTATTGGTGATGCTCTTCGTCTTTCAAATTATGCTCAATTCCTTGGTCTTACACACCTACAGTTTCGGTTTCACACTTGTAGAATTTTAAATAAAATTAAATCATAGCCAAATATATGCAATATTCATAATACAGAAGAAATAATAATTGCAAAAATAAAAAATACCTCTTGAAAAACTTGGAATCATTCTCCTTCTTCTTGAAAATAAAGATCAATTACAATGTATTAATAGAATTGCATGTGAACATGCTTTTCTAATTATTGAATAAAATATTTTAAATTTATTTAAATAATAATTTGCATGTAATATCAACTAAAACTAATTCTAGCCTTTCTAAGGCTTTATTTTTTCTAAAAAATATATTAACTAAAAATTAACTAACTGTCTAAATTTAGCTCCACAAAAACTGTTCATGCAAACTAAATTTACACTAATAGTCTAAAAATAGAACTGAGTGAACTGCACTTCAGCATCACTTTTCAACATACTCCCCCTTGATGATGAGCGGGCTCACAATTTGATCTCTGAGTGTCAAAAACTAATCTATTGCAACTGCTTTCGTGAAGATATCTACCAACTGTTCTTTAGTGTTGATGTATTTCAATTCTACTACCTTCATCTGCACTAAATCTCAAATAAAATGATGCTTTAAATCAAAATGTTTTGTCCTGTTATGATGGACTGTATTCTTTACCAATTTAATAGCACTAATGTTATCACAAAAAATAACTATGGACTGAACTTAAAACTCTCCAATTTCTTCAAGAAGTTTTCTAAGCCATAATGCTTGTGTACCTGCTGAAGTGACTACAACATACTTTGCTTCTGTAGAAGAAAGGGCAACTATAGTTTGCTTCATTGAGCTCCAAGTTATCAAACTAGAACCAAAAGAAAAATAATTCCCATATGTTGACTTTCGATCATCCAAACTACCTCCCCAATCAGAATCACTAAAACCAACAAGATTGAACCTTTTAAAAGTGTAGTAATTAATACCAAAATCTAGAGTGCCTTTGACATACCTCAAAATTCTCTTGGCTACCGTTATATGTATTTATGATGGCTCTGCCATGTACCTTGAAACAAGTGAAATTGAATAAGTAATATCAAGTCTTGTATGAGTTAGAAACATTAAGCTTCCAACAATACTTCTATAGGCTGTCCCATCAACTCTACACAACACAACTCCATGTGCAACTAGAGTGGAGACTAGTTTACAATAAACCATATCAAATTTCTTCAACATATCTTTAGCATAATTTGTTTGAGAAATAAAATTTTTATTCTCCCTTTGATAAACCTTCATTCCTAAAAAATATTTCATGAGGCCTAAATCTTTCATCTCAAATTCATTCCTCATGGAAACTTTGAATTCATCATTCATCATAGAACTACTACCCATAAACAACAATTTATCAACATACAAACTTACAATTAGAATATCATTACCTTCTTGTTTGTATTAAAGGGTAGGTTCACTCTTACTTCTTTGAAAGCCATTCTCTTGAAAATATCCATCAATCCTAGCATACCATGCTCTTGGTGCTTGTTTGAGGCCATACAAAGCCTTATTTAACTTGTAGACATGATTTTATTTTCCTTGCACTTCATAACCTTATGGTTGTTCCACATATAGTTCTTCTTCTAAGTACTGATTCAAGAAGGCACTTTTCACATCCATATGATAGATGCTCCAATTCTTTTCAGCTGCTAATGAAATCAACATTCTAATGGTCTCTTGTCTTGCTACTGGTGCAAATGTCTCTTCATAATCAATGCCATACTTCTGTGTGAAGCCTTTAGCAACTAATCTCGCCTTACGCCTTTCAACACTTCCATCACTGCTACACTTAGTCTTGTAGACCCATCTGGTGCTAATCTTCTTCTTATCATGTGGAAGCTTTGTAAGCTCCCAAGTGTCATTCCTGTGAATAGAATCCATCTCTTCTTGTATTGCTTGCATCCAAACCTCATTAGTATATGCATCTTCAAAACATGATGGTTCAAAATCAACCTTGGTAAGTAAAGCAAAATTCAATGTCTCACCTCTTGGATTTTCTTCATGTGCTTGATTTGAACTCCTTTGATAAATGTCACTCAATCTTCTTACCTTCCTTGTAGAACTAGGACTTGAATCTAGGCTTACACTTGGAATTGAACAAATAGATGAGGGGTTACTTGGTGGATTTGTAGCGCTTGGAACAAAAATATTAGTGGGCTGCCCATGATCAATATCATCTATAATAACTTCATTTAAAACAAATTTTGACTTCTCCAAATGGCCTTTTTGATGAGCATAAACTCCCCCTTCATCAAAAATCACATCTCTTGACACAATAAGCCTATTAGTGAGAGGATTATATAACCTATAAGCCTTACTTTCCTCACTATATCGAAAAAAAATACATGACTCACTTTTGGGATGTAACTTTTGCCTCTTTTGATTAGGAACATGAACATAGGCTAAGCGACCAGAAACTTTAAAATAATTAACATTTCGCTTTTTCTCATACCAAGCTTCATATGGAGTAATCCTATCAAGTGCACTAGTGGGACTCCGATTGAGAATATATACTATTGTAGCAACTGCATCTCCCCAAAAGGAATTGCTTAATCCCTTTGTTTGTATAATGATTCATGCCATCTCTACCACTATACGATTCTTCCTTTCAGCTACACCATTTTATTGAGGTGTGTATGTAGTGGTGAGTTGTCTTTTGATGCCATGTATCTCACAATAACCTTGAAAGGCTTTTGAACAAAATTCTCCTCCATGATCAGTCCTTAAGCATTTGATTTTGCACCCTTTGTCATTTTTTTCAAGGGCTCTAAACCTCTTGAATTTCTTAAGAGCTTCACCTTTGGTCTTTAAAAAATAAACCCAACACTGTCATGAGTAATCATCAATAAAAGTAATGAAAAATGATGACTTACCCAAACTCTTTGTCTGCATAGGACCACAAATGTCTGAATGAACTAACTGGGATGGATAATGAGCCCTCTATGCATTGCCTTTTGGAAATTTCTCTATTTCATGTTTTCCTTCAGCACATCCTTCAAAAACATCCTTTGTGCTCTTCAACCTTAGGCAAACCAGAAACTAATGCTTTTGATGTTAGAATCTTCAAACTATGAAAATTTAAATGCCCATACCTGAGATGTCACAACCAACTTGTATCCTCATATGCCATACTGACAAGGTTCTTGTTATGTTCACCAAACTTCAATGGGAACATCCTATTCTTTGTCATAGGCACAACTGTTACCACCCTATTTCCTTGATTCTTATCATAAATTATACATTGTTGATTTTCAAATACAACTTTATAATTCTTCTCACATAATTTTCCAACACTCAACAAATTATGCTGTAACTTTGGAGTGTAATAAATGTCTTTAACACTCTTCATACCTTCTTTTGTATGGACTTCCATAGCTCCTTTTGCAACAACCTCTAATGATTTGTCATCACCAAGCTTGAACTTGGATTTAAAACTTTCCTCCATTATAGAATTTTTTTTTTCATTCCCTGACATGTGGTTAGAACATCCCGAATCTAAATACCAAACATCTTTAGAAACATTTTTAGCTTTGTCATAAGATAAAAATAAATTATCTGGAGGATTCTCATCACCTTCTTGAGCATAATGAGCACTTTTATCATTATTACATTCTTTTAATCTACACTTATAATTAAAGTGTCCATACCTATTACAATGATAACACTAGATATTTCTTTTATCAAATCGGCTTCTACCTCTTCCTCTAAAACCACCTATTCCTCGAAAACCACCTCTGTGTCTATTTCCTCTTAAGTAAATCTGATTTTGACCTCTACCTTGGCCTTGATTACTTTTGATGATACTATTGGCATCTTCATTCTTTGTGATTTTTAATTTGGAGGAAAAAGCTTTCTCATCACTTTCTCCAAATGAATCTCTCAATCTTTCTTTATGAGACATCAAAGATCCAACTAGATGATCAAATTGAAGGGTAGACAAATTCTTGCTTTCTTCTATAATTATGGAAACATAGCTCCACCTTGGTGTGAGAGTCGTCAACACCTTTTTTATCACAACCTCATTGTTCATAATCTCACCAAGTGTAGCCATCTTATTGACCACATCTTTTACTCTAACACAATATTTACTCACACTTTCAGCGTCTTGCATCTTCAAATTCTTGAATTCTCTCTTCAATGTCTGTAACTCGACAACTTTGACTTGATCGCTACCTTGGTAAGCTTCTTTTAGAGTCTTCCAAGCATCCTCTACTATCTTTACTCCTACAATTCATAGAAATAGGCTCTTATCTAGAGCTATTTAAATATGGAATAAGGCTTGAGCATTCTTCTTCTTAGCATCCTTCTTAACTATTTTATCATTTGTTGTGAGGGTATTTCAATCAGTTGGCTCTACATAACCTAATTCAATAATCTCCCACAAATATTTTTCTATCAAAAAAGTCATCATTTTGATACACCAATAATCATACTCATTTCCATCAAATTCTGGAATGGGCAAGGAGTTAGAATTTGAGATGATAAATTTTTGGCAAAATTCCAACTACTAAATCTTTAACCCAAAATAAAAATACCTACTCTGATACTAGATGTAGAATTTTAAATAGAATTAAATCACAACCAAATATATGCAATATTCATAATATAGAAGAAATAATAATTGCAAAAATAAAAAATACTTCTTCAAAAACTTGGAATCATTCTCCTTCTTCTTCTTGAAAATAAAGATCAATTACAATGTATTAATAGAATTGCATGTGAACATGCTTTTCTAATTATTGAATAAAATATTTTAAATTTATCTAAATAATAATTTTCATGTAATATCAACTAAAACTAACTCTAGCCTTTCTAAGGCTTTATTTTTTCTAAAAAATATATTAACTAAAAATTAACTAAGTGTCTAAATTTAGCTCCACAAAAATTGTTCATGCAAACTAAATTTACACTAATAGTCTAAAAATAGAATTGAGTGAACAACACTTCAGCATCACTTTTCAACAACACTCATCCTTCATCTTCCAATGTCTCGACATGGCTCTAATGTCCTAGCCATTGAAAATCTTATGCTCCGGCTAAAAATGAACTCCATCTCTTTGTCAAAGAAACCTAAATTCCACCAACCATTAGTGGATCAATGTGCTTCCCATCTACTCCTTTGACCCACGTGACTATGGAAATTTTTTTTAACAACTTTACAAACACTAAAGAGTTAAAATTAACAAACAGAACACAAAACAAAGGAATAACAATGGTTCCACATGTCTGCTACTACACATTCATTCCTCATGGTTTTTGTTGAGATTTAAACAAAAAATAAGCAATCTTAATATAGACACCAAGATTGGAACAATGTATAGACATTAAGGCCAAACAGTGTTTATTTCAATGACCTAACAATGCACATATATATATATATATATATATATATATATATATATATATATATATATATATATATATATATATATATATATATATATATATATATATATATATATATATATATATATATATATATATAAAGACTGAGGTAAAGGTGTATTAGATAGTTTCATGATAATATACATGATAATTATAATTATAATATTAAATTGTGTAAATTGTGTTGTATATTTTATCATGTTTATTTTCGATTTAAGATTGTATGTGATTGACTTGGTTTCTTTGTGTATATTTGATGATGGTTATTTATTCAAAATTATCCTTTAAATATTAACATATTTTATAATAGAAGAAGAAACACACATAGAGATATAATGTTTAACAGTGTCTCTAACTTTTAATCTTCTATCTAATATAATGTCTTAAATTATTAATTATATATTATGACTAGAAAGATAAACATGACCATACAATCATTAAATTTAATCCCTAACTATAAGTCATACCTATGATCTCTACCTTTATATTTTAGAAAACATTATGAAATACACTTTTTATTTTTTATGCCCATTTAATGCATGCCCCAAGTTATATAAAGTGATTCCTTAAAAATAGAAATGATGAAATTTAAACCATATATGGCCTTCTCTAATTTATTCTCACACAATATTTGAATTAGTATCAGGACCTTTGAGTTAATGAAAACCAACAATTTCAAACATTGTTGCTGATTTACTAATGTTTTAATGTTTGATGAATATTTTATATTAAAATATGTAGGATTGATTTACTAGAATAAGATATTTGTTTGACTATTATTTATTAATGTTTAGATTAAAATAATCAATGTACCTCTCATGCCACCTATCTATTGCATGGAAAAAATGGCATCCGTTGTGATATTTCTAATGTTCAATGGGGTAAAAACTACGACCATTTCAATGGCCTTTTCCATCAACGATTTCTTCCTTTAATATCAAAAAGAGAAGATATGTGTAAATGGAGGTGGTCAGATGAACTAAGCCCTAGATAGTAATATCATCCAAAGAATTGGGATAAGAAGAGAAAATGTTTGTAGAGAAATGAAGAACATAATGAATGGTGTAATTGGATTCTTGTAGGTTTCAATAGAAGAAGAGTAGAGGGAATGTAAGGATCAAATCAGAAAAAAAAGTCCACAGTATTAGTTTCCTATCTTTGTAGATTAATTTCCTAGGCCTTTCCTCTCTAAATTTTAAAATTATATTAAATTATGTTAGAGGTGTGCAATCAAACCAAACATATCACTTCAATTAATATTAAAATAGAATTGTTCTTCTATGTATGATTTCAATTCATTGTATGCCTTGTTAAAATCATTGATAACCTATCTATAATTCAATTTTTTATAGGCTTGATTTTTCTTTTATGAGTACAAATATAGAAGTTTTACACACAGTCCTATTTATGTGAATGTTCAAGTGTAATTTTTTTCAAGGACTACTTAAATGGCTAAATTTAATTGATAAAATACATATAAGTGTCTCTACACAAGTTTAAAATACCAATTTGATCCTCAAAGTGACCAACAAGTTGCCTTAATCCTAAGAATTATTACATGACTATAAATAGGTCTCTTTAGAACTTTATAAAGGTGTCATTTCTCTAAATTAAGCTCAATGGTTTCTCAAATTCTTTTTTGAGATGATAAATACCATCTATAGTGGTGTGAAACCAATACTTGTATTAGTTTCCCAAACTTTTGAACACAATGCTAAATTTCCTCTTTAGGCCTATACAAGCCTAATCTACCTTCTCAAAAGGACGTGACTTAGTTTAAAAAATAAATATGTTGAATCAATTTAACCTAGTGTTCTATAGTGACTTCATGATGTAAAACACTCAGAATAAGTTTGAAGCCAAACAACAAGGTAAAATGGTCACATTTCTCCATTTTAAAAACCTTTTAGTAGACACCTACATTGGTACAAATCATAATCAGTTATAAAAAACCATAATTTGAATTTGAATTAAAAACCAATTATAATGCATTATGAACCATCTCTCATAACTTCCCTCAATATTTTGATGTATTTGACTTGTTACTTTTCAAGTTGTAAGTCTTTTTGTGCTATAAACCCTGTTGCAGGGTTTGATTGTACACACACAAAGCTGAGAGTTTCAAATCAATTATTCATAAATATTGTGGATTATTTTTATGATATAACACATTCTTAACTACCTCAATTTTTCCAATTCCTAAATCTAACTCATACAATGATTTATACATGAAAAGAGACCTCTGTGTGTGTGACTACAAGTGAAATCAGGGGTTTGAGAAGGTTAGGAGAGTATCATCATCAAATGGGTGTTAAGTACACTTGAGAAAACATTGAATTATTATTATTAAGAAATAATCCACCCAAAAAAATGAACACAAATAAAATTATTTACTTCTTATGTAAATAAATATAGCGGGACACTTCTAAACCTTTGAACCTTCAATGATAGATTGTAAACATTCTTCTATGACAAATAATCCTCTATGAGAAAGGCTATAGTAGTGTTTCTAGCAATGCTCATGTTGTTTTTTTATGGTCAGTGCCAAATGATTCATGTTGCGCTTGATTGTAGAGATGATTTATCCAAATCTATTCTCTTTCTATGCTTGGAAAATTTAATTGGTGTTTCTAATCTAAGAACCTCTAGAATTTCCTTATAACCTTTGAACCAATGGTATAGGAGGCACACAAAACCATAAAATAAGCAAAAAAAAAAACAAATTAGAGTTGTTGTTCAAGTTGGAGAGAGGTAGCATTATGCAGGAGCATTAGGATATACACTATTTGAACAATGTATATATGTTGAAGTTGTAATTTTTCATAGTATTGTAGGATACTAGGGGTCATTAAAAATCTAATAAGAAACCATAGATGGTTAAAATATATTTTCATAGTTCAATTTAGTAATAGTTTAGGTTTCCCCTCCAAAAAGGGAATATTTGAATATTTGAAATATCGTATAAGTTTGTAGGGGGTATAATTCATTTCAGAAGACATGTAATTACACATCAAGATCCTAACTGACTATTATATCATTAAAAATATATATTCACTCTAGTAAAATAGAAAATATCCTATAAACCTCATCTAGAAGCTATATCCTATGTTAAAGACTTATTTTATCTTGTAAGCATAAGAGGAGAATATCTTGTAGAAACAAATATGTTTATCATGGTTGTTAGAAGAAGATAAACATTGAATTAAGGAGATTAATAAAGCAAGGAGAACATGTATAAAATTTGAATCATGAAGTCTTATAAGATATAATACGAGACTAAGAGGGGATAAGGTCTTTAGGCCTGTATTATCTTTGTAGTCTATAGGAATATAAGTGTATATATGGAAATTGATTGATAAAAGGAGGATATTGTGTTTAAAATAAGCTCTTCAAATCAGCCAATGAGTAAGTGAAATATTTCATGTCCTCTTAGTTTCTATTATATGTTTCAAGGCTTTAAAAGCATTTGAATTATTAACAGTTTATCATTAAGAGTTTTGAGGTGTGTATGTAAATTTCATTATTTTATTACATGGATGCAAAGGATTGTGGGTTGGATACTTGTTTTATCTGATTTATAAGCTTAAGTGAGGTTTTCATTATTTATTCAGGTATTTTATAACCAATTCAATGTTTCTAATTAGCCAAAAACATGTACAAATATGTGCATGAGATCAGTCATCAGTTTTGGAAGGATAGTGGAGATATTTAAGAACATAACAGAGGCATTGGAAAAGTTATAAAGTTAGTAAACTCTCTGAACAATTGATCTACAACTCTTGGGCTTTGTGTGCATAGTCAAACCCTACAACAAGGTTATTAACACAAAATACCCATAACTTGGGATTTAACCTATTAAAACTTATCAATAATTATAGGAAGATGATAAAAGGTGTTTTTAATCTATTACATGTGATTTAAATTTGAGAGGACTTATATAAATTCATTTATCATTGACTTTGTGTAGGACTATCTATAGGTAGTCACTGACAAGGTTTCAAAAGGGAATCATTTAATGGTTTTGTATTGTTCCTTAGATCCAATATTTGTATGAGTATTTTATAATGTTTTATTATCATCATGAAACATTTTAATATATAACCCAAGTCATTTTTCAGTTTAAACAAGTCAAGTTCATTCTAAAAGGCAGAATTAGGCATGTACAGTCCTAAACAAGAACAAGAGTTGTATTTAGGTTTACTCCTTTGATAAACCAATAGAGAAATTGGTTTCACACTATTATATGTGGTATAATATAATTAAATAGGTAATTAAATTGGTTATTGAGTGTAAATTGGGACAAAAACAATCTTATTAAGACCAAATAGGGCTATATACAATCCTATAGCAGAGTCCTATAGTAGAGTCAGGGCTGAGTTGAATTTCTTGGTCATTTAGTGACATAAATGATAATTTAAACTTGTGAAAAAATTATAAGATGATATGTATCATTATTTTTAATTATTTCATGTATTTTTTAAGGTGAAAGAGTGGAAATAATAAGGTCATGGTAAAAATTTATCTTGAATAAGATTCAAGATAACACTCCTATGTTAAACAAACATCGAGGAAGAATTACTTTAAGATTGAATAAATTAGGTCCTCTTTGGCATAAAACTATGATCAGTGGAGGATAAATATTAAATGATCACAAATATAAATGAGATTCAAGCTAGACAAAACCAGGATATTGTTATCTTGAGTAATCTCAGTCAACTTGTAGAAGGATACATTAGTCTAAACCTTGAATTGAGATGTTATTCCATCATTGGCTGATTAAACACTTATAAGATATTTTTGAGATAATTAAACATGAATAAGATCACCCAAGATATATAAATAGGTGAATGCTCCTTTGGAAAACCATTAGACCTATTTGAAGGTTACAAACCTAGTGTCTTAGGCTATAAGCCTAATAGAGGATAGATTTCTTAAAGGAACATAGTAACAATATGAATGATCAAACTGAATGGTATTATATTATAACACTAATGGAATTAAAATAAATATCCACTTAAATTATGTAAGATGCTTATAATGGGGTTTAAGCATCCATGCAAGCATAATTTAAAGTAGATCATTCTAGTTGTTTTAGTTACATGTACCGTAGAGGATTTATGCAATTGTATAATTTGATCAAAGTGGGTTTGTTGAAAATTAATTTTAAAATCTAAAAAAAATTCAAATTTTAAGTCTAAATGCATACTCTACAACCTATTTTAACATCTTCATAGAATGTGTAAAACTAAAAAAATGGGAACAAGGCATGGGAATCTATTAAATCATAATTGAAGACATGTTTTTGTCAAATGTTGTAGTTGACTGTGACATGGTACACATGTAAACAAAATTTTTAAGCACATTTAAAGAAATATAATCATCTGACAAAATGCCTCAAAGGGATGTGTTCTCATGAAATGAAATGGTTGCAGGATATCAACAAAATTGATTTATTGAAAATTCTTTAGAAAATTTTAAGAAAATATAATTGATAGGTGTAAATAATTATTTAAAACCTCTATGGTAACATCCTCCTAACTTGAATCAAAATGGGATACTTGGAACATGGCATTGACATCCATAAAATCATAGCTGAATGTGAATCTTCATAAAATGTTGTAGTTGAAAGTGCCTTTCTAGATATCTATTCAAAATGTGGAAGCATACACAAGGCAAGTAAATTATTTTTAAAAATGTATAATGACATGGAATATTTTAAATAAACGTGATCAACATATGAAAAAAAAAACTCTACATCCTTTTACAACTTTCTCCCAACATGTTCCAAAAATAGATCTTTCAAATAGGGTATGGGAAATGGGAATACATTAAAGCATAATTAAGAATATATTTTTTCTAGATATTGTAGTTGAAAATTCCCAGGTAGAGATGTATGAAAAATGTGGAAGCATATGTAAGGCATAATAACTATTTGAAAAAATTCCTCAAACCAATGTGGTCTTGTGGAATGCATTGATTATAGCATATGCACAAAATATGTTTGCTATAAAGTTTACGACAAATTGGGAGGTTTGAAACACAACACAAACATCAATGAAAACATAACCTAAAGTAGGTTTTAAAATGTTTTATTTTTTGGCACCCAACTATAAATATATGCAAAATGTGGAAGCATACATAGAGCATGTGAACTATTTGACAAAAAATCCTTAGAGATGTGATTTTACATAATGCAATGATTATAGTGCGTGCATAAAATCATCCATCAAATCATAATTGAGATACAAAATTTTTCATTTTTGAAAAAAATATGAGGAAATGAAATAATTGAGAATAACCTCAATCTATTTTGATAAAGTGGTTTGTTATATATAAAGATAAATCAATTCTATAAATTATGAAACATGAGCTACCAGTGAAACTTCATGAGAAATTTTACATTTACACCTCAGTATATGAAATAATAGAAATAAAAATTGGAATACAATGAAATTTAAATGACATAATTTGAAGTAAGATTAAAATGATATTATTTTTGAAATATGTTAATGCTCCATCTCATGCTCTATATAAAGGATCACATGGACATGATTGGGTGAAAACCCATTCAAAATGCTTAAACGTTGTAGTTTTATTTTTTATTTTAATTTTGAAATATGTCACTCATAATTTTTTTCCAAAAGACCTATCCAAGTTATTCACGAGTGGAGAAAGAGAAAAAATAAGAAGAAAAAACTGAACTTTTATTCATACTCAGAGATCTATAAAGCCTCATATGTCCTTGCATGGTCCTACACTAGGATATACATATTTCATCCTAACTATTCTTTGAATGGAATTAAATATGTTTTTTAATGCTAAATCTATGTAAATAAATAAGAGCATATATTTCAATGTATCTTGAAATAGTGCTTAAAAGTGTGAGATTGTCATCATAGTAGGTCTATAATCTTTCAAGAGAAAAGATTAAATGAGTGGAACAAATTTTTAGTGGATTTATAATGTAAAATAGGTCAATTTTGTGTATAGATATGTTTTTCAATACTTATTGATGATCATATGATGTTAATTTTCTATTTATTCTCTTAAACCTTATCAAAACCCTTATTTGGCATACATAGTCCACATGATAGAGGTATTTTCATTGACATAGAGGATTGTTTATGCAAGTATGATTTATAGAAAAGATAGAGGTAGGATTAAATGCTATTAAAATAAATCTTTAGGCTTATAAATCACTCCAAGCTCTAAGTATTGAATTTTGAAGGCTCTAAAGCCTGTACAGAACTAGTAAAACCCTGATCTAGGATTTCATTAGGAAAAAAGATATAAAATGTGTTTTAACTAGTGGAAATTGCTAAAATTTTGTAAGTAGGTAGAATAGAAAATCTTATATTAGATTTTGGAGGTTTCATGATTTTTAGAAACATACAGATGGATATACACGTGATTTATTTTGGGCCTAATTGAAGCCTAAAACAATTTTATTCAAGTGGGTTTTCTTCATTTTCTTCGAGTTTCAAAGCAAGTGAAACATGTGGAAGAGTGTTCAGAAAATTTAAAGTATAATTTAGTGTTATAAAACCATTAAAGGCCTATTTAATTTATGTATTATGTCATTTTTAGTGAAGACCTACTACTAGGTGTAGATAAAGGCCTACTATTTAGAAATTTGGGTTTCTTAACAAAATTTTAACTATAAGTTGTGATAATTTCATCTATAAGAAAATTCATTAATGTAATAAGAATGGGAAAATCTAACTAAAGTCTTTGATAAAATTACCTTCATCATATTCTCAATTTTCAATCACTAGAACTAGATTTGGCCTATAAAGTCTACATAGAAGATTGTTCACTATTTGGATCAAAAAATAAGAAGACCTCTAAATAAGACACCATTGAATAATATGGATATGTGTTTTATTCCCACTATAGGCCTAAATTTTTTCACTTTTTCTTATGAATGGTAATGAATGCTTTTCGGATACAATATATACTATTAGAATGTATATTTATTTAAATTACATGTATATTTTAAACTTTAAGATTTTGAGCATGCATGTATGTTGAGAATAGTTTTGACTTGTTATATTTGAAATAAGGTTCATATTGGTACTTAAGTTAGATACATGATAAAAATCATTTTTTGTTTGTTTTATAAAAAACAAAAGGTAACTTATGAATTCCATAAGACATCAGGGATTTAAATGTTATAAATAAGATAACAAGATATGAGATATAAAGGTGAGAATTGTAAAGTCATCAAGGGATGATTAATTTAAGAATGAACACATTGATCTTGTAAGACCAATCTAAAAAGTAAAAACCCAAAATAGGATAGAACATTAAAGAAAGAGTTATAGAGAATAGACCTAATTGAAAGTGTGAGAGTGTGCATCTATAGCATAAGAAGAGTGAATCATTCCTCATCTTGAGTATAATATAATAATTTTTTAAATAAAGATTGGCTAGAGTTAAAAAAACTGATCGAGGGAAGGAGACCTACAATTTTGTCTATGTCAAATATAAATGAGGATAAGTATGAGTATGAAACTTAAATAAACTAGATTGTGTTTTTGATCTTGGGATTATCATTAGGAAGATAATAATTTGATGCACTATTTTTAACTTTAAATCTTTTTGAAAAACTTCTTTTAGAGATAGTACATTTATGCAATATGTTACCGCATGTGTGTAGTCTAAGTTAATTATTCACCTTGAAAATATGCTATTTATTTATTCTTGATTAAAGGTAATAAAATATTGATCCAATAATTGGTTTCCTAGATGTATATAAATTATAGTTAGTGGTATTTTTTCTTATTGAGTTACAATTCATGATTCTAGGAAACATCCTTATACCATCATTATATTCACTATTTATATTAAGATTTATTATAAGTTTTATTTGTAGACCTATAAAAAGTCATAAAGGAGGTAATTTCCTGTCACTCATCTAATAAAATGAAGAGAAACCAAAAGTACAACAATTCTAAAAATAATATTATAGAGAGGGTTTCTATTTTTTCAAAGTGGACATTGAAGGAACACTTGGGTTGATGCATAAAATTGGTGGACAAAAGTTATGACATTCCACCATCTTTCAATTTTTTTATAGAAGATGTACACCCTTTTTCAAAAGGCATACACCCTTTTTTTAAGTTTTTGAGGCTCAGGCTTGTGTTTGAGCCTCAAGGGTATAAGCCCTTTATGATTTACAAAGTATGTATTCCATTTAGAAATGACATACACCCTTTAGAAAGTAAAGGGTGTACACATTATGTAAAGGGCATACACCCTTATTTATTTTCATTTTATTTTCCTTGTAGAGCAAACCTATGGCCTTGGCATTTTGGGTTTTTTTTCTTCTTCACATTTGTCAAATTTAGATTCACATATGTACTTTTGAGTTGCATCTCGTAAATGGGATTTAGCATTCAAGTTGCTACAGGTTAGGTATGTTGATTTTTATATTTTATTTTTTTCAATTTTATTTTTATTTATTTATTTAATTAGGATTTGAATTTAGGTTTGCATTATATTCTCTTACATTGCCTAAAAAACATGTATTTCTATTTAAACATAGATACATAATTTTGATGGATCTATTGCATTAATAAAATGTTAGACAAAAACCTAAATAGTTTGATTTTACATAAGAAGCTTAGTTTTATGAACAATGTAATTAAAAAAATCAAAAATTATATCGATGGTTTGTGTCACTCTTTAATTATTAGTGCTCAAATTTCACTTGAAAATATATTAAAGACTATCTTTAATGAAGTGGGAAATGTAACGTTATAACTTGATGAAATTTGGCATTGAAGAAAGGCCATGAAACAAATTTATTCTAACAAATTTTCATATTAAGAAGTTAATAAAAAAATAACAAAAGAAGTTTTGTGTGCTTTATTTTTTAAGCTTTGAAACAACCAACCTTCACCAATGAATTTCAAACATATTAGTATTAATTGTTGTGTTTATGAAGAGATGAAAAATAACTTTTGGGATAGGTGGTGGATAATGTTTGATGAGACTCCTTGAAACAATAATGAGGTTATATTATAATTTTTGAGAAAAATATATTGTGAGTTTGTGTTGCAAGAAATTATAAATTATTTTGACATGAAATTCTCCTAAAGTATGGGAGGTGGGTTTTCATTTGATAGACCTGGTGTTACGTGACAACAAAACCATCATAACCTAGCTTAGAGAAATAGGACAATATTACATGCCTTTATTCCTAATATTTTACATCATAATGTATGGATGGAAACCCTTTAGGTGGTTATGATTCTGAAAAAGTTATTATTGAGCATGGTATACATACATTTAATAATTCTACTCATCCTATAGGTGGTGTTAGTGGTAGTGGTGCTAGTGGTGTTGGTGGTAGTGGTATTGGTGGTAATGGTAGTGGAGGTAATGGTTTTTTTTTTGTTGGCATATGTGTAGAGTCCCTCCTCCTACTCATGTTACATTTCATGTGCATTTTTGCACATCATGTGGGAGGAAGTGTATGGGACCACCTATTCAAGTGTGACATACATAGGATACATTTATGGAGACTAGCATGTCAAAGCATATGCCACCTATAGATGTTTTAGTAGTGCATGACACTAGCATACCAAACACTAGCATGATAAAACACATGCCACATATAGATGATTAAATAGTGCATGACACTAGCATACTAGAGACTATGCCATATGTATTAGCTTCACTGAATCTTATCAGGATACACCAGCTTGTTATGTAGGAGTTATCAACATCACCATATGTATTTGATACATAGATTTAATTTTAATTATAATTTATTTTTGTAAAAGGATTTCAGTTTATTTTCTAGTATGTGTTTACTTAATTGACTAATTTATTTGATTGAACTTGTTATTTATTGCTTGTATAGATGATTGGTGATATTTTGGGTAGCTTTGTAGACCTTGACTCTATTATAGAGGTTGAAATTGGCATGGGTGTACCTTATACATAGGTTTGGAAAATTTTAAATTGTATATTTATTCATGTACATGTTTATTTTCTTATTAACAAAAAACTACGTTTTAAGACATATATTGTAGTCATAGATTTTTATCATGTTCATTGAATTCACACATTATTTATTTATTGGTTTTATATATTATGATGGATGATATGGTTACCCCTCATGGACGAGAATAAGGTTTTGATTGATGTTGAGGCTACATCAAAGGATCCACTATCTCCATAGTAGGACATGATTCAGGGATGGTGACTGGTGAGAACACATAATAAAACTATTTTTATCTTTAAGTAATGATATTTTATGTCATATTTAAATAATTATATGCACATCTAGATCTAATGATATATGTATGCCCCATAGGATTCATAATCATGGGTCTATATGTAGTCTCATATCCCTAGACAACCATTTAGATGGAATATGGTAACTGTAGAATCATTTTACAAATATTTTTTCTTGAAAAAACTATCAAATTTTCAATATACAATTTTGAGGTATTAGTATTTATATTTCATATGTTGTGAAGACACAATAATTTTTAGTGTTTGTTGATTAAATAATGGATGATTCACATGCTGAGAGGAAATTATCTCCTTTTATTGATGCATACAACACCCTGACTCTATGGCTATGCCAACAAAGCACGACTCATTTTGAGGCAATGAGGAGTAAGAGAGCTAGTTGTTGTGTTAGAGGTTTACTTGTAGGCATAATTGATTTTGTATGCCAATATGGCCCACATTATATGCCTATATATTGTATTTTGTCTATGTATATGTTATGTTCTACATTTTTTCTTGATATATGTCATATTTTTTATGTTGAATTATGACATAGAACATTGCACTTATCACATATATACTATTCGATAATATGTTTCCTTTACCAATGCATATTTTCTATTTTAATCATTTAACATTTACAAATATTATTCGTCAATGATTATTATTACTTTATATGGGGTTAAAAAAATTCACATTATTCTCTAAGTTAGGTGCTTCACCATTACATATATTTTACATTTGTATGTGATATTTACTATTTACTTATTTCATTTACATTTAATTACATATCAATTTGTAATTATGATGTAAGCGGACTTATGATAAGTTTCATGGACATGTAAATATTATAAATTATACTTGATCATAGTTGTTATGTGGTCTAATAATGCAGGAGAAATTTACTATTTATTTGTTTCATTTAAATTTAATTACATATCAATTTGTAATTTTGATATAAGTAGACTTTTGATCAATTGTAGGGATGTAAATATTATAAATTTTACTTAATCATATTTGTTAAAAGGTCTAGTGATGTAGGAGTAATTTACTATTTATTTGTTTCATTTGCATTTAATTAAATATTAATTTATAATTATGCTATAAGTGGACTTCTGATCAATTTTAGGGATGTAAATATTATAATTTATATTTGATCATAGTTTTTAGGAGGGTATAGTGATGATGTAGGAGCATCTTGCCAACATGTAATAAGGTCCCTATTTAAGTGTCTTAGAGCTCTTGTAGCTTACACCAGCTTGTAGGTATGATAGGATAATTCAAACCTTTAGATGAGCCATCAGTTCCTCTTCCAACTTTGGTCATGCATTTCAGCATAACCATGAGGGATAGAGACTAGATGTTAGCTCTTACACGTGCATAAATGAGTCCTATAATAAATCTCACGAGTATTTTATCTAACTCGAGATGGATGATACATAGAAATGAGGTTTCTCTTATGACCAAATCTCTTAGAATAGTCTAAAAGTTAGTCAGTGAGGGATGTGTATTTATACTCATTAGCTCAATCAATGAACCATCTATAGAGACACACCCAGACAGGTAATTTAAGGTTAGAATGTCCATTTTTTGGTTTCAGTCAGTCCCCAAAAGTGAAGGTTTTCATTGGTTAAAGGTATCCTTTAAAAGAATTCACTCATCCTTAAGTGTACAAAATGAGCTATCTTCCATCATACATTGCATCATAACCATGAGGGATAGAGATGAGTTGTTAGCTCTTACACATGCATGAATGATCCATTTAATAAATATCACGAGAATTTTATCTAACTTAAAATGGATGAGATGAGATAATGAGTTTTCTCTCTCAGCCAAATGTCTCAAAATAGGCTAAAAGTTGGTCAGTAGTGGCCATATAATCTGACTCATTAGCCCAATTGATGAGCCATCTATGCAGACATGTCCAAATATACATTTTAAGGATAGAGTGATTGTTG
The DNA here is from genome assembly GCA_037957365.1 of Torreya grandis. Taxonomy (NCBI): domain Eukaryota; kingdom Viridiplantae; phylum Streptophyta; class Pinopsida; order Cupressales; family Taxaceae; genus Torreya; species Torreya grandis. The sequence continues at coordinate 529,920 of JARHVA010007192.1, forward strand.
TCTAGTCTCAATCGAGACACAGGAGTAAAGGTTATAGTTTATCAAATATATCCCTTAAGAGAATCCACTTGTCCCTTAACGTGCAAAATGAGCAAACTTTTATCATACATTTGAGGAGACTCATGAGTGCTAAATATGAACCATCAACTCTTACACATGCATGTATTTGTACTATAAGATTTCTAAAGAGGATTATCTCTAACTTGATCTAGGTGAGATGTAGCAATGAAGTTTTTCTCATAGCCTAATCTCTTAGAATAGGGCGAAAATTGGTCAAAAAAGGTCATATATTCTGAATTATTAGCCTAATTGATAAATTATCTATACAATTTTTTTTGCATAACCAATTCAAGGTTAGAATGACCATTGTTCAATCTTGGTCAGGCCCTAGGAGTGAACGTTTGAGTTGGTCAAAGGTATCCCTTAAGAGAATCCACTCATCCCTAAGTGTGTAAAATGACCAAACTTCTATTACACATTATAGGATAACTGTGAGAGTTAGAGACAACACATTAGCTCCTACACATGCAAAAATGAGTCATATAAGAGAGCATAGATAATATTGTTTTCATTTTTTATTGAAAGGAGAAAAAGAAAGAAGGTAAAAATTGGTTTGTTTAAGGTAGATAACATTAATATGAATTTTTTTTTTGGCTTCTCTTCATTTCAAGAAGATAATCTTCTCTTCTCATGGCACCAACCACATGAAGGTGAAAGCTCATATGGTGTCACTAACCTACACTAAAATTGGTAGTAAAAATTTTAAATAGAAATAAACACATAATGATAAAATATTTGAATATTAAAATATATTATATCAAATAACTTTACTATATTAATTTGAAACACTAGATAAAATTACTAATTCCATCTAACATACCTTCAGGATCAACTCTATTTTCAATTGTTTCAAGAATCACTTTTTGGTAAGATTCATGAACTTTTCACAAAGTTCTATTATAAGTCTTTAAATGATATTTGATCATTTGAATATTTGTATCAATAATCGGGTTTGAATAATGAAGACCACACTTTGTGTTTCAAATACCTTTTATATATATATATATATATATATATATATATATATATATATATATATATATTTTAATGATGGTACCTATGAAGCCAAGTTGTGGTAACCACTATGGATCTAGTGGGATAAATTAGCTCTTCTCCATCCATAACATTTGTGGTTAAATTTTTTTTTTGGCCTCTACACAATGACAAAAGTAATAGTTTGTTCCCTCATCATTGTCTTTAGATGCAAGGACTAGAAAACATGCCCTAAATTTAAATTATAATGAAATTGTAAGCACATCTAGGAAAAAATATAAATATCACTAATATCTAACTAAGGTTGTATATTTAATTAAATAAAAAATTGTACCTAGTTTCATAAAATGTGAGATGTGATCAAAGTCAACTGATGATGCCATTTTATGATCCATCAAATGTTGAAGTGAATGGCTACTCTCTATAGATGATATGGGTCTATAATACCATTCGTCAACCCATTATTTTGACTTGAATTCATTCCAAGTAAATTCCATTTATGGGGAAGAAAAACATGCCATATGAATATTATAAAGAGTCCATGAACTTGAATCTGAGCTTTGAATAGAGTGTAAAAGACTCGATCTAGGTACTATAATATAATTTTCATAAATTACCTTATGTTGTTCCTCTTTTAACCAAAATAATATTTGTGTATGAGAATGTTTATCTGATATATGATAAATATTTTTATTATAATAATTCACAATACTTATAACATCAATCAAATTAATACCATCCTTATGTTTTGCCTAATACTTTTAAGGGATATTTTTACACATGCACATACACCATCGTGTTGCCCTTTTCCATGCCCAACCTCTAAGAAGCTCCAAAAATGTTGAACACCATTCTTTTATGAATTTTAATTAACTAATAAAAAATTTGAGAATTCTTAAACTACCCTACACAATTGTTTGACCAAATGTAGCGTGTATCAAACACAATTTATATTAAATTCATATTTGTATAAAATATCTCAAAACAACCTTGGACAAACTCTAGAGAATACAATTTGTCATTGCTAATATAAAAGTGGCACTCCATTAAAATATGTTTCTTGTCATCTGTGCTATCATGTTTATGTTTGAATGTAATATAAAAAAAAAATCCAAATTGAATTGAATTATAGTACTAGGATTGAACCTAATTATATGGTTTTAGTGTGTAGTTCTCAACAAAGTCCACAACTAAAATAATAGTGCCAAATAGGAAGTTATCCTTGCATACCTTGAATTGATTTTCTAACCATTTTGATTTGTGTGTGTGTCTTGCATATTGGTAGATAATATTATTATTGAATTCAAACATGCAATCAGATACATAATCTCTAGTTTTAACCAACTCATATTTTGATCAATCTTTTCCATCTTTTAACACATCCTTTACATATTTTTACTTCTTATAATCAACTAATTACTTTCTAAATTTATGTGAACTTTATTCATGTATATAACTCATCAAATTTGAAAAACCACCATAACTATTGCATGTTCCATCTAAAATTTATTTGGAAAAATACATTTCCCCTTAGGTATTTGAATGAAAAGACCTTCGATTAGTTTTCTTGATATCTTGCGTGAGGAAGAAACCATACATTCCTATAAAATCCTCTTAGTATGTAAAGTACAATGTATATGATGAAAAACATCAAAATTCATAGCTAATTCAACATGTACCCTACAAAAACATGTGATGCATGCTTGATTGATTTTAATATAGAAAGTCTTACACATCTCAAATGACCTTTGGCTAAATATCCTTTGGCCATTAAAATTTTCAATAAAATATTTATAAAATTTTGTTTGGGTCATGTCTAAAAAATATTTTTCATGTGGATCACAATTTTTTAAGACTTTTCTTATTTTAAAAATATTTTTTACATTAGATAAGACCATTGTGTTGTTGTGCAAAAAAAATTCAATAAAATGTCTTGTTCCTTCAACTAATACCTTATTTTTTTATGGGAGTCTACCACTAAATGCCCAACAATCCATGAGTGAAGGGTAATCAAGCCTTGTTCTTATTTTTATGACATTTATTAGATTTTTTCCATTTAAGTTCAAGGATTTATTTATTTCACTAAAAATTTGGGATTTCTCTATTGACTTACTCACTATAGATTCTATTATTACTCATCTTGCCACACTACTATCTTTTTTTGACATTTTTTGCCTTTTACCTTAAATGTATTAAATAGATTATTTAATATTGTACTATTTATTCCCTCCATGTTGAATGTTATTAACCCCAAATTATGCATTACAGGGCACTTTTTTTGCTTTTTCATTAGTTGAACAAATAGTTAACATAATTTTGTATGGGTTTTATTCTCAAATGTAGAGTCCCATTTATATTGAGCATGACATTAAATTGATATTTTTGAGATTTTAATTTAAATAGGTTATAATTTTCTCATCTATTTCAATCAAATACCTTGGTGTTTATATTATTATTATTGGAGGTGTGGGTGTAAGAGATATATTTTGTATTAAATTGGGTGGTGTTACCACTTCAACCATAGTAGGGATAATAGAGGGTTGACTATCCACATTAGACCCTACAGGGAAATTAAATTACTCTTCATTAAGAGACACATGATTTGGGGTCATTACTTGATGTTGATTATAATCATACTTGAAAAATTATTATGAATATATGTTTCATTACATTGTGTTTTTCTATATGTTTCATCATTCATTACAAATTTATTACTTACATACTCTAAATTTGGAATTTTATCATACAAAAAAGATTGATTAAGTTCTCTTATCTCATTTGGATACATATCTACACTAAATTATATATAATTGGGCATGTTATTTTCATTTGAAATATTACCTAGTGTAGAGGAAGCACCTTCACCTTGCCTAGAAGCCCTTATGGATGCTCTCTTATTTGCCTATCTTTTTCTTTTTTTTTCTCTTTTCTCTTCAATTTCCTCATTTGTTAGCTATTTGATTTGTCTTTTGTGACAACTTCTTGACCCCATTATTTATATTTACCAAAATAAGATAATTGTACATTAAAATTGATGAATTTATAGTAATTCAAACAAAGTGAATGGATAATTTACCAAATTCACATAGTTACAGAATAAAAACCAATTTATAATTCACAAAGAACAAAAAGGAAGCAAATTTTGTGGGAAAGCTAAGAGAAATTCATGAATCACAAAGGAAATGCATGCTCTTGAAGTCACTTATGTCCTTTGTGATCTATAAAAAAATGGGCAAAAATAGTTAATGTGAGAAAGTTTAGTTTGCAAAGGGTGTATGCCCTTTGCAAGTTAAAAAAAAATAGCACTTTCCATCCAAAATTGTGTTAATTTTAGGCTTAGGAGGTCTTGAACCTAGTCCAAAACCTTTCATGAACTAGCCAAGGAGATTTCTAAGGAATTTATGGGTTTTTTCATCTTTGTTGACATGTCTGATCAGATAACTTTTTTTATTTTTTTAAAAATAAATTATATTGGTTTGTATAGGGTAAATAATAGTCTTAGAATATATAATATTTTTAATGTTAGAATATTATTTATAATTATTTATTAATTTATAAATAACATACCTCTTTGTTGACTATATACATGTCGTCACAAATTCCCTTATAACTATTTGAATATTAATCAAACATTTATAAAACTTATATCATAAAAATCTACACAATTTCAATTATGATTTTAAAAAAATGGTTTTCATGAATTTAAGGTAAAAAAATTATGTCTATACACTTGTAGTTTCAATTTTTCCATTGTCTTGACTAGTAAAATTATTTAAAAATTATATATATAATAAAAAATTAATAAAAAAAAAATTCTCAACAATATTTGACATTTCTCATATATATATATATATATGAAGTCTCATATAAAAACTCATTCGTTTACTAAAAGAAAAGTGTGTTTGTACACATGAAATCTCCTTATCTTTTCATAAAAAATGTCCAACCTATTGTCATAAATATATCTATTTTACACACATTTATCATCTAGATATTAAATTTATATATATATATATATATTTAGAAATTAAATTAAAAACTATACAATTCATGTACTTATGTCAATGTTAAATTCATTTTCAAAGTGTCTCTAACATTCTCTCCAAGTTCAACTATAATTATTTTCAAAAAAAAGTGGCGCTTTATGCACCCCCCTTTTGTCCCTCGTTATCCTGTATCTACCCACTTATGTCATCATTTCAAGACCAAATTAAATTAACTATTTATTTTTTATTATGTTCTTTCTGAAGACACTTTTTTATATTATAATTCATTTATATGTGAAAACTTGTATTATTGTTGAAAATTTGAACATATCTTGGAGAGTAATGAATAATAGACAAATACAATTGTTGATGCATCAAATGAATACAACTACATCACATGATATAACAATAGTATATTATCACTGAGTATACATGAATTTATTATTGTTGTGCTATCATTGAAACCTACAAAGGGATGCAGTCATGATACATTATCTCTAATATGTCCACCCCTATCTCACTTCATTGCCCTATTAAGATCATCATCCTAGACTTGTTTAAGGTTGTTACAATGGGGGTTTGGAAAATAGTGTTTTCTCCTATGACATGCTCTGATGTCTTCATATATTCATATTTTTTATGAAGTCTCTTTATTTAAAAATGGAAGTTCCATTCCCATTCTATACTTTTTATAATTGATGAACCATCAGATGTTATGCATTTGATGTCGCCTTACTCTGCACCTTGTTGTAAAAATTTGTCACATAATTTTTTAAGAATGACATAGTTTCTATGGTTGTATCTACTGCAAAACATTTCTCAAATATTTTTCATGATCTTCATATTAGGACATCAACATCATCAAATCCAACCATGGATGGGATTTGTTCACCGAATGAAAATCATCTAGTTAGAAGTGGTGAAAAATACAAAAGACAAATAATTACAAGTATCACATTATCAACCTCCCTCAACTAGTCTTTAGTATCATCAAATATATTTTCTTTGACACTTTTTAATACATGATTTTATCCTTGTATATCCATAGCTCATACATCATGAATTTATCTGTTCAAACCTCTGGCATCCATGCCTTCTTCTCCCTCATTTTAAATTCAAACTCCATTGTCTATGACATGGGAAATGAAAACATATTACATAAATGATCTTCATATTTAACTTGTAAATGCATAAATTAGATAGGGGAAGAAAACTATAATTCAACTCGACATCAATGTTATTGATGCTCTCATAAACACCATGCCTTACATCCTCTATAACTACCTAACTTGCCATAGTTTTCATTAGGTCCATCTTGATCACAAGCTTGATAATGTATCCTTAGTGAAAATGGGAAAATTTACATTGACATGGATTAAATTAATGTAAATATGTGATAATGTAATGTCTCATCTTTCATAATTTGTAACCATGTCATACGGGGGTCATTGTTGTAGAAGGTAACATGACAGTCTAGGATGTACAAAGCCCATACCTATGAAATAGTTTCAAAACCTCTCTAATTTTTATTTATTATGGAAGTTGGTGTCCTTGCATACTTTTAGCCACCAATAATACATGTAAACATCTATTGTTAGTTTGGTGAACCAACCAATCCACCCTATGATGTGCAGAAGTCTGTATTGTGCCTAGGAAATGACATTTCAAATGGGAATGATAAGAATTTATGGCTGTATTTGTTTCTTTCCAAACATGCATAAGAACATGACAATATTTTGACCAAATTCTAACCCTGTCTACCCAATGTTGTTCCCAATATTCAACAAAAGTGGCCTAAGAGAAGCAATACCTATATACAAAAATTTTGGACTCCCTTTTTTCCATGTCTTCATCGGTACAACTCTTAATTACATACCCCAAGTCATCAAGCATCACATGTCTTACATCATCATCTTTCATCTTTTTTATCAAATTATTCAACCACACATGATGAACATGTCAACTCCATAAGTAGAACTCACAATTAAATGTCTCCCTACATAAAATGATAGTTTTTTAAGATTTAATGGTATAAGGTAGGGATGGTGTCTATGAACATCTAAATATGAACTCCATGATGCATGTACGAATAACAATGATGCACATAATAAGTTTTATCTCCACACTAGCATTTTCCACCATGAAGGCACTGATTGTCAATTTAATGTCTTTCAAATTCACTCTTTGAAGAATAATTTACATCAATTGGATTATGTTGGTAGTAAAATACATGACATAATTACCCATGCAATGGGAAACTTTTTGTGTTTGGAATCAAATGTCAATAATTAATATAATTAGACTAAATGTTTCTAAATATGTATATTATTAATTACTATTACAAACATTGGAAACATACCTTCATTTGATTCATCCCAAACATTGAATCCATCACCAATAAATTACACTTCTTAAATATTAAAATCCATTCCAATTTTTATGGGAATTGGATTTTCAATACAAAGGGAATTTACACCTACCCATCCATCTCTCCCCCATTATATCCCTAATAGAAAAACCACTTGTCAAGATTTGTCAGTGCTCACTCCCAAACACTTTTTACATTTTCAGGATTGTACATGTATTTTTCCTCCTTGATCAATCATTCTATACTATATATGTCATATTTGCTCATGAAATCATCCCACTTTGTTTCACCATTAAATAATATAATTTTGTCATGCATCATCTACTAGTGTTTAAGGTGGATAACATTAGTAGACATTCCCCATAATAGAAGTGTATGAACCCTTTCATTAAGTTGGGATTGATGTAAGGAGTTAAAAACATTTATTATCCTTAAACTATTTATATTATTGGCCACAACAATAATTATATTCATTGTCTATTTGCTCTACATGATTGTATGTGATCAACACATGATAAAATCTAATGACCATACATCATGTGTTGAAATGAAACCAACAACGACACCTTATATGGATTTGAACTTATTAGATACCCTTAATAGACTTGAGAATTATAGACTTGTATTTCAACGTGACATAAATTTCCCAAAATAATCAAACACATATGAACACAAATATCTACATGATTATGGTGAATAAATGAATAGTCCTGAAAATTAAAAAAAAATCTACATCAAAGGAACATAAGAACATCTAAATAAATACTCACTTGTAATCTATAATGTGAGGTGACTTACATGACATATTAATAGGTGGTGTTGATCCTACTATGTTTTCTAGGAATATGTGATTTTGTATTATGATGTGAAACAAAAACAATTTGAGAATAAATCCCTTATTTATTCTCCTTTTATCAATTTTCCAACACTATCAACAACAACCCAAGCAACCCACAACTCTTCATCATAGATGTTGGGAAAATGTTCCCACTTGATACTATTACAATCAAATGGACCCTTGCCTAGCTTTTGCAGTGCAAGCTACATAATTAATTCCCACTTACTTTCCATCTATTCCATCTTATAAGGATAAAATTTCATTCAACCAATTGCAATGGACTTTTTTTTATTGAGTGAATGTAATTTACCATATATTGCAATAGACTTTTGTTATTGGTTAAATGTTGTTTTCCATATATTACAGTGTAATAATGAAAATGATTGAATAATTAATATGACATAAGTAGATGGTAATCAAAAAATCATTAGAATAACATATACACATCATCATAATAAATAGTCAAACACATATGAATTGACGAACATGACAATGCCCATTTGGATACACTTCTAATACCTCTCATTCAAATACATTATTCTTCATGCACTATTCCATTTAACATGTATTAGGCTATTCAAGATATAAATCTATTTTACATTTATCTTATGTAAAAAAATTAAGAACTTCATGAGTGCATTTGAATATTGTAAACACATTAGGCTCTTAACTAGTTTTGAAGCTCCAAACATTAGGTGACCCATAATGGCAATAGAACAAAAAAATTATTACAAGTATAATAAATATATAATGTTAAAATAATTAAAATATCATCTAAGTAACATATATACATCATATAAATAGTCAAAACAAATTTTTTATAAATACATGTATAAAGTTTGTTGTCTTTAGACAAAAGTGCAACATATATACAAAAAAACAATTCATGACATCTATTCAAAATTAAGTCAAGTGGGGAAGACAAATGAGAATAATATGAAAATAAATACATGAAAATTATAAAATTAGTAAATGATAATAGGTGCACATTATCAATGATGTTGACCAATGGAAAATTAAAAAAAGTATCCAAAAATCATCTGTGAGCATGTCTTCAAAATTGGGAATGTTGAACATATACATAATGATTTCTCATATTTCATTTTGTTCCTACCCTAATGATGCTTGTTTAAAACATCGATTTGTACAATAGATGTGAGTATATTGAAATAATCCATACAACAAAGTCATGTCATCATGTAGGTCATCAACAAGACCTCTAGGCACATCCCTATACACTACCATTTCATGAAAAAACTTCTTCAAAATTGACCTCTATGTAGACATCTCTTTCATCACATAAATACAAACATAATCTTAGAATGTATATTAAAGCAATGTAAACATATGATTTTAATTACCATATGATTTTAATTTTAAGAATAAATAACATGTTTTTGATATAAACATGTTTTCCTTTCCATTTTGAAGTATCTAATAAATGCATGTGTTGGTCAAACATAGCATAAATATAATCCATGCAATAAACATAAAAATTAAAATATGAGAATTGAAACCACTTCAAAAAATATAATAGAGAATCTCAACAAAAAAGTTAGAACAATGTATAATACCTTATTGAAATCAATATAAACCCCATCATAAAACATATGAAAATTAAAGCATGAAACCATAGAAATGGACAAACTAGTGCTTGCAGGAGGGGCTCACATTTATAGAAAAACTCAAGTGCCATGCACTACCTACATGTATGTAGGCATGTAATGAGAATGTGGGATTACTAAAAATCCCATAGATTTTTGAAAAGGGTTAAATTCTGATAAGGATTATGAAAAAGGTTGGACCATCACCCATATGAAGGTATTTTAGCTACAAAGTAGAAAAATGTAAATTATGAATGAAGCAGGGTAACTCCAATATAAGGTCATGCTAACATTTATGAACCTCAATATAATGTATTTTATCCAATTTATATATAATGGTACATTGCCTTATCACACACAGTTATATGGGAAGACCATTCCTATTTCAAAAGGTAGGTACCTAACAATGCCACTTTTAATTAAATATTTCACCAATAATAGCACAAAACCATAATTTTTAATCTCCCTAGTACTAAATCTCAACCAAACCTATGTGGATAAGGTAACTAGAACATTCACCATTAATTATAATGTATGTTGGCATCTAATGGGGATAAGACATATTAATATTCAATGAGATTTTGCATAAACTAATCATTTGATGCATGGAACTTAAGATGAGTAAACGATAACATTTTATGAGAACCACATGAAATTAAATTTTGGTAGGTGACACACAAAAAAATATTTACCACATATGTGTATTACAAATCATGCCTCATAGTGGGGGTTGTATTCATAGATGAGCTTCACCAGTACACACTAACTACATGCATATCAGCAAGGCACCATATCGTGTTTTTACTACAAATCCCATAGATTATATAATGGTATAAACATATGTTATCCAATGATCAAGGTTAGGGGCATCATCCATATTGAGGTATGAGAGCCATAGTGTACCAAAAAGTTTGTAGTGATCCTCATGTGAATGAAAGAAGATGTGGGGAAACTCAGATGTAAGTGCATGCTTACTTGCATGAACCTTGTGGGAATTCAATTCATCCCATTTATGTATTTTTACATTACCTTTTCACTTACTCTTATACAATAAGCCCACTCCTCTTTGAAAATGTAGGATATCAAATATTGCAACTCTCAATTATAAATTTCACCAATAAATGCACAAAACCTCACAATGTAATCTCTCTTATATGTAATCTAAATGAATATTATATGGATAATAAGATTGTCAAATTCACTATTCATGACCATTTATGTTGACCTTTTGTGTTTAATAAATATTTAAATCCACATTTTTTAGCATTGTGCATCATAATGAATGAAAGAGTTCTAAATATTTAATCATCTTGTACATAAACTAATCATTTGATGTCTTAAAAATGAGGTCATGGCATGCTAACATTTATGGACAACTATGTGAAATGAAATTATAATAGGTGCCACAAAAAAAATTATATGACATGTGTGTATTACAAATCATGTCTCAGGGTTGCATTTGTAAATTAGTGGGGGTCACATTCATAGATGAGCTTCACCCACACGTACTAACTTTGTGCATGTCTACATCGCACTAGAATTTATTGTTTCTATGAAGCCAATAGATTATATATAGGTTAAAAAATTTTAGGCCAATGAATAAGGTTAGTGCATCACCCATATTGAGTTATGAGAGCTAAAATTTACCAAAGGTGCGTAGTGAAACCTTGTGTGAATGAAAGAAGATATGGGACAGCTCTAATGTAAAGGCATGCTGATTTGTATGAACCTCATGTGGGAATGAAATTTATTCCATTTATATATTGGTACATTAAATTTTCATGAAAACTCATGTGGGAAGTCAATTCCTCTTTGAAAATTTAGGGTATCAAACAATCCAACTTTTAATAATAAATTTTAGTAATAAATGCATAAAACCCCACATTGTAATCTCTCATATCTGTAATCTATAGAAAAATTATGTAGATAAGAATCCTATCACATTCAGTATTGATGGCCATGTATTTTGACCTTTTAAGTGGAATAAATATCTAAATCCACTATGTTTTATCATTGTACATCATATTGAATGAAATATATTTGAATATTGGATCGTCTTATCTATAAACTAGTCATTTGATGAATTGAAATTGATAATAGGGCATGCTAAAATTTATAAGTACCATATGAAAATAAATTTTTGTAGGTAACACATAGAAAAAAGTTGTATGACATGTGTGCATTAAAATTATGCCTCATGTTAACATGCACAACCAGGTAGGGGTCACAATGATGAGCTTCACGACGCATATTAATTGCATGCATGTTGATATGGTGATAAAATGTGTTTTTCTATGAATCACATAGATTTTAGAATGGGTTAAACATTTTTAGGCCATTGAATATGGTTATGGCATAACCCATATTGATTTATGAGAGTTTCATTGTACTAAAATAGGCCACTAAAAAAATTTAAATATTTTCCTCATAAACCACCACTACCATACTTCCCACCTACTCAACCACAATTTTTGGCCTATAAATTTAGGGAGGCTCATGAGATGAGTCACTTTTATATCTATATAGTTTATATATAATTTATCATGATAGGGGACTCATTAGGGATCTAATCCTTCCTAGGTTGTATAAATATGCCTCATATGTAATTCCCTACCCCTCATCATTTTAGAATTTATATGCCATAATTGGGTGACTCGTGCAAGCTATCACATTATTGGTTCCATGATATGATTTATATATCAAGACCCCTAAACAAAAGTGTGACAACCTAATGCTATTTTAGATTCATTATACCTTAATTGAGTGCCATGTTCAACAAGTAGCTTGATTAGCTACAGGAGCACTCAATTATGGCATATCCATCCACCTAAACATAATTACAATAATATCATGTCATTTGAGACTCAATATAACCTAATTTAGTTATCTATGTATCTAATCAATTTATTTTTGGAGTGAAATTACCTGACCAATATAATATATATCAATAATAAATTGTGATCTGACTATGATGAAAGCCTAGTAGTAGGTAGGATTTTTGGAATTTAAAATTTTCAAGTGGGCATGGAAATATTTACTAGAAAGAAAATGTAAGTATGGGGATAATAAAGAGATTGAAAATAAATGGGATTTATCAACGTTAAGAAGTGATAATAAATATAGAGTGGGGGATTAGACAATTGACAATGAGGGGTTTATTAAGGATGTATGAGGCAAAATTAGAAAGAATTAAAAATGAAATTAATGATGGAATTATAATGCCAAAGTAGGAAATCAAATTATGATGCATACAATAGGAATGTCATTAAGGTACAACCTTGTAATACAAATTTTTTGAAACTTTGAAGTAATAAATACTATTCTTGCTTGTATTTTCTTGAAAAATAAAGTAAGAAAACATACACAAAAATATTTGCACCCAAGTTGTTTTTATTAGATGCCCAGCACTTGAAAGGGCCAAATTTTACTACCTGGAAGAAAAAGATGTGAATGATTATTTAATTTTAAGAATTATGGGGCATCATCACTGGAACAATGGCCCATCTTGCTAGCCAAGATAAGCAAAATAAGTTTGACAAGTTAGATGCAAAAGTGCTCATGTTGATAACTCTCAGTATTATTGATGAAGTAAAACTTCAAGTTCGTGATACATAGACATCGAAAGAGGCATGTGACATTTTGTCCGCAATATATGAGGTGAAAAACTAGAATAAAATTCTACATTTACAATTGCTTCTTCATACACTCAATATGAAATTAGGTGAAAAGGTTGAAGAGTTCTTATGTTGGGTTGCAGAAGTGTGAGCAAAACTTTTTACGCTTGGAGAAAATATCAAGGATAAGATGTTGGTTTTGATCACTTTGAGACCTCTCCCACCTTAGTTTTGCATGTTTGTTATGACACTCAACATTACTAAGCAAGTCATGTCATTTAAAGAACTATCCAATTTTCTTCAATAGAAGGAAGCGATATAGTCTGTGCATGAAAAATTTAAGGACAAAGACCTAATCTCCAAGTAATGGTGTCCAAAATTCAAGAAAGCACCTCAAAAACAACCATAGCAACATCAAAAATAATAAAAGACTAGTAAATTGAAGTAGTGGTGTTACATTTATAAAACCCACATGCACGATACTGATTATTACTAGCACAATGCCTTAGCTCAAGTTCAATCTAGTCATGAGGGCTCTTCTAGTAAAGAAGATTTAAATAAATCTAAGAGACATCCTCAAAATTAAAAGCAAAAGGGCATGTAGAAGCACAAAATCAAGAAAATAATGCATCTAATGATGAATCAGTAGAAAAATATCATATGGAGCCCATGGTGATCTTCTACTAGTCTCCCAAACCTTGACATCAGTGAGCAAAGTTTATTTAATAGACTCTGGTGCTAGGAAGCACATGACTAGATGTAAGGAGCTTTTTGATTCACTGATGACTCACCCAACTAGAGATTGAGTTTAAATTATTGATGATATATAGTACATTTCATAAGGAATTGGAAGTGTCACCATTCCTCTCAGGACAAGACATTATGTTCTCACAAAGTTACTCTATGTCCTTGGTTTGACAACAAATCTCTTATCTATCAATCAATTGTTGAATCATAAGATAAAAGTAGATTTTCTAGTTTAGGAAGGCATCAAATAATGTCTCATTTCTTGAGAATGTCAAGTTCTTGATAAATCCTTCTTGAAGGATCAATTATTTGCCTTAGATGCAATTTCAAGTAGTGAAGTTGCACTCACTACCTGTAGAGTAGAATCCACTACACTTTGGCACTACTGATATAGGCATTTATCTACTAGTTCCCTCTTCCAGCTTAGTTCTAAGGAAATGATACATGGAATTCCTCAATTTTCCCATTCTTTGCTAATATGTTCTAGTTGTCTTGAAGGAAAATAGCATTAGGTTCCATTTGAGCTAAGTTCCTCACATGCCAAGGAATGACTTGTTGTGGTGCATATTGATCTATGTGGACCCATTCCAACATCCCATTGAGGATTTAGGTACTTTCAATTGTTTTTTGATGACTTTTCTCACAATAATTGGGTGTTCTTTATCAAAAATAAGAGTGAAGGTCTTGCACATTTCAAGACTTTCTATCAACGTGTTGTTACACAGTCTAGGAAGAAACTTCAACTCCTCTACTCAGATTGAGGGGGGAATTGACATCAAAAGAGTTCTCTCAACATTTTTAAAGAAACATGACATCAAACAGCACCTGACTATTCCCTATACACCTTAGTATAATAAAATAGTAGAATGATGCAATCGATCAGTCATGGAGATGGCTCATTACATGCTATCCACTACAAAGTTGTGACACAATTTTGGATAAAAGTAGTACAGATAGCTATCTATCTTCGCAATAGAGAAGAAACAAATATCTTGCTAGACTAGACATCAGAAGAGGTATGGAGTGGTTATAAACCATCTTTTTCTCATCTTCAAGTATTTGGTTGTACTTCTTATATGCATGTTCAAGATAAGAAGAGAAAGAAGATTGAACCAAAGACCCTCTAGTGTATTTTCTTGGGGTATAACACTACCTCCAAAGCATACCATCTCATGGATCCTAAGATGAAGAAGATCTATGAAAGTCATGATGTGTTCTATGACAAGTCATCATTTGGCTCATTGGTATAGAAGGAGACAGACTAGACCACATCTCATAGACTATTCCTACAGTTAGATGATGAACATGAAGAAGGTGAGCTGTAAGAAGGAGATTTTTCCATTGATCTTGGTAATCTATAGGGTATTTATACATCAAATTAGTAGCCATAGTGACATCCTAAATAGATAGATTCCAAAATCAAGGACTCACACTTGAGCTCTCCTTCAAACACATCATCAATAGTTTGAAAAAGAAGATAAGAGAGAGATGAAGTCCATCTTGCACTCATGAGTTAAGTGGTTGATAGCACCAAACTAAAGATAGTTTGAGAGGCCTTAAGTCAACACCAATGGAAGAAAGCTATGGATGTAGAATATGATGCCCTCATTAAGAATGGGACATGGGAACTTATTGATTTGCATATTGGGAAGGAATCCATTGGCTATAAATGGATCTTTAAAACAAAGTACAAGGTAGATGGATCCATATTTAAACACAAAGCATGAATTGATACAAAGGGTTATGCTCAGTAAGAGGGCATTGATTATGAGGAGACCTTTGCACCCACTATGAAGATCAGGACCATCAGAATTATTTATGCACTGACAACACAATATAGATGGAAACCTCAGAAAATGGACATCAAGAGTGATTTGTTGAATGGTTATCTAAAAGAAGAAGTATACATGACCCAACCAATGTGATCTATATCTCATATGCACCAGCTAGGAATCAAACCTAGGACCTTCCATTTTCCTGTTAGAGTGCTCTACCAATTGATCTATTGGCTCCTTTATGGCCAAACCATCATTAGTTTGAGTGTGGCTTATTTCCAACAACCCCCCTTAAGCCACACTATTGATGCTTGGGGCTCCTAGCCTGACTCTGATACCACATGTGAGCTATAGCTCATATGGACTAGTTAGGACTCAAACCTAGGACCTTCTATTTTGTTATTGGAGTACTCTATGAACTGAGCTACTGGACCCTCTATGGCTAGCCCATCATCATTACAAATGTGGCTTATTTACAATAACCAAAAGGTTTCATCGATGAAAAACATCCATCTAAGGTATGTCATCTAATTAAGTCTCTTTATGGACTTAAACAAGCACCTTGAGCATAGTACATAAAAATAGATGATCACCTATTATAGTATGGTTTCATTCATAGACCCTCCAATTCCAATTTGTATATCAAGAAGGTTGGTACAAATATTATCATTATTTTCTTGTATGTGGATGATCTTGTGATCACTGGTAGTTCAAATTATCTTTATTGATATAGTAAAGAATGACCTAAATGAATCCTTCAATAGGACTGATTTATGGTTACTACATTATTGTCTTGGCTTGGAGATATGGCAGAAGTAAAACCCCATCTTTATCTCATAGATGAAATATGCCAAGACACTCCTAGAAAAATACATAATGTTAGACTATAGAATTCTTTCAACACTAATGGATAAGGGTTTACAACTCTCTCATTTTCAAGACTGCCCTCAATTGGATGCAAATCTCTATAGACAGCTCATTAGGAGTCTCATCTACTTGACCTACAACAAACCAAATCTATGTTTTTCTATGAACTATCTTTCTAGATTTAGGTAGGAACCAAAGAAATGTCACTGGGTTATAGTAAAACATGTTTTGAGATATGTCTGAGGCACAATTGAGTATGGTCTAGAATACAAGAAGAATAACTAGTTCTTCTTGCAGGGGTATACTAACTTGGACTATGTTGGATCTGTTGATGATAGAAATATACTTTAGAATACATTTTCCATCTTAGATATGGACCCATCTCATGGATCAACAAAAAGTAATCAGTAGTTTCTCTCTCATCCACATAAGTAGAGTATCGCATCACATGAGAAGTTGTGTCTGATGCAATATAGATACATCACATTTTGTCTAATATGGAGATTCCTGAGATCAATCACCAATTCTATTTTATGATAATCAACGTGTTTTGAAGCTTCTGAAGAATCCAATTTTTCATGAACAAACCAAACACATTGAGGTTCAGTGTCATTACATCAAAGAACAAGTTTTGAACCATCATATTTAGCTCCAATACTATCCGACAAATTCACAGATAACAAATATACTCACCAAGTCTCTTGGCAAGGTGAAATTTGATCTATTCCAAGGGTACATTTGTAAAAATAATGTAATAAAGGGGGGAATGTTAGCATAATCATGTATTACATTGTTAAGCAGTTGTCTAGGTTGGCAAAAAGGCCACATAGAAGTAGTTACAGGTAGTTATAATCAATTATTTGTAACTGATGCATTATGATATTGTATATAATGTATTTTGTGTTATCAATTCAAATCATCAAACTTTCATTTTCATTTATAATTTTCATATTCATAGATTGCATTCCAAAATCCAAAAAAAAGTTTTTTAACCATCTATTAGCCATGTTATATATAAGCATGGCTCTTGGAGCCAATGTATTAAGAATATCTGTATAATGTGACTTAAAGTGTAAAATTATGCACCAACTAGATCATAAATGTGGATTAACATGACCAAATCAGAGTATTACTAGATAGTAGGCATTTACTTTCTTTCATCATTGTCGACCTTTTTACAAAGTTAGTCAATGACTTCACATACAGTGACTTTATTCATCAAACCAAGCATTATAATGTACATGACATGGTGGGTTTGAGTGGTCATCATCAGAATCTTTTTATTTTTTATACTCGTACTAAATGTAGTTTACCTAAGCAATCCAGATATCAGGGTATAGTTCTAGATTGATAATTGGATAGTTCTAAAGATCTTGACATACCATCAAAATACCTGACCATTCCAACAAATTCATCTTATCCTTATCGAGTACTCTTTATAATATCCAATTGGAAGGAAGACTTCAGAATTAATCCTTTTGAAATAAGTATGTAGACATGCTTATACTATCAGTACAAGTTCAAAACTTTGATCAGTAAACTTAAATTTAGTGAGAAACTCAAAGATTAGTAGAATGTCTATGTTCACCATTTATAATTTTCTCAATTTAGAGCACAACATTCATTATGAAAATCATCAATACTGATTAAACTAAAATTCTACTATGTTATTTTGTGATTCCATCCATGGTGGAGGTGGATGACTAAATAGATCCATAAGCTAATTCTAAATGGAATTTGAATATGGTTATGCTCTTGTAACTTATTATTCACCAATTTTAATGCATTTTAGAGTGTTCCATAACCATCCATAATTAGGGAAAGTGAGAGGATGACTAAAATCTAGAATTATCATTATTTCAATATGCAAGAAATAAAAATCCATAAGGGACTATTTTACTTCTGCAATAAAAGTAATGAAAGCATTAAAACTAGATGAATGTCAATAATCTAGTCGTAGATTAGACTTTGGGATATAATATATATAACCAAGGTAAATTATCATTCCATATAATGGAAATATTTTGGTTAACACTTCCAAACCATGGTCATCTCAACATTAACTCACAATACTCGAAAACTAATTTTATGTATCACAGGTTTAATTGTCATGCCTAGTTAGAATTAATATTACACCATAGTGTAATACTTTTAATATAATTTGTTAAATAAAGTGTGTTTATGCCTTGCTAATTAAATCATATGAAATAAATTTAAATAATAATTTAAATGAACATTTTTGGTTAGGTTGTTTTAGAATGGTGGTTTCATAAAGTAATTTTAGGAGTTATGGTCTTGCATTGAGAGTAATGAGTGTATTTTTATATATAAACCATCCTTATCATTTTCAAGAGTGCAAACCCTTGATAGAATTATTAGAATTATTCTATTGAAACAATAATTAAAACTACATTTATTTTAGGTGTAATATACTATTATAACATATGCATTTTAGTGTATGAAGCACCTTATTCTGAATGATTATGATAAATTTAAAATTTAATGTGTTATTGTGTAGTGGTACATGCATGTAATTGTTTTTATGTTCTAGTTTAGATCAATGTTTATTTAATACACATTAAGTACTTAAGATTTTTTTATTAGATGCCTCTATAAAGTTAAAGATTTGGCCATGCATCTGCACATCCATTGATTACTTTAACATAAGGTTTAAGTGGGAAGTAAAGGCTGATTTTCTTTGTGAATATTGGACCATTTTAATCTCATTACATTTTTATACCCTTTCCACAATTTTCTTACTCAAATGTTGGGGATTGACCTCTCAAATATTTCATTGAAAAGTCTTGATCATCTATTTCTCAAATTATTCAAAATTTAATGTGTTTCACCTTGGATTGTTACAAAATTTAGGGATAAATATCTTAATAAGGTAATGAGAATTCATATAAACTTTTAATTTAATAATTAAATCAAAATATCTCTTAGATCCAATTTTACTAAAATATCACTCTCCCCTTCATTATAGGTTTATAATGGAAATATTGAGAATATTTTATATACAAATTTAGAGTATGATTTTGAAATGTTAGTATAGGCATGGATAATAAGTAAAAAATTATTGATGCTTATTATCAAATAATTTTTCACATAAGTTTTATTTTACTACAATCATGCCCTTGTTCACCAAATGGTGATATTTGAAGACACGACTATAAATACAAGGAATGAAAGTCTAAGATATGAATTAAAATTATTCTTATGGAATTTTAAATATTCATACAATATTAATCATTCAATGGGAAAACTATGTTTGTCCAAATAAAATAATAATAAATATGCCCTATCTCTTTGCTACACCAGAAAATGGTACATTTATGGCTTCTAACATTTTTTGGAATGAAATGTTTAGGACTTAATGAACACAAGTGGTCAAGAAAGGATGATGGCACTAAATAAAAAAATAGTTAGCATAAAAATTCTCAATGAAAGTCACTAATGTGCATAAGAGATTTTACATTAAAAGTACAAAATGGAAGTGAGTAATGCAATGTATACAAGGATTTAGATTAATATATGCACACAATGTTTTTCAATTTTAATTTTCTATTATTTTTCTCTACCATTGATCTAATCTATATTATACATTAATCTATAATAAAGCTAACCCAAATTACAAATTGTTATTCTAGACAAATTAATGTCTAGCGATTCAAGCAACCCTATAATTCCTTAGGCAGTTTGAATTTAAGTATTAAAAATATTTGTATATTTTTCATGACTAATGATTAAACATTTATTCAGGGCATGTAGATATAGCTAGCAAATCATGAAATATAACAAAATAAGATAGCCTAAAGGAACACTTTGTAATGATGTTTAGAATAGTTAGACCCATTAAAATTATAGGTTTGACATTTTCCCTATTCGAGTGGGGCAATTCCTTGAAGTGAAGGATTTTCTAAAACTTTTCAAATAATAAATTTATGGGTTATATTCTTTATTTTGAACGTAAATCAATGAGATTTTTATTTACATTTCATTGGTTTTCTACAAAATTGATACCCCTGCAATGACTAAAGAAATGGATTGTATTCCTATTAAATCAAGAATACCAAAGTCTCAGCCCTGTGTCATCAAAAACAATAAAGAGATAAATCCTTTACGTAACTTTAAATGGGCACAAAAAAATTATAAACTTTTGGTAGAGCAGAAACCGATTGGGATAAATACAAATTTAAAAAAAGAGTGTTATGCCATGTAATCATAGGAAGGAAGGCTACCACTAAATATGATATAAACATAAATATAAATATAAATATAAATATAAATATAAATTTATAAACATACATTACCCATAAATAAATACAAATATAAATCTTTAAACATATTTGGTAAAGTGATGTAAGTATTTTAAGGAAGTGCCCTAGAAATTAACACTCGTGAAAATTTACAAATCTTTGAAAATCACTTTAAATCTATTCAAATAAAAATATAAATTTAATACTACCATTTAAACCATTCTAAATAAATTTATAAAATATATGGAATGATTTGAATGGAATCAAAATGATTTGAAAATATGAAAATGTTGTAGAGAATACTAGTTTGCAAGATAACTACAGGAAATGCATGACTCTATCTCCATAGACCAACCTGAACCAGAAGCCATAACTTCAAATGGGAACAAAAAATAGGAAATACTAATTTTATCTTGGTAAAATCAAACTACCATGGTCTCAAAAGGAAATGTGGAGGTTTATAGTAGCTGCACTAATGCAAAGGAACCATATAAGTTCTAGGAATAAAAATCAGTCAAGTAACATATGTCATTAATATGGATTCACTTATCTAAACACCACTTGAAAATGAAAATTTCTATTTAATATGATAGAAACACTACAAACCACAATCTTTGTATTTTACCTGAGTATAATTGACCTTCAGCATGAGTTGGAAAAGCTAGATAACCTCTTATTTGAATGTCCTTTAAGCTAGCTAGGAACAAATAAAGAACAAAATGGGGTAAGGGTCAATGGTAGAGAAAAATGGTGTAAATTTAAAAATTAGGTTTTGGAGGAAAATTTGTTGCTCTTTTGTCATTGACTACCATGTTGGAAAGTAAAGGTCCTACCTAATAGTTATATTTGGTAGTAATGTTGGTAGTCTCCCTAATTGGCAATAATGTTGGCCTAGTTGGTGTTTAGTTTGTGGTGGCATTGATGAATTTAACATCTAGAATTGTGATCGAGTCATTTGAAAACTCAAGAAAACTAGTTGATGCCAGCCTGTACCTTGTTTGTTTGAGTTGGTTAAGCTTAAGCCCTATCTATTGCATGGAAAACATGGCATCCATTGTGATGCTTCTAATGTTCAATGTGGTAGCATCGACGACCATTTTAATGGACTTTTCTATCAAGGTCATCCTCTACTAATTTTGGAAGGAGAAGATATGTGTAAATGGATGTCCTCAGATAGATAGAGCCCTACAAAGAAATAACATCCAATGAAGTGGAAGAACAAGCAAAAATGTTTACAAAGAAATGAAGATCACAATGAATGGGGCAGTTAGAATCTTGTGAACTTTGATAGAGGAAGAGTAGTGGACCTGTAAGGATCAAATTAGAAAAATAATCCACATTATTAGCTCTACATCCATGTAGATTATTTTCATATGACTTTCCTCTCTACATTTTAAAATTATATTCGATTATGTTGAAGGTGTGCAATCAAACCAAATATGTAGCTTCAATAAATATTAAAATAGAATTATGATTCCATGGATGATTTCAATTCATTGGTCACCTTGTCAAAATCACTGATAACCTATTTATATTCAATGTTTTATATGTTGAAATTTAAATTATTTTTATGAGTACAAATATATGTATAATGATATTTTATATCAAAATAAAAATATGTTTTCTTAGGATTTATGTATTTTCTAATTTACCTTCTTAAATTAAGTGAATTAATTCAATTTTTAACCTAGTGCATTTAAATTATCATTGTTCTATTTCACGTTGTGTCATCATTTAAAGTAGATGTGTGGATAGGTTTTCCTTTTCTTTTGTTTGCTTGTTTTTGTTGTTCAAACTATTGTTAACCTTTAAATTGGAACTATATATAGGTTTCTTTGTGATTATTATTAACACTCTTATTTTAAAAAACTCTCAACTCCTTGGTATTATGAGTCATATTATGTATTAGTCTATAATGAATGGTCAGAAACATATAAGTAAATTTGATAAGATGGTCAATCCATTTAGTCAACCAATTAATCTAAATACAATAATTGAAAACTAATCAACCACTTAACCTTTTTATATGTTATATTGCTAATCAAATTATCTTCAATATTATTAAAGCATGCTAATCAAATATCAGACATTATGATGCATGACATAGTATATGTTGTTTTATTTCACATTGTGTCATCCTTTAATGTGGATGTGTGGATAGGTTTCCTTTTCCTTTGTTTGCTTGTTTTTGTTTTTCAAATTATTTTTAGCCTTTAAATCAGATGTATATGTAATTTTTTTATGATTATTTGTTGGAAATATTGTCATTGATGTCAAAGGTAAAGCATTGTTGATAAAGGTCTCATTGCATTTAATAGTGTTTATAATATTCATATCCTACCTAATGTGTGTTAATATTTATTTAATATTAAAGAATATATTTTTGGTTGTATATAAGTCAAAACAGGTCCCATGGAGAAGTCAAAGAGTCACGGAGTAAAGACAAAAGAGGAATGGGATGCATTTTCTTATGAAGAGTCATCTTGAGGAATTTCAAGAGTCACCATGTGAAGATAAAAGAGGGTATGATGCATATTTCCATAATGGAACACTTTAAGGAATACAAAATGTCACCAAGATAAAGACAAAAGAAGAAATGACACATTTTCTTATGAAGGGTCACCATGTGACTTTTCAATGCAAGGATTCGAAGGGTCATGCAAGTTTGGCACCATTTTCCATGAGGATTGAAGGGTCACAAAGGGTTAATGCCAAAGGTCATTTGTAAAGATATAAATAATGGCTTGAGAAGCCATTTGCATTATGAAAGAGAGTGCATGGTTTTTTAATTGTTTTATATAAGAAAAGAGGAGAGAAAAGTAGGAGATATTGTAGAGTTATATCATTTTTTGAGTAAGCAACATTTAGAGATAGTTGTGTTTTATACATAAGAGAGGTTGTTGCTCCTGTGATTTGGTGCTCATAAATCTTTGCAAGGGGTTGGTACTTCTATGGTTTGGTAATCACAAATACCTTTTGTGTTGGTGCTCGGCAAAGGGGTTGGAGCATTTTCAAGTTGGTGCTCATTCGTATACATGAGATTGTTCTATGCAGTTTTTCCCACTTTGAGTTTTTATATAAAAATATGGTGTGTCTCTATCTCTCTTATGTGATGCATGTTATTATTTCAATATCATTTCATATCTTAAATGTGTGATGGATTAAAGAAAAGAAATCAAATTAAGTAAAAGATATATAATACATTGATTCACCCCTCCTTTTAGTATATTTTGTGCTTAAAAATTGGTATCAGAGCTAGGTTCCTTTTTGAAAACATTTTACAATTTGAAGTTAGATTAGAGAAAGCACAATAGTTGGATCACATGAAGGTTTTTATAAAAATAAGGCACCTTTGTATGATGGGACAAATTATGCTTTTTAGAGCATAAAGATGAGGACTTATTTGATGGCTCTTAGATTTGACATTTGCAAAGCAGTGGTGGAGGAATATGAAGAGACACAGACACTTGTAACTACATCGATGGAAAAGAAGGCAAGTGAAAATAATAATAAAGTTTTAAATGTTATTTTATGTGAATCAAAATTTGTTAAAGTTATGTAATGTAAATCTACTCATAAAACTTGGGTAAAGCTTGAGAATATTTAAAAAGGTGATAGAAAGGTTTATCAAGCTAAGATTTAGACTTTTAGAAGGCAGTTTGAGAGTTTGAAGATGGAAGAGAAAGAAAATATAGCAAGTTACCTTTTGCGGGTTGATTAAATAGTTAATTAGATTCAAGGTCTTGGAGAAAAGCTAGAAGAATCAATCATGGTAAATTTTTTTTTGAGATCTATAGCATTGAGATATGATGCAAAAGTTTTGGTGATTGAAGAGATGAAGAATTTAGCTAAGATAACAATGGATTAGCTACATCGTATTTTTATGGCATATGAGATGTAGACTGAACAAGAGAAAACCTTAAAGAGAGAAGTTATTTTCAAGACATCAAAGAAAGAGAAGGCTAAGATTCAAGATTCGAGTGGTAGTTCTAGCGATGATGAAGATGACAACATATCTCTATTCATTCATAAGTCAGAAAATGGCATAGGTAAATATTAAATAAAATTACCTTTTAAATATTTTAAGTTTGGAAAGATTAGACATTTTTTAGCTAAGTGCCCAGATAAGGGTGATGGTGATAATGAAGAAGGAAATTACACATACAAGAAGAATTTCAAAAATAAATTCAAGAATGGATTTGAGAAGAAGAATTTCTATTCTAAAGATCCCAGCTCAGCTGAAAATAGTGGAGTCAGTGATTAAGGAGAAAAAGAAATTCTATTTATGGCAATACATGAACATGCCTTTGTAAAAAAAAGTATAGATGATCGAGAAGAACATGTTGAAGCTAAATTGAATCTAGAAGGAGAAATTTTTATGCCTTAGAAGAGTTAAAAGCTATTGAAAAGAATAATTTAATATTGAAGCTCCAGATTAAGAAAAATGAAAAGGTGTCAAAGGAAATAACTGAAGATCTACAAACATGCTTTGAAGAAGCCAAGAAGAATGAAAAATATCTAACGACGCAGTTGTAAAAACTAAGTGAAGAATGTGAAAGAATTGATTCTTTAAAAATAGATCTTGAGAAAACAAATAAAGAAATCAATGATAGAGCAGCCAATGATTAAAATTTTGAAAATAAAACTAATATGTTGAATAAGATATTATAAAGTTAAAGATCAATGTCAGATAAGATAGGTATCAGATTTGAAAAAGAGAAAGGGGAGGCCACTACTTTCACAGATAAGGTTAACATAGAAAAAGGAAAGAGCTATGCTAAAGCTCTTACAAAAGAAGAAATAAAAAGTGAAAAAGTTAAGAATATAGAGGATATCTCAAACAAAAAATGTTGAAAGGAATAGAGCTACAAAAAGCAATTAGGTCAGAGATACATAAATAGGGCCTATTTTTATAGTCACTATTTTTATTGCAATAGATATAGTCATAAATAAATAGAATGTTGAAAAAAGGCTAATAATTTTAGAAATAAGGAGAAAGAAACTCATGTTGATTCAAGTAAAAGCCAAAACTCTTTTACTCCTCTATCTGGCTTTAATGAAGAGACCATAAGATGTTACAAGTGCAACAACTTCAAACACTAACCTGGTACTCTAGAAACATGTTCAAGTTAGTCAAGAAAGACAGAGTTTTAAGGCTCCATTTATCAAGAAAAAAGTTCAAGCAATTTCATGGTACAAAAAATAATCTAAAAAATCTATGTTAATATAGATAGCTTTGCATGCAAGAAATAAAAAAACCATGGTTCATTGATAGTGGATGTTCAAGGCACATGATAGGAGACAAGAGTAAGTTCATAACCTTAAAAAAGATCAATGGTGGCACAATGAAATTTGGAGATAATACTATTGGCAATATTATTAGAAATGGTACACTAAGTTTGGATAAAGGTAGAATTAAAATAGAAAGTATTTTATATGTAGGTCTTAAACATAATATTTTGAGTGTAAGTCAAATGTGTGATCAAAGTCACACACTAAAGTTTTATGTAGAAGATTATAAAATTAAGAGAACAGATTCAGATGTGTTGGTTGTAGATGCTTAGAGAATAGAGAATAATTTCTATATGTTATTAAACATGAAAGGTCAAAGATGTTGTTTGAGTTAGATTGAAAAAAATTGGCTATGGCACAGGAGAATGGGACATACAAATTTTCATAATCTTTTCAACATTAGCAAGAATCAAGTAGTCATAAATCTTCCAAAGATTACAAGGCCATCAAACATGTTTTGTGAACCTTGTTAGCATGTAAAGAAAGTCAGAAGGTGGTTCAAAAAAAAAGAATACTTGACCACTCAGATGTTAGAGTTTGTTCACACTAATTTGTATGAACCTATTTGAACTCAAAGTAATCAAGGTGGGAAATACTTCATGCTGCTTATTGATTATTTTTCACGTATGATTTGGGTAGTAATTTTTTTAAAAAAATTACAATCTTTCAGACATTTCAAAGCATTCAAAGCATTAGTTGAGAATGAAACCAGTTTGAGGATTAAGTGCCTAAAAATCAGATCAAGGAAGAGAATTTATGTCAGATCAATTTATTGATTTTTTTGAAGAACATGAAATAAAGATATATTATTCAGTAGCCAAAACTCTACAACAAAATAGAGTAGTTGAACAAAGAAATAGAACAGTTCAGGAGATAGTGAGGACAATGCTAAATGAATCCAAGATGCCAAATAAATACTAGAGAGAGGTAATTAGTATAACAATGCATATCTAGAATAGAGAATTATTGAGAGTCAATAGTGACAAGGCTCCTTATGAGCTATGAAAAGATAAACTAGCTACAATTGATTATTTTAGAGTTTTTGGCAGTAGATGATTCATAAAGAGAATTGATGAAAAATTGGGTTAGTTTAAATATAGAGCATATGAAGGTATATTTCTTAGTTATTCCTAAAAAATTAAATCTTATAAATGTTATAACAAAAGAACCAAAAAAATAGTTGAAAGTGCAAGTGTTAGGATAGAAGAACATGGAGCATAAAGAATCACTGATCCAATAAACATTTTTGAAATCATTAAAGAGGAAGATTTTGAAGAATCAGATGAAGATGAGAGGGAGAAAAAAGACACAAAAACCCCATCCATATATGTCCAGAGAAATCATAATGAAAGTGACATCATCAGGTAAATAAATAAAGGAATTCACACAAGAAGAATGATGGTAAGTGAATCTAGCAAGTTAATTTCTCTTTGTTATCCATAATTCAACCTAAAAATTTCAAAAACTAGACATGATAAGCATTGGATTAAGGCAATAGATGAAGAATTAAATCAGATAGAAAATAATGAGACTTGGGAGTTAGTGCCTAAACCAAAAGATCATAATATAATAGGAACAAAATGGATTTGCAAAAATAAGTTGAATGAAAATAGAGAAGTGACTAGGAATAAAATAAGATTAGTATGTAAAAGATATGATCAGATTAAGGGAATATATTTTGAATAAACATTTACACCAGTGGCAAGGCTAGAGGCTATTAGAATGTTTCTTGCATATGTAGTGTTTAAAAAATTTTAAGTATTTTAGATAGATGTCAAATTTGACTTCCTAAATAGGAATATAGAAGAAGAGGTCTACATTGAGTAGCCTAAAGGATTTATTCTCTTAAATGTTGGTATCCATGTATCTAGATTTAAGAAAGCACTATATATAGTGTAACAATCTCCCAAAGCCTTGTATGCAAGACTTGATAAGTACATGCAAGATCAAGGTTTCAAGAGAGGATTTGCTAAAAGTAATCTCTACATTAAAATAGAAGGTGAGCATGAATTAATTATTGTGGTCTATGTTGATGACATCATTTTTGGAGGAAACATTGAAAATATGATAATTTTTTTTTTTGATAATATGAAAAAAAATTGAGATGTCTATGCGTGGAGAATTATCATTTTTCTTAGTATTGTAAATATTTCAATTAAATAAAGGAATTTCATATCTCAAAGTAAATATGCCACTGAAATGTTGAAAAAAATTAGTTTGGAGGATTGTGTACCAATTGGGACACTAATGAGTACAAAAAATAAGGTGATCAAGGATGAAGATTCACTTGTTATAGATCAATCTTTGTATATATCTATGGTTGCTAGTATTTTATATTTGACAGCATCGAGGCCAGACATCATGCATGTAGTAGATGTGGTTGCAAGATATCAGTCAATTTTAAAATATAGTCATGTTTAGTTGGTGAAGAGAATATTTAGATATATCAAGGGGACATTGGATTATGGATTGTGGTATCCCACAGGCAAATATTTCACTTTGGTTGCTTATACAGATTCAGATTGGGTAGGTTGCTTGTATGCTAGAAATAGTACAAGTGGAGGAGCTTTCTTCCTCGATGATAACTTAGTATCATGGCTAAGCAAAAACCAAAATTTAATATCACTTTCTATAGTTGAAGTAGAATATATTGCAGTAGTATTATGTTATACTCAAGTGCTTTGGAGGAAGCAAACTCTGGAAGATATCAAGGTAAAATATGATGAACCTATTTTTATTTTTTGTGACAACACAAGTACTATTAATATTTATAAGAATAGTGATGCATTCAAGAACAAAACATATTCCTATCAGATATCACTTGTTGAGAGAGAAAATTACAA
The DNA here is from genome assembly GCA_037957365.1 of Torreya grandis. NCBI lineage: Eukaryota > Viridiplantae > Streptophyta > Pinopsida > Cupressales > Taxaceae > Torreya > Torreya grandis. Next base: position 559,166 of record JARHVA010007192.1, read on the forward strand.
ATCAATAGGTTAAAATATCAGTACTATAAATCATATTGTAGATATTTTTATAAAGGCACTACCAAAAGACATATATGAATATCTGTGGGAGAAGTTAGGAGTAATTTATTTTACTTCCTACCATTGAGGATCAACATCAGTTGAGTGAGAGCTAAGTATTAGCTCTAGGATAGGCCCTTTTCAATTGATGTCAAAGGGTGATAAGAATAGAAATAGGTATAGGTGCAAAAATAGGTATAGGTTGTTATAGTAAAGAGAAGTTAATATATGTTTTTTAGATAGCAGTATGTGTAGGTTGACATGCAAAATATAGGTTTCAGGATGTGGCGATTTCAGTTTGAGGTTGCCATCAATGACAAAGGGGGAAATTGTTGAAAATATTGTCAATGATGTCAAAGGTGTAGCATTGGTGATAAAGGCCCCATTGTTTTTAATGGTGTTTTTAATATTTATATCTTGGATAATGTGTGTTAATATTTATTTAATATTAATGAATACATTTTTGGTTGTATATAAGTCAAAAAAGGGCCCATGGAGAAGTCAAAGAGTCATGGGGTAAAGACAAAAAAGGAATGTGATGCAATTTCTCATGAAGAGTCATCTTGAGGAATTCCAAGAGTCACCATGTGAAGATAAAAGATGGTATGACACATTTTTTCATGAAGGGACATTTTGAAGAATATGAAAAGTCACCAAGATAAAGAGAAAAGAGAAAATAATGTATTTGATTATCAAGGGTCACCATGTGACTTTTTAAATGCAAGGATACAAAGGGTCATGTAAATTTGGTACCATTTTCCATGAAGATTGAAGGGTCACAAAGGGTGAATGTCAAAGTTTATTTGGAAATAGATAAATAAAGGTTTGAGAATCCATTTGTAATATGCAAGAGAGTGCATGGTTTTGTAATTGTTTTATATAAGAAAATGTGAGAGAAAAGTAGGAGATTTTATAGAGTTCTATCATTTGTTGAGTAAGCAATATTGAGTGATAGTTGTGTTTTATTCACAAGAGGGGTTGGTGCTCTTATGGGTTGGTGCTCACAAATCTTTGTAAGGGATTGGTGCTCCTGTGGGTTGGTGTTCAAAAATAGTTGTTGTGTTGGTGCTCGATAAAGGGGTTAGTGCTCTTGCAAGTTGGTGATTGCAAAATTTATAATTCCAGTTGGTGCTCATTCATATACTTGAAATTGTTCTCCATGGTTTTTCCCAATTTGGGTTTCCACATAAAAATTCTCTCTCTCTCTCTCTCTCTCTCTCTCTCTCTCTCTCTCTCTCTCTCTCTCTCTCTCTCTCTCTCTCTCTCTCTCTCTCTCTCTCTCTCTCTCTCTCTCTCTCTCTCTCTCTCATGTGGTGCATGTTATTATTTTAGTTTTATTGCATATCTTGAATGTGTGATTAAGTGGATTAAAGAAAATAAATCAGATTAGGTAAAAGATATATAATATAGTAATTCAACCCCCTCTAAGTATATTTTGTACTTAACATTATTGTTGATACTCTTCTTACAAATTGTACTCAACTCCTTCACCTTGTGAGTCATATTGTGCATTGGTCTATAATCAATGGTAAAAAATATATAAGCAAATTTAATAAGATGGTAGATCTATTTAGTCAAACAATTAATCTAAATACAATAATTGATTTTTAACCAATCAATCACTTTATCTTTTTATATATTTTATTATTAATGAAATTATATTCCAAATTATTAAAGCATGCTAATTAAATATTAGATGTTATGATGAGTACCACTATATATGTTGTAATTTACATAAGTTTTTATACTATGTTACACTTAAGTTAACTTGAACATAGTTTTTGATTTAAATAATTTTCCTTCTTATACTAAAAAGCAACTTTAGTTGGAGATGTATTGCTTAGCCAAATGTTTTTTCAAGAAACTATTCTAATGAGCATTTATATCTAATTGATGTTATTGGGTTGGTCTTTCCATTGTAAATAAAATAAACAAATGGATGTTAGTATAGAAACCATTCCCCCACAGTAAAAGACAAAAGTGAATGCTACAAAATTGAAGGGTATAGATTTGTTTGACCATGTTAATTTAAATGCTATTGTAAGAGGTGTCCAAGGCTATACATTGAATCCAAGCTATTATTGTCTTGAATTAGAAGGCATAAGTCTCTGAGGTAAGGCCATTAATTTTTATAAGTCTAAATTCAATATTAATGAAAATAGAATCGAAGGCCTTATAATTGAATCCTCAATGATCTATACATTTTTGTCACAAGTTGCATACGATCCTTTAAAATTTACAATAATCCTCTAAATTTCACTAATATATTATTGGAGTTATGTTACACACCTATAGATTTGGTTTCACACTCACCCTTCATCTTCTAATGTTCCAATCATTGAAACTCTTGTGCATGGCCTAAAAATGAACTACATCTCTATGTCAAAGAAACGTAAATTCCATCTACATGCTTCCCATCTACTGATTTGATCCTCGTAACTCTTAAAAATTTTGCTTCAAAATTCAAAACCATCCTAATAAGAAAACATAGTAATTGAGAAAATATAACATTCCACTTCAATTATAGAAACATATATTTATTAAATCAACCTCAAAATGCTCAACTTGAATAAATTTTTCAATATAGAAAACATTAAAGAGCTAAAATTAACAAACACAACACAAAACAGAGGAATAACTTGGCTCCACAAGTCTACTACTACATGTTGGGTCCTTACAGTTTTTATTTTGATTTAAACAACAAAGAATAAATATTAATTTAGACACCAATACTAGAATTATTCATTATTATTGTTGAGTCCTATTTCTACAATAGTTTCAACCATGTAATTAATTTAATAATTAGTTAATATTCAGTTAATCTATTTTTAGAATAATAATCCAATCATTGAAACTCTTGTGCATGGACTAAAAATGAACTACATCTCTATGTCAAAGAAACGTAAATTCCATCTACATGCTTCCCATCTACTGATTTGATCCCTGTAACTCTTAAAAATTTTGCTTTAAAATTCAAAACCATCCTAATAAGAAAACATAGTAATCGAGACAATATAACATTCCACTTTAATTATAAAAACATATATTTATTAAATCAACCTCAAAATGCTCAAATTGAATAGATTTTTCAACATAGAAAAGATTAAAGAGCTAAAATTAACAAACACCGCAAAATAGAGGAATAACTTGGCTCCACAAGTCTACTACTACATGTTGGGTCCTCACAGTTTTTATTTTGACTTAAACAACAAAGAATAAATATTAATATAGACACCAATACTAGAATTATTCATTAATTATTGTTGAGTCCTAGTTCTACAATAGTTTCAATCATGTAATTAATTTAATAATTAGTTAATATTCAACTAATCTATTTTTAGAATAATAAATCCTTAGAAAGGCTAGAGTTAACTTTAATTTATACTTCATGACAGTTATTATTTAGATAAATTAATAACATTTTTATTTATTAATTAGAAAATCATTATCCCAAGCAATTCTATTAATACATTGTAATCAGTGTTTATTATTATGGAGAATGATTCGAATAATTTGAAGAATTTTTTTTATTTTGGCTATTTTGTATTTCTTATGGTTATGAATATTGCATATATTTCGCTATGAGTTTCTGGGTTTTTGTTGGCAGTGATTTATTTTTATATATTTAAAAATATTCAATTGGTATCAGAGCCTAATTTTGGTGGATGTTTTTTCTTTCAGATCTTTCTAACAATTGATCATGTCAAACTATAATAATCTTCCTATTCCAAAATTTAGTGGTAATGATTATGATTATTGGAGCATCAAGATGATGACTCTTTTGAAAACTAAAGAATTATAAGAGATTATATAAATTGGATATGATGAACCAACTAATAGGACCATTATTCCAACTAATGATAGGCAAGCCAAGAAGGAAGCTAAGAAGAAGAACTCACAATCTTTATTTCATATTCATACATCTTTATACAAGATCCTATTTTCAATAATTACAGGTGTAAAGATAGCCAAGAATGCCTTAAAGACTCTATAAAAATCTTACTAAGGTAGTGAGTAAGTCAAAGTGGTTAGATTGTAATCATTGAAGAGAGAATTTGAGAATTTGAAGATGCAAGAAGCTGAAAGTATGAGTGATTTATGTGTAAGAGTAAAGGATGTAGTTAACAAGATGGCTACACTTAGATAAATGTTAAACAAAGAGGTTGTTGTAAAATAGGTGTTAAAATTTCTAATAGTAAGGTGGAATAATGTTGCCATCATTATTGAAGAAAGCATAAAAATATGACTACTCTGAGTTTCTTTATTTGGTTCAATCTCTTATGTCCCATGAAGAAAGACTAACAAACACAATAAATGAAAGTGATGAGAATCCTTTTTCCCTAAAATTAAAGATCATAAATAATGAAGGTACTAACACTAGCAATAAGAATAGTCATATACAAGACATAGACAATATCAAAAGTAATCAAGGATAAGGTAAAGATATAAATCATAATTATTCAAAAAGATACAATTATTCAAGAAGATATAGAGGAAGAAGAGGTGGTTTAGCTGCAAGAGGTAAAGGTAGAGGTAGATTTGATAAAAAAAATATTATCAGAGGTATGATCACTTTAATTGGGAATATAGATTAAAAGTACAAAATGAAAATAGAAGTGTTAATTATGCTACTCAGGATGGTCATGCTTCATGTAATTTAATCATTTCATATGATAAAGCTGAAAATAGTCATAATGAGGTTTGATATCTAGATTCAGGATGTTCTAGTCACATGTTAGGGTATTAATAACATATAGTTTTTTACATTGGATAGAATTTTCAAAACTAATATCAAACTTGGTGATGATAAATATTTGGAGATTATAGAAAAATGAACTATGAAGGTGAATACTACAGAAGGTAAGAAAAGTATTAATGATATTTATTACGCCTCAAATTTGAAACATAATTTGTTGAGTGTTGGACAACTCTGTAAAAAGAATTATAAGGTGGTTTTTGATAATAAGTAATGCATGATCTATGATAAGAATCAAGGAAATAATATTGTTACAATTATACCTATGTCTAAGAATAGGATGTTCCCATTGAAGTTCAGAGAGCATGGTAACAGTGTTGCAAGCATGACATATGAAGATAAAAGTTGGTTATGGCATCTCAGGTTTGGACACTTGAATTTTCAAAGTTTGAAGTTACTAACATCACAAGAATAAGTTTATGATTTGCCAAAGGGTGAAGAGCATAAGGAATTTTGTCAAGGTTGTGTTAAAGGTAAACATGTAAGAGAAAAGTTTCCAAATGGTAGTGCATGGAGGGATTATCATCCAATTCAATTGGTTCACTCAGATATTTGTGGTCTTATGCAAACAAAATGTCTGGGTAAGTCATCATATTTCATTACATTTATTGATGATTATTCACAAAGGTGTTGGGTTTATTTTTTGAAACAAAAAAATGAAGCATTTGATACATTAAAAAGATTCAAAGCCCTTGTAGAAAATGAAAGTGGTTACATAATAGAGTGTTTAAGGATTAACTCTAAAGGTTAATTTTTTTCAAATGATTTTATGAATTATTTTTATTTGAATGGCATCCAAAGGCAACTCACAACTACCTACACCCTTCAAAAAAATGGTGTGGCTAAAAGGAAGAACTATATAGTTGTTGAAATGGCAAGGAGCATGTTACAAAGGGATTAAACGACTTTTTTTGGAGTGATGTAGTTTCTATAGCAATATATATTCTCAATAGAAGTCCCACTAGTGCACTTGAAAATATGACTCCATATGAAGCATGGTATGAAAAAATTTTAATGTAAAATATTTAATTTTTTCTAATTGTCTAGCTTATGCTCATGTAACTGATAAGAAAAAGAATAAAATAGAACCAAAGAGTAAGTCTTGCATTTTTGTTGGGTACAATGAACAAAGCAAAGACTATAGGGTTTATAATGCTATCACTAATAGTGTACTTGTGTCAAGAGATGTTATTTTTTATGAAGGGGGAGGTTATGGTGATGATAAAGATAAAGGCAATATTGAAAAGTCTAAATCTATTTTTACTGATGGTAATTATGATGGTATCACTAATGAGTGGCCCATAAGTACTTCAATTTCAAGTGTTATAATTCCATTAAGTAGTCTCTCATATAATGCATATATTCCAAGCATAGTTCAAGCTTCAAGTCTATTGAATAACCCCTCATCTAGTGCATGTATTCCAATCACAACTCCTGCTTCAAGTCTTAGTTCTTCAAAAAGGGCAAAAAGCTTGATTGAAATTTATCAAAGTATAAGAAGCTGAACACATGAAGAATATCTAAGAGGTGAGATAGTAAATTATGCTTTAATTACACAAGCTAATTTTGAAACGTCATGTTTTGAAGATGCATGTACTAATGATGCTTTGGTGCAAGCAATGCAAGAAGAGATAGATTTTATTCACAGGGATGATAATTGGGAGCTTACAGATCTTTCATATGACAAGAAAAATATTTGTACTAAATGGATCTACAAGACTAAGTACAATAGTGATGGATATGTTGAAAGACACAAGGCAAGATTAGTTAATAAAAGCTTTACATAGAGGTATGGGATATATTATAAAGAGACATGTGCACTAGTTGCAAGACAAGAGACTATTAAAATGATGATTATACTAACAACTCAAAAAAATGGAGCATACACAATATGGATGTGAAAAGTGCCTTGTTGTATGGGTACTTAGAAGAATTTTATGTAGAGAAGCCACAAAGTTTTGAAGTGTAAGGTAAATAATGTCAAGTCTACAAGTTGAAGAAGGCTTTTTAAGGCCTCAAACAAGCATCTAGAGCATGGTATGCAAGGATTTATCATTGTTTTTAGTAGAATGGATTCAAAAGAAACACAAATGAACCTACTCTTTAGTACAAGCAAGAAATTAATGATATTCTTAATATAAGTTTGTATGTTGATGATTTATTGTATATGGGCAACAATTATATAAGATGAAGGATGAATTTGAAATGAAATATTTAGGTTCCATGAAGTACTTTTTAGGGATGGAGGCTCATCAAAGTAAAGATGATATCTTCATTTGCCAAACAAAATATGCAAATGATATGCTGAAAAAATTTAATATGGTTCACTGTAAATCAATCTCTCTCCAATTTCTCATAGAGTTATGCTATGTAGAGAAGATGGTGCTGAAAGAGTTGATGAGACAACTTATAGAAGTATTGTTGGAAGCTTAATATTTCAAACTCACACAAAACTAGATATTACTTATTCAATTTCTCTTGTATCAAAATATATGTCTCAGCGATCTAAAATTCATATGAAGGTAGCCAACAAAATTTTGAGGTATGTGAAAGGTACTATTGGCTTTGGTATTCATTATTATGCTATTAAAAAGTTTAAACATTTTGGTTTTAGTGATTTCGATTGGGAAGGTAGTTTGGATGACTAAAAGTCAACATCTGGGAATTATTTTTCATTTGGGTTGGGTTTGGTTACATGGAGTTCAAAGAAGCAAAGTTTAGTTGCTCTTTCAGCTATAGAAGCAGAATATATTGCAGTCACTTCAGTAGGTACACAAGCATTGTGGCTCTGAAAGGATCTAGAAGAAACTGAAACTGGGGAGAAACAAATTCAGCGTACTATAATTTTTTGTGATAATACTAGTGCTATCAAATTAGCCAAGAATCCAGTGCATCACAATAGATTAAAACATTTTGATTTGAAGTATCATTTTATTCGATATTTGATTTAGAAGAAAGATGTAAAATTGAAATATATAAACACACAGGAATAGGTTGCAAAAGTCCAGGTTTTGAAACTTCGAGATCAAATTTTTAGTTTAGTCAATATCAAGGGAGAGAATGTTGGTTAATTGTTGTTGAGTCCAAGGTTTACAACAACTTCAATCATGTAATTGATTTAATAATTAGTTAATATTCAGTTAATCTATTTTTAGAATAATAACACCGTAGAAAGGTTGGAGTTAATTTTAGTTTATATTTCATACAAGTTGTTATTTAGATAAATTTAGAATATTTTTATTTATTAATTAGAAAAGCATCTTCACATCTAATTCTATTAATATGTTGTAATTGATCTTTATTGTTATCAATAATGATTCGAATAATTTAAAGAAATATTTTTATTTTAACTACTATGTATTTCTTCTTTATTTCATTTTCATATATATATATATATATCCCTGTAAATTTCTCATTTCTTTCTAAGCATTAGTTTATTTTTGTATATTTAAAAACCTTCATAAACAAAGGAACAAGTTAACGACATTAAGTCCAAAGAGTGTTTATTTCAATGACCCAACAGCGTATATAGGCCATCTGCCCATGTAACTTACACCTTTGAAGATATTTCGGGCATACACATTCAATAGCCACAATGAACTGAAATTCGTACCTCTGACATCTATATTTTTCAATTGGTAAGGATTTTCTTAAACACTTTCATTGCATATATTTTTCCATATATTCACAAATAACCTTAATTTTGGTGGAAAGTAACATCCACTTGCATTGCAAGGCTCCATGAACTCGTGCGGATTGCATATATTTTCCCATATATTCACATATAACCTTAATTTTGGTGGAAAGTAACATCCACTTGCATTGCAAGGCTCCATGAACTCGTGCGGAAAGAGAAATGGCCGTGTACACTATAATCAGAATGTCTCCTTCACTACACAGTATTCACAACTTGTTAAGTCACTCTCTTTTAAGTAACCATTTCATCCTACAACTGTTTCAATTTCTTTCTGTGCTGTTGCCATTACACATCGCATTTTGCCAATTCTATTGTTGTGGCAGATGTTTCTACTTCAGCCTTTAACATATCCCGAGAAAATGCCATTGTTAATATAAAATTGACCTTGACAAGAAAAAGAGTAGATGTCTTGGTTGGTATTTTTCCAAAAGATGGAATAAGAAACGTCGATTAATATATTTCACTCAATTTTTTTCCAAAATCTTTAAATATTTGATCTAAGTAATCTTAATGCTTAAACTGACCAAGATAATTACTTTGATGTGGAGTCGTGTGACTTGCATTTCCGTAGTGTGGGTCTTGGACTCAACCAGGTCGAGTAACACATCTACAATGTCGAAGCAGTTTAGAGAGGTAATAAAATCTCCGATGACAAAAGCTCCAGTCATTGTGTCATCCAACATTTGTTTAAACTTGTGGCCTTCACTCGATTTGTAGTCAGAATATGTTATGCTTAAAAACATTCTGCAGACGACATGAAATGCAAACCAAATTTCTAGCAAGCCCGTCGGTATGGTTACCTTGCATGCCTGTCGGTATGGTTTGAATGGTCTAAATAAAATACGACAAATTCGCACACTTACAAATGCCACTTCCACTTATTTTCCTGTTCATGCACTGAAAGCGTCGCAGAAATTAGATTTGATATGATTTTCTCGTAAGCGCAGAATTCTCCGATGAGAGTCATTGTCTCATCCAACATTGGTTTAAAGCTGTGGCTTCCAGTGAACTTGTAGTCAGAATATGTTCTGCTCAAAAACCTTCTGCAAACGACATGAAATTTCTAAGTTCTTGTGCTCTCCTGTTGTTTAGGTTCCCTTGGATGCCCGTCGGTATGGTTTGAATGGTCTGATGCATCTCTACAGATTGTGTACAATCTGACATTTTTTTATAAAAAAAGACAAATTCTCACACTTACAGACACCCATTGCCGCTTCCATTCTTTTTTCCTGTTCACTTACTGAAAGCGTTGCAGAATTTAGATTTTATATATGATTTTCTCATAAATGCGGGATTCTTTATTGATAAAGTTTTTGATATGTAACTACCTCCGTTTACGTGGTAATTTCAAACAGTGGCAAAGTACCTAATACGCTGGGCACATGTGAAGATCTGATATGATTTTCTTGGCACTCGTGAAGATCTGATTTGATTTTCTTGTAATTTCAGCAAAATTTTTTTCCCAAAGATTTTGATATGGAGTGGTGGGTATACGCGGGTAATTTAATTCTAGTGCAATTAAAAATGAAGGTTAAGTTAAAAAAACTCCATAGAAGTTTTTATTTTTCAATTTTGCAAGGTGTTTAGATGTTTATAATCATTTTAAACATTAAATATAATCATTTTATAATTTTGATTATCATAGTTGACAATGATGAGTGTGGAGTCCTTTAGGGCTATCACATGACCATAGGGAATTATTTTTGGGGCCTAGAGAGCTCCAATGATGAGGGGGGCACAGTTTTCTGTACTCCACCTTTTATGGAACCTTGCTCCACATCCGAGGGAAATATTCCTAGTATATTTCTAATTTCTATGTTTCCATGTTTTATGGAGTTGGTTTTTAGTTGTCTATTTTTCATGTGACTTCTTTGTTTTGAGTGGACTAGTTGTTTCTTGGAAAATGTAATGATGTCCTTATTACAAAGAGATGGTTTTGATCAAATATTGTTGGAAAATGTGCCCTTAAAAGGTGAAGACCCTTAGTATGGCGTGTTCCTTCATGGGAGAGCTTTTGGATGAGTTTGATGAGGTAGAAGTGGGTTGTCTTAAGTGGATGATGCTTATCTTCGATAAGCATAACTCATTTGCTCCTCCTTTCATGGATTTTCCTTCATATTTTATATATACAAGGTATGGTGTGGCATTTAGAGTTGATGGTTTATTTGCAGGGTGTGGCTTTGAGGATCAAAGTCAAAGTGCAAGTGTTCATTACAAGGTATTGTTTAGCAACTTATGAGATAAAGCATTGTGCAAGTGCAGATGAAAGTGTATCACTTTGTGCAGTATTTTCTATAGGAGATTTTTCTATCTATGTGAGAGTTCATTGTAGTCTTGTGTTTTGATTAACTTGGTTGACCACCTTGTACACCTTTTTCTATTGATTCTTTTTCTTCTTGAAGTATTTTTGCTTCAAATGTAATTGTTTTGTTAATACTTCCATCCCAAGCTTCCTCTTCTTTGAATTCAACATATCTATGATGATTACTTTCTTGGTAATGAGATTGTAAAACTTGTAAGCTTTTGACTGCTCAATCTAACTAATAAAGATACATTTTTTACCTCTAACATCTATCTTTGTTAGCATAGGTTCCTGATAGAATAGAACTTGTTAAGGATGAGGATAGCTAAGCCTTATTAAAGTGCACATGATAGTGCAGAGAGTTCATATTAAGAATATAAAAACATAACAAAGATGTATTTTAGTGTGTTTGATAGGAATTAGGATTAACCAAGATTTCAGTAATCATTCACAGAACATAAAGAATAACTTAGGTAGGATTAAACTATACATTAAACATGATTGTTCACATAAGGAATGAAATAATATATACAATAGGTAATCATAACCAAAATAGTCTATATTGATCTCAACCAAAGTTTATCTTCTTCTTCATATAAGCATACATATTTATAGTCATTTACAGTCCCTAACTATTCACATTCTTCTTGTACTTTGGCACCAAAAAAGGGGATTATTCATCTTATATCCTTCTACAAGTCATGGAGGATAAGACAAAATACATATATCCAATGATTTCATACATAACTTATGAATATTTAAAGAATATTTTAGACAGCTTTACTTATCTATTTTCTTCTCCCAAACTTTTCCAGACTTAAAATGTTATATCATCCCGAGACAATGTCAGAGATTCATCTGATGGTGCACTGAGGGTAGGAGCTAAAGAAATGTGTGGATTAGTAGGAGTTACAGTAATTATTCAAGGCACCATTTTCAATTTTCACCTCTTGCACACTACTTAGCCACTTTTTTAGATTTTTAACTAAGTAGCATACAAACCTACATTCATTTTGGGTTTTTAATAGGCTGGCATAATCAGGTGGCTGCCCTTTATGGGTTTTCAACCATCCTCACCCTACAAGTCTCACTAGTTATTCCCAATACAAAAATTGTTTACAAAATTTTTAAACTTGTACCTTGCATAATACTTAATTGGAAGGAGGTGGCATGGTAGTGGAAGAGGACTGGCCAACAAGATCCTTGGCCCTAGATTGAGCAGTCATGTACTATGTGATTTCTTTCTGAAGCTTAGAGGGTGTCTTGTAAACTAGAACATTGAGAATCTGGGACACCTCACTATAGAAGGGATGTCACAATCTAGAGCAAACATAGCTCTGATACCAATTACAACCACAACTCAAACACAGAGTTGTTCCCTCCACCAGTCAGTAACAATACTGCCAGTCCACTAAGTACTCAAAGTACTCCAAGTAGATCCCCTTGATCTTGCTCCTTGTTGTGTTGCAGATCTCCTTTGACCTTGCACACACACACACACACACCTACAGATCTACTGATCTTACTTACCATGTAGATCTCCCTAATCTTGCACACCTGTAGATCAACTTGGTCTTGCACACCTGTAAACCTTTTAGATCTTACACACCTCAGAAGAACCCTTGTCCTTGCCTTTGCAAGTCCTTATGATTCTAAAAATTACAATACAGCCCCATGGGTCTCTTAAATAGATCCCATACAAACAATAATTAGACTTTCCAATTATAATAATTAGAAAGGGAGACTCAAGACTAAAATTAGTATTTTACATGCAAACTAATTATCCATCTAAAATTAGACAGTTCTAGAAGCGCATGCAAATGCACGCACACACAGGTTGCTGACATCGGTTCATGTCTGACCGATGTCAATCGACTCCCTAACTGATGTCGATTACTACGTACACTGAAGATGACCAATGTCGGTTGGCTTGACCGATGTCGCTTGATCTGTAACTCATCAACCTCCTCCGTTTGCATCAGTGAAGCTTTTAGCTCCACAACCTAACAATCTCCCACTTGGAGATAAATAGTTGCACTAGTACCTGTACCTGTACATCTTCTAATTTTGTTTCCTGGCTTGTATCCCTCTTCAAGTTCAGTCTTGAAGACCAACCACCACATATCCTGTGGTGCTTCCCCTGTCATCCAAGTAACCTGCCATATCCGATACCTGAGAATCCACTAAACTGCTTTCCAGTGCTCCTTTCCTGGATTGGCCACCAACTTGCTGACAACTCCCACTGCTTGGGTAATATCAGGTCTAGTACACATGTACTCAACCTCATCATGTGATTTGGGACACTATTATGTGAACTGTCCATCCATAGGTGTGCTAATCGATTCTGCATCCTGCATATTGAACCTCTCCACTACCTTATTCACACAATCATCTGTAGATAAAATCAACCTGTGACTTTCCCTGTCTCTAGAAATACTCATGCCAAGGATTTTTGCTCCTCCTAAATCCTTCATGGCACACCTCTGAACTAATTTTACCCTTAGCTCAGCAAATCCCTGCATGTATGAACCTGCAACAAGCATATCATCCAAATACAGTAACAAGATAATATCATGACCATTATCCAACCTGGTAAAATAAACACAATGGTTACATTGACATTGACTAAAGCCATGCTTTTTCATACACCTGTCAAACCTGTACCACTGTCTTTGAGCTTGCTTAAGACCATATATCGTAGTCTTCTGTCTCACATGTCTATTATCTCCTTTCTTTAACCTAAGAATCCATTCATCTTTCAGTGTTTTCATCCTGGCTGGCAACTCTACCAAATCTCCCATTTGGTTCTTTCCCAAGGAATCAATCTCCTCATTCATGCCATGCTCCCACTGTTTCCTGGATTCTCCCTGCATTGCCTCTTCAAAACTTATTGGTTCTTGACCATTAGTGAGCAATAAGTTCAAGTAGTATAAAGAAGGGGAATAATGAATCTGAGGCTCACTTACCCTTTCAGTCTTCCATATGGGCGTTTGAGACTCCTTGACAGCTTGATGTCTGCCCAAAATCCGTTCTCTGGTTGACCTTGGTCTGCACCCAACCGATGTCGATTCCACTTGATCACCGATGCCAGTTCCCTAACCAATGTCGGTGTCCACTTGGTCACCAATGTCAGTTCCCTGACCGACGTCGATCTCCACCTGCCCAACACCACCGACTCTAGTCTGCACATGACCGACATCGGTACCTGCCTGTTCGATGTCGGTTCTCACTTGACTGATGTCGGTAACTATGTTTTCCTGTGAGTGATGACATTTACCCGCGAGCTCACTTTGGATCATAACCTTGTCCAAACTGCCCTGCTTAGAATTATTCAGCCCCTTGAGCTGATCTCTGTCCATCATCTCCTCCATGAAAACCAAGGCTTTCCAGTTCTTATGTTTGTCAAAGACATCAGACTTCCTCTTAATAACATGCATCCCCTTCTTATTCATGTGACCAAGCCTACAGAGCCACATCTTCGCATCTACATCTGAAGTAGATAATCTAGAAGGAGAATCAATAATACAAGTAGATAGATAAAGAGTACCTACTTTCTTACCACATGCTAATTTAAGTGCACCCTTGGAAACTTTCTAAGATTTCACTGTGAGAGTAACTGTGCAACCCTCATCACCCAACTTTCTTGTAGAAATTAGACTCCTCTTCAAGACTAGGACATGCATGACCTCCTTCAACACCCATGTGTTGTTCGTCTGCATTTTCAGCCGCACTTCCCCTTTGCCAACAATTTGACAAGGCTCACCAACCCTTAAATAAATCTTTCCAAAGTCTCCATGGACATAATCATTAAAAAATACTCTATTTGGGGTTGCATGGAAAGAGGAAACATAATCTAAAACCCAAGATTCTACTTTATCCAAGGAACATATAAGAGCAACCCGTGCAATAATCTCTACATCATTTGCTTCTTTATTCCCTTTATGTTGATCTTCTACCAACCAACAATCTTTCTTTACCTGCCCTTTCTTTCCATAATTCAATAATTGATCATTCTTGCCATTTAATTCCTCCATTCTTAGTGTACTTTCTTCTCCCATTACTTTACTTCCACTCAATCAAAAACCCCTGAGAGTGACCTGTAATTAATAAACACTTAACATGCTTTGACCACCTATTAGTGTACCTAACCAAGCTCTGATACCAATTGTCAGGATCTAGAGCAAACACAGCTCTGATACCAATTACAACCACAACTCAAACAGAAAGTTGTTCCCTTCACTAGTCACTGACAATATTGCCAGTCCACCAAGTACTCAAAGTACTCCAAGTAGATCTCCTTGATCTTGCTCCTTGTTGTGTTGCAGATCTCCTTTGACTTTGCTACCCCACAGATCTCCTTTGACCTTGCACACACACACACACACCTGCAGATCAACTGATCTTACTTAACATGTAGATCTCCCTGATCTTGCAGACCTACAGATCAACCTGGTCTTGCACACCTGTAAACCTTCTAGATCTTACACACCTCGGAAGAACCCTTGTCCTTGCCTTTGCAAGTCCTTATGATTCTACAAATTACAATACAGCCCATGGGTCTCTTAAATAGATCCCATATAAAAAATAATTAGACTTTCCAATTACAATAATTAAAAATGCAGACTCAAGACTAAAATTAGTCTTTTACATGCAAACTAATTATCTGTCTAAAATTAGACCAGTTTTGGAAGCGCATGCAAACACACGCACACACAGGTTGCTGATGTCAGTTCCTGTCTGACCGATGTCAGCTAACTCCCTAACTTATGTCAATTACTGTGTACACTAAAGATGACTGACATCAGTTGGCCTGACCGATGTCGGTTGATCTGCAACTCATTAACCTCCTCCATTTGCATCAGTGAAGCTTTTAGCTCCACAACATAACAAGGGAGCTAGGTCACTTTTGTAAGTATGCTAATCAATCATCACCTCCTAGGCCATGTACAATAGAATGTTCATGAGTGTATGATGTTTGATGAGTTGTTTCAAGTTTGAATCATCCATGATGCTCATTGCTACCTTTATATTACTAACTCTTGTCTGTATTTTGCCACTCAATTGCCCCAGCTTTTCTATGTGGTATTTGATTTAGAGACCTGGAAATAAATTGTGTCATAGGTCATGATACCAGTAGATAAGTCTATCATGCACATTATCCCTAGTGGTGAATGATTCCTAGAGAGCAAGGTCGTTATCATCCACCGATGTGGTTTGGCTATCCATGGGTTGTCTTGGTGATTGTTGCTATACTGAAGTCTACATTGGGGATGGTGATGGAGTTATCAAGTTGATGCTTCTAATTTACAAGGCTTTGTGTGACCAAATATGATTATAAGGTGGAAATATCAATCATGCTCTGATACTCCTCTAGTAAATTTATCAAGGTAGATGTCTCGGTCTTCATGCTTTAGCCTAATGTGTCTATTGCATAATTTTTTGGACTACACACCATTCCTTTGTGAGCTTAGAGACCAATGTCTTAAGCCTACATTGTTATGACATCATTTGGTCATTGATTACTCAAGTGGGAAACTCTGGGTAAGTATCCTCAATCGTCTTTGCCACTTCCTGAAGGTGGGCATTGAGTTCCATGTTCTCTGCCTTGGATTGATCCTGCTCTTATTCCAGGGAGGTAACCTTTTACACAATGGACCCCTAAAAAGCTATGGCACTCTTCAGTTGTTTCTTTAAGGGTAGTTAGGACACATCAAAAGAGGCCTCATACTTGACTAGAAGAGTGGCTAATGTGCTTGTGAATGTTGAAAGATCTGGGCATGGCATGGTGGCTAGTAGGAGTGAGAAGGTAGTGCATTAAATAGATACTTTGGGAACATCCTAGATCTAGACACCTCCTATTGGTAACTCAGGTTGCTATGATCCTGATTGAGTGGCTACTGGTGCTTGATGTTGTGTTGTGCCCTCTATTATTATTAGCTTAGTTTTCTATGCAACATCTTCAGCCTATTTATATTTGGCTTCCTCCTCCTCCTGTTTCTTTTTATTTTTATTTTTCGTCATTCTTTTTCTCCTCATCTTCCTCTTTCTTCTTTTTTTATTCCTCTTCTTTCTCCATTTTCTCTTCCTCTTCTTTATTCCTTTTCTCTTCTTCTTCTCTTTTTATTCATTCATTATTCTTCTTCTCTTCTACCAGGGTTGTAGCCTTGACTTGCTCTTGTGCAGCTTAGGCCTATGCTTGTGCTTGTACTTGAGCTTGTGCCTGCACTTTCTATTACCGCAAGTCTTCATCTTCTTCATACTTATATTTCCTAGTAGCTTTCTCTACATGCTCCTGCACCTAGACTACTACATCCTATTTTTTCTTTTCTTCTTCTTCTATTTTTTTCTTGTTTCTCAACTCTTGTACATTTTTAGGTACATCAGTTGCTTCTTGTGCTTGTTTGGCCATCTTTAGGGCCTTCTAAATGTTTGTCTCTACATCTATGGCCTTTGGTGTGACCTCAACTTCTTTGGCTTACTTTGTGGCATGATATTGCTACACTCCTTCTTTCTTTCTCTTATTTTCCTTCTTCTGTAGTTGACATTCAATTATGTGAGTCGCTTCTTCTCTAGTGAACCATTGATATTATTTTTTGGGTTGCTCTAGTGTAAGATATTCAACATCTTGATCTTGTACTGATGGTGGTAAATCATTTAGTAGCACCTCCAAGATAGGAACCTAAACCTTCCTTCTCCCGATCATGATTAGTCTACATTTGGGTGGTGATGAAATAGATATATGTACTTATTTTTCTTCCTACACAATAATTGGTCATATAGATGTGCACTCTTCCAAGGTAGGGGAAACCTTGGCCTTCCATCTTATTTGAGGCTTATGCACAATTTGTTCATGTGGGCTCTCTGAGAGAGGTACAAAGATGCCATTAACTATGAATGTTGGTATAGGTTACAACTAGAAGAAGTCAATTTTCAGCTAGAGTTTCTCTACATACTATTGAACTGTGTCTACAATGATGGAAGGTGGGTAGGTTGGATGGTCCACCCATATCTCAAAGGGAACATACTTTTTCACTTGAACCATGCATACCACCTTCCACAAGAAAAAATATTTTTCCTCCTCCTCATAGTAGTCCCCAACCATATCTTCCATCATGACTTGGTAGATTTCCTTCTCATCGGTGCCCATTTGGATGAGCTCACATGAGCTCATGATCTGTGACACCTTCAAATCATTCTTCTAGGTCATGGTGCTATGTCTCAATCACTTCAAGGGAGGTGATGTTAGATGAGGGTCTGATTTGCACTTTCCTTTCTATTATCATGAGCTGGTTACTTCTTCTAGCTATTGTCTAATAGGAACATTTACACTGGGTGGTATAGATTGAAATGGGGTCACACGCTTGGCTAAAAACATTTTTTATCAGCTCACTTTAGCCTACACCATATCCATTGTCATGAAGAAGGAGAGTGCTTAGAAGGGTGACCATGACAACTCATGGATAGTGATGATAATGCCTTTAGGAAATAGAGTGATAGTAGCATGATGATCGAGGTATTACATGACATCAGGTGGAACTTAGGGATGTGTGGCAATGAGGTCCAAACATTCCTCCCACTAAGTTTTAAATTTACCCTCATTTATGAGAGCTCCATAGTCCTACATCCATATGATATTCTAAAACTGCTACACTAACCAATAGTCTATATCCAGATGCACTTCTCCCTTGAGTGACTTCTATTACATGAAACAGAACAAGAAGATTAAGAACTGGTATTAAAATGTCTGCTTTGAATCGGTGAGGCACTTCTCGATGTTTATGAGTAACTCTTGGATGAAATACTCTAGATATTTGAACTATTCATTTTGGTGGATCATCTTATGAGTGATGTGTAAAATTCCTTTAGGTATTTGCTTGGCAGACTTGGTCATTTACCAAAATCATCTAGTTATAAACTTAGTTTTCCTACATATATAGATCCTCAACTTCTTGTAGAATGGGAAGTTTTTTTGTCTTGTATGAAATCAAAGACTTTGTAAGCGCACACATACCTAAAACTTGGGCCATTTCTTATGTGTTGATTACAACACTCTCACCCAAACTGAAATAGATTGTACGCTCATTGTATTACTCAAGTAATACTTGAATGATCTCTCTTAGGTTTCCAAATGTGGCTAATCATAGTAGATGCTCAACATTTGTATTAAATAATTATTGGGGAGTTTTGAGGGTGAGTGGGTGTACAAAATCAACATGATCAATGTGGAAGAGCTTTCTTTTAGCTTGGTAAGGGTATTGAAATGACTCTTGGTCACTATACTTGGTTTGCTTGAGCACCATGTCGACACCCATGGATTTTTTTTTGTGCATCAGTGTGAGCCCTGATTAGCTATGAGGTATCCATGGATGCATGAAGTGATGAAATTAGAATGCTCTGTATGCTCTATACAATAAAAATAGATCAAATCTTGAGAATGAAAGCTTAGAAAAATATGCAAAAGGATGAAATGATGACTTGGTATTTGAACTTGGATTTTATAGATTTAGCACCTCTTGGCTTCCACATCTCAACCACACTTATTTTTCCACTTGTCTTGAATGCAATGGTGGATGTGGAAAATATGTATCTGATCTAGCCATTAAAGTAGTTAGTCATTGACACCTGTGTATAACTACGATGTTATGCTCTTTGGTGTCTGTAAGGGGGGTATTAGTAGATGATATTGATGAGATATCGATTTGTTGAATATTGCATCAATTGACCCTTATATCATGCATTTATTTATGGTGGATGACTATTATTTGATAGATATCTTACTAATGAGATGTTTTCATACCTTTTATAAACTTAATATGTTTTAGTTGATCATCTTTAACTTTCCTAGTAACACACATGGATCCTCATATGTATAGCTAGTACACGTTATGCTTAGTTATTTTATTAATAATTATTGTTGATGAGATCATATACAAACAAACAAAACATACAAGAAACACACACACAAAACATGTAAAAACAGGGAAGTCCTAATGTACATGGTGTTACTCAGCACCCACTCAATTTACAAAATGAAATCAACTGACTATTGGTGGTAGGTCTTAAGCCTAAATTCATTTACTCACCCTGCTAACATGGTTCCCTAAAGATATATTAAAATCATGGTTCCTTGTTACATTAATCCATGTATAATGTAAGATCCTTTCCACCATATCTATAACTTGCAAGAGAATACTCTGAAACAACTATCATACTATAAGACTGGCTGATCTTTATGAAACATTTTGGCAAAATTTCCTATCATGCCATGATTTTTGGCTTTGCTTGTCACTTCCTATGTCCATGTTTCTCTACGTCTAAACTAATCCATCTGATTTAGCTCAAGGAGTCAGTTAGTAAGAGACTCACGATCTCCAAGTCATATGACCATGTCAATGAATATGCTGGGTAATAAGTATTCCATCAACATGACTGCTTCAAGACCATACACCAAATGGATTAGCATAAATCTTATATCCCTTTTATAATGTGTGAAATATGCCCACAAAATCATAAGAATGTGATCTTCGTAGTCATCCCACTTGATGTCATAGATATTTATTTGAATATTTTACCCATCACTATAATAGAAGTTTCAGCTTGGCCATTGGCCTATGGATGATACACACTGATTTTATAATGAGAGATCATAAATCCCTCATTCATAGCCTTGATGATGTTGTTAAGAAAGTGCATTCCTCAGTGATTGACTAACTTTATGGAGCATTTGAAACTTTTTTTGATATTTTCATATAGAAATTTCATTGCATCTTAGTAAATAGAAGCTTCAACCCACTTAGTAAATAGTCCATCATAGTGATGATATATATTGATTTGATGTGTTTGCTCAGTGGGTTGATAGGTTTGAAAAAATCAATTCCCTATTTCTCAAAAGTCTACTCAGCTAACAAAGGTTTTTAATAGCATATTGTCTTTCTATAGTGGTTTACCCATGCATTTGTAGACATCATAGTGTTGTGCAATTCTGTGTGCATCTGAAAATAGATTTGGCCACCATAATCCACTTTGTAGTAGATTTCTAGCTGTGGATTCTCTTGTAAAATATCCTCCTGTGACTCCTTGATGAGCTTCCTTTAAGAGTTGAGGTCATTCATGCACTATAACAACCCTACGTAGAACTTCATCCTTTCATAAGTGATATAGAATCCCATTGCTGATGGTCTATGATAGCACTCTAGTAACAAACTACTTTTTATCATGCTTCTGATAGTATGCAAGGAAGACTCCTTGCTCAAGGAAGTTGGTAATGGTTTCAAAGTTTTCAAGAATTATAGAGACATGGAAGAGGTGAGCATCAAAAGAGTCTTCTTGTAATTCTTTTGGCTCTTCACCATTTGGAATGTGGTTGAGATGGTTTGGTCCCACATTCTCTCTTCTTGGTTTTACATTTATGTGGAATTGAAACTCTTGAAACAACATCAACCATCAAGAGATGCATCTTCCTAGCATCAGCTTGTTGACAATCTATCATAAGGTTTGATGATTAGTAAAGACTTTGAATGGTGTTACAAGTAGATAATGTAAAAAAAAAATTATAGTGCAAAAATGATTGCCAATGTTTCTCACTCAGTGGTTGTGTAGTTTTTCTCTGCATCAGATAAATTTTGACT
Organism: Torreya grandis; assembly: GCA_037957365.1. Classification (NCBI taxonomy): domain Eukaryota; kingdom Viridiplantae; phylum Streptophyta; class Pinopsida; order Cupressales; family Taxaceae; genus Torreya; species Torreya grandis. The sequence continues at coordinate 580,588 of JARHVA010007192.1, forward strand.
ATCAAAGTGAAAAGGATGGTCGAGTCCACCATCTCTTGGCTGCATAAGTACATCATCAACTGTGATCCCTAAATCATATACATGTACGTGAAAAGGCTTGCTCTTGTCTAGAAAAATGAGTATGGGCATAGTAACCAATCTTTGCTTCAGCTCTATGAAGGTTGCTTAGTATTCTAAAGACCACACAAACTTCACATTACTATACAGTAAAGATTCTAATGGAGATAAAATAGTTGTGTAGCCCTTGATAAACGTGTGATAGTATCATGTATGTCATTGAAAAGAGTACACTTTGGTGGAACTAATAGGTAGAGGCATACTCAAGATTACTATGATTCTTACTTGATCAACCATAATAACTTCACTGCATATGACATGTCCAATAAAAATGCTTAAGTGTGTGAAAAATAAACATTTCTTTAGATTCAAAGAAATACGTAGATCTCAACATCATTCTAACATTAAATTTAGCTTAGACAATTGTTATTTGAATAAAGAAAATACTGCCCAATCATCAATGTAAAGTTCTAGGAAGTCATGCATGAAATCCTTGAATGCCATAACCACTGTGCGAGAAAACATTGTAGGTGTGTTATTAAGGCCAAAAGGCATGACCTCGTATGCAAAAGAACCTCATTCCATTAAAAATGTTATTTTATCTCTATTTTCTTCTACAATCTATATCTGATGATGTCCATTGAAAAAAATTGTGAAATAATAATTTTCATGTCCTACAACAAACTCCAAAACTTCATCTATGAATGTAATTGGGAATGGATTACTGACATAGGGATCATTCAAAATGTGATAATCCCCACATACTTAGATTTATATTATATTATTAGACTGGAATACCATGGGGCTTACATATTCTACCTTTTATATTAAATAGATGGTTCTTGCATCCTGCATTTTATCTCATTTAGGCTTTACTTTCAACTTCATATTTGGATTGAGATTTTATGGTCTCTTTTTTATAGGCCATGTGCACTCCTTGAGTTCAATATGCATCTCACCAAGAGATAGGTACACACCTTGTACTTCTAATAATTTTGTGGGAAAAATATCTTGATAATTCCTTATAAGTTACAAAACTTTAGAGATCCCAACTTCCATCCAATAGTCATTGATGTTTACCAATTTTGGGACCTCTTCTATCCCAATTTTTACAAAATGATTTTTGAGAGGTTATTGATAAATGTTGTATTTTTATTCACCAATGGATTCCTATAGCCTCCTTTTCCCTTCCTATTTAGGAATTTGCATACTACATAGCTTATCTTCTTCAGTCAGTTTCATGTCACTGTTCTTGAGTGGTTCTACAGGTCACTTAGACTCAAATAAATCATTCAAATGTAGGTCACCATCAGAATCTAAATCCTCAATGTTTTCTGCCTCATCTTGTATGTGGTGACATGGCTACATCAGACATTATTCCTAATTCTTACCAACATTGTACATTTTTAATGTTGCATTAAGAGGTTGCATTCTTCTATGCAGTAGATTCAGTTGTGGTGCTTAACTCTTCTGCACACCCATGGCATAATAAATATTTGAGTTTTTATAGTGCATTTTGAACCAGAGGATTTTGTCTTAAATAATATATATTTTTATAGAATCACTTTGCACTTATGCCCAATGCTTAGACTCCCTTCTGTGTTCTTGGTATATATACCATGCTACTGGTAATGGAGTAAGTGTACAGTGGAAAATGTGAACTTAATACTTTGGTACCACATGTTCCTCATTCCAGACTTCTACACATTTATGTATATGACTTTTAGGGCACTCACCTTCTTGAAAGAATGGCCAATTGGTGCAGATAAAGTATGGTAGTTAGAACCTACTGATCATGAGCTCACATGCATCATCCCACTAAAGCTGGTTGTCTCGATGAGTTACACACCATGTCATATAAACTCCTTTCAAGGCATAATTTAAAGTGATGACCCATAGGTTTATGGTTGGTATTTGAACTTGTAAGCATAGAATGAAGTAATTTATGTCCTCAATTACATAGTATACCAAAAGTTGTCGCTCATATGCAAAGACCATTCACATTGGTTAGATTTCATGGTCACCTCAAGCACATTTGAGGAAGTGGGTATTTGAGTCACCATTGATAGATGAAGCTATTTCCCATGGAAAATTGCCTTCCCTAGTTGGCTCTATGTGTTTTTTCATATGATCATTTTCTTGGTATAGGAATTCAACTTCTGACCGAGTAGGATATTTTGCAGACATAGATGCATAATCTTTGATGACAAACTAGTTTACTACCAACTACATAGCTACCAGTTTGGGCTTCCATTATTCTAATGTATTCAGTTGCTAAGTAGGGATTGTCCCTAAGGTTTGGTATGCTGGTATAAATATATTCATTCAGCTGTGCACAAAGCTTTTGGGTTTTTCTCAAAATTTACCTTCATCTAACTAGTTTCTTGTGTAGTGTATAGAGAGTTCACCTTCATCCAACTAGTTATGTAAGGCCTATACACTTTTCTAATAGGAATGATAACAACTTTATCACCGTGGTGCACCTCTAATTGGTTCTACACTATGTTAATAGTCATCTGACCATCGTATGCCCATTTTTTAACTATGAGTGTAGGGTAATGTGTTGCTACAGTTTTCATGTTGATGATTTTAAAGTCCCCACAGAGTGTCAATTCAACAACTTTGATATCCACATCTTATAATCTACCAATAGGCTAAATGTTTCCATAATCAGCCAGACTCAAAGTTACTATGTTGTAACTCAAAATTGGTCATACAATGGCTTACCAGGTAGACTTAGGAATCATATTGACTATGCTATCAAAATCAAAGATAAAATTTATAATCTAGTAGCCAATAAACTCAATGTCAATACAAGCATCAACTCCCTAGGGTTTCTTCATTTTGATGTACTAGACCAACCTCTCCATCTTTTGCTCATGTTGTGAACACTCTAGTAGAGTATGTAGGAGGTTTGTGATGTTTTGAAATATATCTTCATTACACATTGCACTTAAGTTTCATAAGATATATGAGCATAGTGATAACCTAATCTTCATGCATGATGCATAGGATCTGGACATACATATGTGCATTTTTTGCTATAGCATATCCTTCAGAGGTGTCTTTATTTTAGATACTTTTAAACATTTTTGCAAATTTGTACATGATGCCCATTTTTGTAACTAGATGAAGCTACTTATCTTGTTTATTTTTTTAGATCCCCTAATCCTATGGTATTTTGAGTGGAGGCAAATGTTGGTATGTGTGTTATTATCATGTAACAACATTACAAAATGCATTTTTTTTAGATTGCACACTTACCATATTCATATTCCAAACAACTTTGTCCTTTCACTTCTTCTCTAAGAGGGGATAATCTTTTGCATCATGCTGATCAAAGATTCTATAGTATGCATAATATGACTACCTTTGTGGATTCATAGAGTAATTTCATTAGACATGATTATATTCTCTATACATATATCATTGCATGGGAGACCATTGATAGTTGTTCCCTCTACCCCCTGGTATCCTCCTTTGTTAGACTGATATCACCTCGATGCCCTCCTTATAGTTGTATAATGTTTTAATAATGGTGTTGTTGATTATTATCTTCAGTTCTAAATTGTTGTTGTAAATCTAGTGGGGCTAACTTGTTTGTTGCTACTAAATTATGGGTGATCTCCAGGGTGTTGCATATTGGTATTGAGGGGACTAAGGTGTCCAACTCGATAAAGAAGGAGTCCATTCAGCTAGGCCTTGAGGCTAATACTCTGATAAAATTGAAATCTATTTTTGAACCATCTAGGTTGTACAACCTTTATCTACCTCTGGACCTAGCATCACCAGCTTCATCAAGGACATTTCATGCATAGTGATGGTAAATACATTTTTAGTGATGCCTTTTTTAAGCTCCTATAAACCCTGATGGTTCTTTTCATCATGATTAGATGACTTATAGAAATTATAATACAAATTATATGGGTTCTTGATATATTGCTACAAAAGGTGGTAATTCATGGTGGCATGCTGTACTACTTGATAGAGTTCACAAAATTTTGTCTTGACTTTAGGATAATCATTTCTATGATGTCCTTCTTTTACATATTCTATAAACCATATATTTAATTTAGGCTTATCTACCTTGTGGTATTGCTCTATTTTTTTTATTAAATATTATAGTGTATGTTTATCTTATAATTGGCAATAGGGGTTTTCCATAATCTTTAATTTGTTCTATGTATAGGGTAGTAGCTCTAGGATCTGCTTTCATATCATACTAAGTTTGTGCAATGGCAACCCTGATCTTGGAAGGTAGTCCTTCAACAAACCACATAACTTTGTCTTTATCTATCAAATCAAATTCTACCTTATTCATCACATCAGAGAATCTTTGGTCATGGTCATAGATCAATTCTCTTGATTTTTACCATATCTCCTTCGAATCATGTATAGTCTAACTAGTGCATTTCTTAGTTTTAAATTCTATGAGGAGCCAGTCCTTAACATATTTTAGACTTGCCTACTAAATATCTCTTTGGTATATGAACTCTACTACTCTACCAGCTAGTGCCCCTACTAACTTGCATTTTTGAATAGATACATTAGTGATGCCCTTAGCTTTCCATCTCATCTTGCAAGTTAGCAGGTACCATATAGGATCCGTGAATCCATCATAATTGGCTAAATTTGTGAATCCTCCTAGATGAGTCATCATGTTGACTGGTATAGATAGATTCTTCTATGTAACTATTATCATAGGGGGCTTCGTTCTGAGTGATCTTGTGTATGTAATATTATATGTACTAAAATAATTATCATGCACACTTTGTTTCTTTGTTCTTATTTATTTTTATTGTTTAGTTTCAGCTAATTCTATGGCCTTAAAGTCTTTTGTAATATATTTAGTATGCATTTTAGTAAACCAAAAATTCATGTGTTCTAAATATTATCCTTCCCAACTATCACCTTCCTATCCACCTAGCTGAAATTTTCTACTAGAATATAAAAAAATTGGGTTGCAGGGAAGTGTGTTTTTGTAGTGAAGGGTGCTTTCCTACAAATTCTTCTTCTTTTGTGCTTGAACCTACATTTAACCTGCAACTATTTTCTATTTCTTTACATAATTATTTATCTTCTGACAATACCCTTTCTTATAGCTGTGCATTGCATCTATCATCTATTTATTCTACTTTTAAACTATTCTTGCCTTCATCTTCACACTTCTCATATTCATCTCATTATTCATCCTCTAGCTTTATCTATCGATATTCATCATCCTCTTTCTTCATTCTTCATTCATCCTGTCATTCATCACATCTTTACACTCATTCATCATCTAATCTACTACTATTTTTACCTTTACTCCTAACTACTTGGGTATTCTTTTGTTTATTCCATATGTTGTATTGTCATAGTTTTCTTTCTAAATCTAGAATTTCCTTATGAATCTTCCTCCCTCATGTTTCCATTTTGGATTCAATTTCAAGCTTTACTTACTCTTCTAATCATCATTCAATAGAATATGCACACGCCCCCATATGTCAAAAGTGACTACTCCATATTGGCTGGAGTAGGCACAATGACCTTATTCATAACCAACATCTTTATCAAGAGAGGTAGCCACTGTAAAAAAAAATCTAATTCCTCAGACAAAATGGTCCTATGTATCTTCAAATGTTATATACGCTTGCACTACAAATTCATTAATGTATCTATCTATGGTGGTAGCAACCTAGTAGTTTATGGCTCTCATCCAATCAATTTCTAGTTACAACAACTAGTTTATCTTTTCTTCAATCTAAGTAATAGTTTATTTTGTTCTGGAATTGAAGTAATAGTATTCCAATATTGTTAGCTAGTTAGTTATTAGTTCAGGGAATCCACACTAGAAAACTTTATATATTTCTCTGTAGTTATGCTCCTGAATAATTTCACTCGTGGTAAGGCTAGTCCTTTTAGATTCTTCTTCTATGAAATTCCATACTTTTTGGTCTAACCATGTTTCAATGTCTCATTTCCCCAGTAACCATCTTAGCATAATTTCTTCCAAAAGGAGTGGTTCCATGCTCACCACACTATTGTTAATAGAGATTACTGATATAATAAAATATGCTAAGGATGAGGATAACTAAGCCTTATTCAAGTGTATAGGGTAGTTCAAAGAGTTCATATTTAACAAGGAAGATAGAAACATAACAGAAATGTATTTTAGTACATTTGATAAGAATTAAGATTTTCCAGGATTTCAGTAATCATTCACAAAGCATATGGAATAACTTAGATAGGATTAAACTATACATTAAACATGATTGTGTATACAAGGAATGAAATAAGAGATACAATAGGTAACCATTACCAAAATAGTCAATATTGATCTCAAAAATAGTTCATCATCTTCTTCATATAAGCATACATATTTATAGTCCTTTGAATTCCTTGACTATTCACATTCTTCTTGTACTTTGACACCAAAGAGGGGATTGTTCATTTTCTATCCTTTTAAAAGTCATGGAGGATAGGACAAAATACATATATCTGACAATTTTTTACATAAAGCATGAATATTCAAGGAATATCCTATGCATATTTGCTTATCCATTTTATTTTCCCAACAAGCTTTCTTCGTATTTCTTATGGCACATGTGCATATGCCACAATCCAAAAAATCTTAAACAAGATACACTATTCTTTCTACCACTCCATGCTTCCTCTAGAATTTTATCCTTAACATTATTTATAAGACATTTGTTTATAAAATAAATTACACATGCAACTGCTTCTACCCAATATTCATTAGGCAAGTGTTTGGCCTCCAACATGCTCGTAGTCATATCCATGATTGTTCTATTCTTCTTCTCTATAACACTATGTTGTTTTGGTGTGTATTTGTAGTAAACTATTTCTTAATTCTATGATTCCTGCAAAAATATAGAAACTCATTTGAAGTGTATTCATTAGCTCTATTTGAAGTGAGTACCTTGACATATAGGCCACTCTATTTTTCAACCATTTCTTTGGACTTTTTCAATATTTCAAAAGATTCAAACTTCTGCTTGAGAAATTATATCCATATTTTTCTATTAGAATCATAAAAAAATGTTAGAAATTATAAACTTTCTCCTAATGTTAGAGTGTGCATAAGTCTACATATATCAATATGAACAATCTCTAATGGTACCTTTTATCTATAAAACACTCCAATAAAAAACATTCCTTATGTTATTTTTTCAAAATACAACGCTCACATGAACTCGATGGATATTCAATTGATGTTAAACCTCTCACCATCTACTTTTTCTGTAATAAACTCAAACCTCCAAAATGATGATGTCCATACCTTAGATGTTACAACCATGTTAAGTCTAAATGGGCTACCTTATAATTTGCCTTGGGCTCTTTTTGGCTTGATTTTTCACTCCTAAATCAAAGTGGAAACATTCGGTTCCTATTTATATCATCCTTTGCAATCAATGTATCATTTGAAAATTTATCTAGTATAGTGCACACATTAGCTTTAAATGACACTATGTAACCTTTTGGCACACGCTGTCAAACATTCATGAAATTATGATTCAAAACTAGAATAAAATTAACATCTAGAATATAATTTATTTCACCATGTTTTTTAAAAATGTTAATCACACTTTTACACATCACTAATCTTTTATTATCATTACCTACTTTGACTTTTGACTTCACATAACTATTTAAGCTTGCAAATAAGTCTTTGTTTCTTATCATATAATTACTACATCTACTGTCTAAAAACCAAATATCACTAAAATTTTTATGAGAAACATGACATATAATTAATAATGATTCAAAATTGCTTTCAAATACATCTAAAAAATTTGCATTTTGTTTACCTTCATTTGCTTCTTTTTTCTAGCAATCATACGCATGATGACCAAACCTCTTGCAATAATGACAGTTAACATTAAATTTATCATACCTTTAAGAATGTTGATGAGAATAGTTATGCCCTCTAGAACTATGAGTATGGAAGTTCTGATTTGTCCTTTTAGCATGATCTAGACTACTCCTTCCACCTCGTTGATTATTATTTATGTCTTGGCATTTAAAACGTAACCTTCATCTTCCTCTACCTCTAATGACTGAAACTTATGATTTAAAAGCATTCTCTAAAGATGAATTATTGTTCTTGTTCATTATGTATTCTTTAGATAATAGAGACCCCATCAAAATTCATCTACAAATAACTATGTTAGATCTTTAGAATCTTTAATAGTGACAATAATAGAATTAAACTTACTAGGTAGGCTCTTGATAATCTTTTCTACAACCTTTTGATCAGGAATTTCTTCTCTATGTGATCAGATTTGATTGACTACATTCATGACTTGACTGAAAAATTGATCTATGGACTCTAAATCTTTCATTTGTACATTTTAAAAACTTCTTTTGAGATACTGTAATTGAGCCACTTTTATCTTAGTGGTTCTCTAATAAACTATTACCAAAATATACCATGCCCTATTGGACCTAGTTGTTGTAACCCTAGAAAAGATAAACTTATCCATTGCTTGTTGAATAAAAAATAAGGGTTTTACATCTTTCATCTTGTTTTCATTAAGTTAGTCTCTTTTTACTTGTGTCAAACCTTGATAGACTGGGTAATTTGTAGACTCTACAAATTTGTTCTGCACTAAATCCCATACATCCATTGAGTAAAACAGCATTTCATTTTGATTGACCAAAAATCATAGATCTTCCCAGTAAAGATGGAATTTGTGGCTGTGTAAGAATGTTATTCATTGCCATGATCAGCTACTGTGATTCAAATACTACTCGTAACTATCCTCCCTTTTCCAATTTACTCAAAATAATACCTCTTTTGTCTTATCTATTGGTTTTTTGGCAACGCTTCACAAATTTATTTGTTGACTGTCTTGGCTACAAACTTTATTCCCCACATTTTTTGTCCCACATGGACTATGGTATTCTTTTAACCTGTTTAGCTCCATGGTCAACCTATCCCTTAGTTTTTCTTCTCCTACGGCGGCTATTCTCTAATCTAGGTTATCCCTGATAATCTTCCTACTTTCAGCTACTTGATGCTCACCAATCACTGCATTTCTCCTCTGCGTGTGCTTTGATATCACAATAAAAGAGCAATAGAATCATTTTATTTTTGTTGTATATGAAACGGTTTACATGCTGCCTCAATATATAGAGGGCTTTGAAGGATTACAAAATCTCAAAAGAGATTTAGAACAAGAAAAAAAAGAGAGAAGCATAAAACTAAAAAACAAAAAATAAAACATAGCTTTAAAACAAACACAGTAGAAATTTAAAAATATTCTAACAGTTGTTACCATGAACACAAAGCAATGTTCCGAATGAAGGTCCTAAAACTTATTTCACTGCCCTATAATCTTATGGTTTTCATTAGAGTATTATATTATTGGCCAGTACCGTATCTTAATTTTATTTTCATACTTCACAGAATATAGAAGACATGCCCAAGTCTAACAATGGGACACCACGGGGGAACCGCTTTGAGCTGTTACATATCGCAAATATGAAAAGTCCATTAGAATTCATTTAAAGAGCAAAACAAATCATAGACAGGAAGAAAATGTCATTCGAAGGGTTCTTCACTTGTCGACTATTTAGCTTCTTAGGCGCACAAGTATTTACATTTATTCTTTCTATACTAAGTAAATGAATATTAATTTTGAACTATAGCTTACATTATTAAGTATTGTAGGCATCTATTGCATGTTTGTATAAGACCGTGGCAAATATGATATTGGTAATATCTAATATGGTTAGCGTGATGGAGAAGATAGGCATGAATCAAACTCTAATCAAGGGATTCTTTTTCTAGGTATCCTGTTTGCTTCATGTAAGAGCATAAAATAGAAAATAGAATAGAGATAGTCAGATTGCTACGGCAATTCTGGAAAACAAGATTTTATTAATTTTATTGATCTGCTGCTACAATACTGTGCCCATGGGTCCTTTAAATAGATTTGAAAGCAAAAATAACTGAAAAAGCAAACTGAAGACTAATTATAGTCTTTGCATGCAAACTGAACCTGAACTACTTCTCTAACTATTTGAACTAACTGATAGTTAACTGTTGTGCATGCATGAGAAGGAGCAAATAGAAAAGGGAGGTGGAACAGCCAGTTAAGTAGAGAAATTATCTCCAGTCTCTAACACTCCCCCTTAATTTCTACCACTAACTACTTCAGCATTTACAATGCCTAAATTTTATCTTAGATAATCAAAGGTCTCCTTTGTTAATGCCTTTGTGAATATCTGCCAATTGGTCTTCAGATCTATAGAAATCCAAATGGATTTCTACATTGTTCACTAACTCTCTGATAAAATGAAATCTTTTATCAATGTGCTTGCTCCTCTTATGAAAAACATGATTTTTTGATAATGCAATTGCTGATTTGTTGTCACAAAAGATTGTTGTTGACTCCTTCAGTGCTTGTAATAAATCTATGAATATTCTCCTCATCCAAGTTGCTTGACATCCTGCTGATGTGGCTGCTACATACTCTGCTTCAGCTGATGAAAGTGTCACTATAGGTCACTTTTTGGATGCCCATGTGACCACACCTGTTCCTAAAAGAAAGGAATGTCCAGAAGTACTCTTCTTGTCATCAATGCTACCTGCAAAATCACTATCAGTATAACCAATCAAACTAAAAACATTAGTTGTGGAATATAAAATTCCATATTCAGTAGTTCCTACCACATATCTCAATATTCTTTTTCCAACTTGCAAATGTGAGTCTTTTGGTGACTCCATGAATCTAGAGATTAAACTGACCCCATACATGATATTTGGTCTTCTAGCTGTAAAATACATCAAACTACCAAATAGTCTTTTGAATGTTGTAGAATCAACATTAGACCCTTTGTCTTCTTTATTAATTTTGGTCCCTGTAGCAACTGGTGTAGGTGTTGGTTTACAATTCAGCATCTTAAATATCCTTAACACATCTTTTGCATATTTAGTTTGACAAATAAATATTCCCTTCTCTGATTGTACAACTTCTATGCCCAGAAAGTAATTCATTAATCCCAAATCTATCATTTCAAATTCTTTCTTCATTGCAGATTTAAATGTGTCTACAGACAAATTTCTAGTGAAAATCAAATCATCAACATAGAAACACACAATCAAAATCTAACCTTTTTTATTGATTTTTATGTATAATTTAGGCTCACTATTGCTTCTATTGAATCTATTATTTGTTATGTATGAATCAATCCTGCTATACCATGCTCTTGGTGCTTGCTTGAGACCATAAAGAGCCTTCTTCAATTTGTAGACTTTTTCTTCATGTCCATGCACTTCATAACCTAGTGGTTGTTTTACATACACTTCTTCATCTAGAAAACCATTCAAGAAAGCTAATTTGACATCCATTTGATATACATTCCAATTATTTTGAGAAAATATTGCTAAAACCATTCTAATAGTATCAAGTCTAGCAACTGGAGCAAATGTTTCATTATAATCAATTCCATGTTCTTGTGCAAAACCTTTTGCTACTAACCTTGCCTTGTGCTTTTCAACATTTCCATCTGCATCAAATTTGGTCTTATAAACCCATTTGACTCCTATGTAATCCTTACCTTCAGGTAGATTAGTTAGATCCCATGTTTGATTTCTTTCAATAGCATTCATCTCTTCATCCATTGCTTTTATCCAATGTTCCTCATTAACTGCTTCTTCATAATACATAGGATCATGAGAGAAAAGAGCAAAATTTTTACACAAATCTAACTTCTCTTCTTCTTTATTATAAATCTCATTTAAGTTTCTCATTTTCTTACCTTTAAATCTTGATCTTAAAGTGGCAAGAGTTGGTTCTGATTCATCACTTGTGAATTTGGAGTAGGATGACATGCATGACCAGATGATTCAACTTGTGCCAAGTTCCTAGGTGTTCTTATTGGAGTTCTTGTTCTTGATTGTGGAAAGGATTGATCACCTTTCAAATTTTGTTCTTTAGATTCTTCTTCATTTTGTGGAATTGGTGCTCCAATTGTGATGGTGCTACCATCCCATGCTTCTTCTTCCTTAAATTCAACATCTCTGCTAATAATCACTTTCTTTGAAATGGGGTTATACAACTTATAAGCCTTTAATTCTTCACTATAGCAAATAAAAATGCATTTCTCATCTCTATCATCAAGTTTTCTTCTCAATTTAGATGGTATAAGAGAATATGCAATACAACCAAATTTTTTGAAATGATGTACACTATGTTTCTTACCACTCCATGCTTCTTGTGGAATTTGATCTCTAACACTCTTTGTTGGGCTTTTATTCAGAATATATACTGCACATGCTACTGCTTCTACCCAATATTCATTTGACAAATGTTTGGCCTTCAACATGCTTCTAACCATCTCTATGATTGTTCTATTCTTTCTTTCTGCTACACCATTCTGCTGTGGTGTGTACCTTGTAGTCAGTTGCCTTTTAATGACATGATATCTACAAAAATCTTGAAATTAATTAGACATATATTCACCTCCTCTATCTGATATAAGTACCTTGATGTAAAATCCACTCTGCTTTTCAACCATAGCCTTGAATTTTTTAAACTTTCCAAAGGCTTCAGACTTTTTTTTGAGAAAATATATCCACGTCTTTCTGCTAAAGTCATCAATGAAGGCTAGAAAATAAGAAATACCTCCAAATGATAGAATTTGTATTGGTCCACATAAATCACTATGGACTAGCTCCAATATTACCTTTGCTCTATATGAGGCTCCTACTGGAAAGCTCTCTCTATGTTGTTTTGCTAGAATGCAACTTTCACATGAACTTCCTGGCTGTTCTATTGGTGGTAATCCCTTCACCATATTTTTATTTTGTAACAAATTCAAACCTCCAAAATGTAAATGTCCGTACCTTAAGTGCCATAACCATGATTGGTCTAGATGCATGGTTTTAAAGTGGGCTTCCTCTTCTCCTTGGATGCACTGAATTCGAAGGGGGAACATCCAATTCTTGGTCATCTCCACTTTTCCTATCAACCTATCACTTGGAAACTTGTCTAGTACTTTGCAAACATTATCCATAAAGGATACTCTATAACCTTTTTGTACTAACTGTCCAACACTCATAAGATTATGCTTTAGTCTGGGTATAAAATAAACATCGAGTATAAACCATCTTTCACCATTTTTTGCCAAAACATTTATTACACCTTTACCCATTACATCCACTTTGTTATCATTTCCTAATTTCACTTCATATTTTATGGAATCATCAAGACTAGCAAAAAATTCTTTATTCCCTATCATATGATTACTGCATCCACTATCTAAGAACCAACTATCTCTAGCATTTTCTTGAGTAACATGACAAGTGAGAAATAAGCTTCCATGATTAAAATTAGATTCATTTGAGTAATTAGCATTCTACTTGTCCACATTTCCTTGTTTTTTTCTGCATTCACTTGCATAATGTCCATATTTTTTTATAGTAATAACATTGAATGTTAGATTTATCAAACCTCTATGAACTTTGCTGTAGTTTTGATTATTGTTTTCACCTTGATCTGGATTGTTCCTTCCAGTTCTACCTCTGCCTCTTCCTCCAAAGTTTGACCTTCCTCTTCCTCTTCCTCTGTCAAATGATACCTGAGACTTGAAAGCATTCTCAAGAGAAGTATTGTTATTCCTATTCATTCTGGGTTCATGTGTTAACAAAGAACCCATTAATTCATCCACTGATAACTGTTCCAAATCCTTGGTTTCCTCAATAGCTATAACTATTGCATCAAATTTGTTGGATAAACTCCTAAGTATTTTTTCTATGATCTTCTGATCCATTATAATTTCTCCATTGGATCTAATTTGATTCACTATATTCAATACTTGACCCATAAACTAGTCTATTGAATCTGAATCATTCATTTGCAAGTTTTGAAAACTTTTCCTAAGAGATTGCAATTTAGCTATTTTTATTTTTGTATTACCTTTATAGGTAGTCTCCAAAATTTTTCATGCCGATCTAGATCTCGTTGCTGCTATAACTCTAGAAAAAATAGATTTATCCAATGCCTGTTGGATTAAAAATAAAGCTTTTGTATCATTTTTTTTGTTCTCTTTAAGCTCTTCCTTTTGTGCTCGAGTTAATACCTAATGGGTAGCCTCATCCTGTGGTTCTTCAAAACCATTCTCTACCAAATCTAAAACATATTGTGAGCAAAATAATGTTCTCATTTTAATTTCCCAAAAATCATAATTCTTACCATTGAAAATGGGAATTTGAGGTTGAGAAATACTGTTATTTGTTGCCATGTCTCACGTTGAACCTTTCAAAATGAACATCAACTTATTTAAATTTCCATGCAACACTTTCTCCCAATTGACTTGTTATGCTCTTGGCTTCGTGTGAGATTGGAAACTCTCTGGCAGACATCGACCAAAGGCTTTTGGCCACCTCTTTAGCTCTTTCACTTTCTTTGTAGATGCTTGAAGACAATCTGATTTAGACTCCTACAATCTGCCTACACTCCGTACGTGGAACTGCTGCGCAGGTTGACTGCTTCCCAAGACTTCATCGGTTGAAAACATGATCTATAGAATATTACAAGTGAGTCATAACTATTGCGCGCCAAGGCAAAATATTACAATGTCACTTCTGCATATAAGGGTTATATACAATATTCATAATACCTTCGATGATTCTCTATTTTTTTAATTTACTGCGCATGTACACACACCTGCTTGCGCATGTGTTCACCCATACATACATAATTTGTTTTTCTTAACTTTCAATATAATACAATTATAAGCATAATATTACATGATTTCTTATCTGCTAGCTAGATAAGATGATGAAACAGTGCAAAAAATTGGCCAATCTTCTACTTGTATGATCTACACTTTTCCAAGATTAAGACCACTTTGCTGCGTTTTTCCTTCACGCTTCTTTCCCATGGTCTGCCTAGGCTCTTTGAAGTCACCACGTCCCTGCACTTCAAAAAACAAGATGTGATCTTGGGACAACCACACTTCACTCTCCAAACTGACTGTGCGCTTCTTCACCTTCCTATGACTTGTCACTCTGATACCAGTTTGACAGTAAAACAGAGCATAAAACAGAAAATAGAACAAAGATACTCAGATTGCTACGAAAATTCTAGAAAACAAGATTTTATTAATTTTCTTGATCTGTTGTTACAATACTGCACCCATGGGTCCTTTAAATAGATTTGAAAGCAAAAATAATTGAAAAAGCAAACTGAAGACTAATTATAGTCTTTGCATGCAAACTGAAACTGAACTACTTCTCTAACTGTTTAAACTAACTGATAGTTAACTGTTGTGCATGCATGAGAAGGAGCGAACACAAAAGGGAGGTGGAACAGGTAGTTAAGTGGAGAAATTATCTCTAGTATCTAATAGAAGATAGGCATGAATCAAACTCTAGTCAAGGGATTCTTTTTCTCAGTATCCTATTTGCCCCATGTAAGCCATTTCCAAATTAGAATAATATTGTGATGTTATTTTTTCTATAAAGAATCATGTTTATGCAAGTGTTTATGGGATTTGCAGATACTTCTTGTGACGGTAGTAAGCTACATGGGTAGTGTGAGGTTAGCAATGATAGGCACCAAAAGCTATGTCAATAGTGACACTCTGGTGAGTTGCTTTTGGTGAGTGTTTTGAGGAGATATTGGAGGCTACCAATGCACTCCGGGGATAATGCAAATGATGCCTGCAATTATGCAAAAAAAACTGGGAATGTTTTTAATGATTGATTGTTTCTTACCTCTTTCAATCGTCCAACTCTTCTCCTACTAGTATGTTGGTGGCTACTACTACATTCTTTTTTTTAAAACAACTTTAGGGCATCCTAACAGCTGAATCATTGGCATTGCAGCCATAAGGAAGATGCATATATTGGTTAAAACATATTGCATATGAAATAAAGTTTTGGGTTTTCATGCTACTCTTTGTTTATTAATTTTGAATTCTCTCTAGTGATGGAATTGATAGACCTGACACTAGTCACATGATTTAAACTTACACACATAACTACCAAACAACTCATAGTATTAAAGAATGCCAAATGATAAAACTAGACAAATACTTACAGTTCCATTGAAATAAAACACAAAGCTGAAATCAAACACAGAGATCAACAGAAACATTCACAACAGATTAAACAACTTCTATTATCTTCCAGAAACAGATTTCAATGAGATTACAATCAACATACATATCTTTGATGAGCTACCATGCTCAAATAGTCAATTTAACTTATCAAATAGATTTCCATGGTCGTTTTGAGGCCCATGCCAAACACTCATTCATAGTCACTCATTTCTACCATAGTTGCCTTGCTCCTGGCTGCCATACATGGCATACTTCTCCCATGTTGACCAACTTTAGCTGGGATGCTCCAAAGACATACAGATAACATTGTAGATACATGTGTTTATAATGCCTAGCAGAAGAGTCTAGATACCGATGGAATTCTCTGAAATCCTTAGAACAAACTAGAACCACTATTAACATATTAATTATATAGCTATCCAATATATATCTTTTCAGATTAAAATATCTTCAAAAATAAATGAAAATAGTGAAACATTAATGCAGATTGATAGCAAAATGTGATGATAGGTGAGTCATCACCTTGCTTATGTGGGTGGGCAGTTTAGATTATACATCACCAACAATCTCCCCCTAATACATTAATTATATAGCTATCCAATATATATCTTTTTAGAGTAAAATATCTCCAAAAATAAATGAAAATAGTGAAACATTACAGTAGATTGATAGCAAAATGTGATGATAGGTGAGTCATCACCTTGCTTATGTGGGTGGGTAGTTAAGATTATCATCACCAACAATCTCCCCGTTAATATAAACTACTCCATTCTACAAACTTGAAAGTGAATGAAATCTACTGCTCATGTTAGCATTCCTCCAAATGGATTCGAATGACTGGATTAAAACTACTGACACAAAATTATTTATAGTATTGAAGGACACATACATAGAGTTGTCAATGCTCAAATTTTTTTGTAACAAAGTATTTAACACATAAATTTTCAAATAAATTGATACATGAATAAAACATATATTGTGCCATATTTGCTTTCTAAAGCGACATCTCTGCCAACTCTCACACATTGAGCTTTCCACATTCCTCTTCTTCTTCTGGTCGTTTTTGCCTTCGTAGTCTTCTCTATCATTTTACCATTCTGCTCCTTTCCATTTGCTTGAAATAATGTTATTGCCACACCAGGAACTCAAGCAACCTCTCTGTGGAGGTTGTAGCATTGCCATTTCGACTGCTAATAAAGCCTCTGTGCAACCTCTTCTTTGAACTCTGCATTGGACACATTACAGGTCAACACCGACATGATGCTTATTTAACTAAAGAATCCCTTTACACTTTGGATCGAGTCAAGATAGGATTTTTTTCCTTACAATGAAATGTGATCATCGATAATATTTGAAGGCCTGGTCCACAAAGGCCTATATTAGTCGTACCATGGTTAAACAATGATGCCCTGATAGGAACTGATGGATAGGAGATGACCCAACAGATAATTGGATGCCCTAAGCTCATGAAAGATTTAATGCTTTAACATATAGTCATGGATAGAGACTTGCAACACACTTCTCCAGACAATAGAAAATAGGGAATCCTTAGAATAGATGATCATTGCAATACAAACTCAGAAAGACATTTTAGACAAACCTTGACTCTAAATTTTTTGAAGCTTCCAAAGATTGAGTTCATGGGCTCTGTTAACACTTGATGGAACTGACAAACCTGACACTAGTCACAGGATTAAAACATACACATAAAACTACCAATGTTAGCATTCCTCTAAATGGATTCAAATGACCGAATTAAAACTACTGACACAAAATTATTTATAGTATTGAAGGACACATACATAGAGCTGTCGATGCTCAAATTTTTTATTAACAAAGAATTTAACACATACATTTTCAAATAAATTTGTTAGAAACTGAATTCAACTGGAATTAATTTCTCCAAAACTACCAATTTCACTTCCTTCTCATGCATGCAGCAGCAGTTAACATTCAGTTAGTTAAACAATAGTTAGAGAATTTGTTGGAGAGTTAGTTTTCATGTAAAGACTAAAATTATTCTTCAATTTGCTTTTCGAATTATTTTTTTCTTTCAAATCTATTTAAGAGACCCATGGGTACAACTTTGTAATGAGCAAGATAAGCAACATCAAGAAGATCTGCAAGATTCAAGAAGATTAATAAAAATTTTGTTCCATGATTGCTATAGCAATCTGTGTGTTCTATTTTCTGTTGTTTTTATATGTTTCTATTTTATGTCAAATGGTATCAGAGATAGCTTAACACTCTGGCCTTGGAAGGTGAAGTGCTACCAATGAATGCAGCTAGTGAAAGAGCCTGCTGAGACAGGCAGTTTGTGGGAGAAGCAACATCAGCTGCTAAGCGTTCAAAAAAGAGCATCCTACATATAGAAGCACAGATACTCAGGAACAAATGAGTAGTCTGCTAGACCATGGGAAGGAAGCTGTGAAGGGAGAGCGTAGGCGTTTGATTCCCCCGAGTGGTCGGAGAAGCACAGTAATATCAAAGTAATTTGTGGAGGTAGTCCCCAATGTGGCAAAAGAAGCTGTTTTGAGCTCTGTTTGTGTTTGGAGGGTTTTTTCAACCAAGCTTTCTTAGAAATGCCTAGCTGGTTTATGCCAAAATAGTCAAGTCATCCTCATTCAGTGTTCGTTCAAGCTAGGGTCCATCTATGGTCTGTCTATGTAGTGTACTCATACGAGCTGATGATTGGAGAAAGCCAATAAAAGATTGTGAATGCTGTAGCATTCTATCAGTTTGCATCAAAGGAGCGCAGTTTCAGGTTGCGAGTTTTGGAGAGGACAGAAGCAGTGGTAGAATGGTTCACAAAAGAGAAAAAGATCTAGCGTGAGGAAAGTAGGTCATGGGTGTATAGCATCCTGGTCAGCGTAGGGCTAGCAGAGTAGATAGAAGGAGATTAGACTAAAGTCAAGCTGAGAGATAAAAAGAAATTTATGTATTTGTTTGCTATGCTCTGAACATAAATGTCGAGAGATTGTGTATGTCGTAGCATTCCATTTTTTATTTTTTTCCATGTATTGTTAAGGAATTTATATGAAGTCAAAATAGAGTCTTTAGCTGCTCCAAAAATGTCTGAAGTAGTAGCTGGAAGAAGATTGCCAAAGGAAGTGGTGAAGAAGAACATTGACGGCCATAGTGCTGTGTTTGAAAAGATGAGCTCTGCAGAGCTTGTGTTACAAAGTGAGTGAAGCTATGAAAGTGTGTGAGTTGAACAGCGAGTGAAGCTGTCAAAGTGTCTGAAGATCAGGCCGATTATTGGCAAATCTAGACCAATGTGGAAAGAACCCAACAGAGTCCTTGGAGGAAACCTAAACAATTATGCATCAGGTGAAAGAAAGGTAAGCAAGCAGGAAGCTTGCAGTGTTGGACATAAGCATGTCCATTGATAGCCTTTCGATAGGCTACTCCTTAGTCTTAAACACTGAGTGAACGATAATTAAATAATTGTATTTGTTCGTAGCCTCAATCTAGGCTATATCAAGGCGGTGTATTCCGCATGAGAGGCAATGTATTCTAAAAAAGAAAAGCATCCTAGTTGAAGCTGGTAGATAGAATGAGTGAAGAGATGTATGCCATCAATGGCAGCTACTAGCAACGTAGCTGTGGCAAGAATGGTAAATCATTTAGGCATTGTAAATGATGAAGTAGTTAGTGGTATAAATTAAGGGGGAATGTTAGAAACTGAAGTCAACTAGAGTTAATTTCTCCAAAACTACAATTTCCACTTCCTTCTCAAGCATGCAGCACCAGTTAACATTTAGTTACTTAAACAACAGTTAGAGAGCTTGTTAGAGAGTTAGTTTGCATGTAAAGACTAACATTAGTCTTCAGTTTGCTTTTCTAATTATTGTTTGCTTTCAAATCTATTTAAGAGACCCATGGGTACAGCTTTGTAATGAGCAAGATAAGCAAGATCAAGAAGATCTGCATGATTCAAGAAGATTAATAAAAATCTTGTTCCATGATTGTTGTAGCAATCTGTGTGTTCTATTTTATATTTTTATATGTTTTTATTTTTTGTCAAAATTGATACATGAATAAAACATATATTGTGCCATATTTGCTTTCTAAAGCGACATCTCTGCCAACTCTCGCACATTAGCTTTCCACGTTCCTCTTCTTCTTCTGGTCCTTTTTGCCTTCGTAGTCTTCTCTATCTTTTTACCGTTCTGCTCCTTGCCATTTGCTTGAAATAATGTTATTGCCACACCAGGAACTCTAGCAACCTCTCTGTGGAGGTTGTAGTGCTACCATTCCGACTGGTAATAAAGCCTCTGTGCAACCTCTTCTTTGAACTCTGCATTGGACACATTACAGGTCAACACCGACATGATGCTTATTTAACTAAACAATCCCTTTACACTTTGGATCGAGTCAAGATAGGATTTTTGTCCTTACAATGAAATGTGATCATCGATAATATTTGAAGGGCTGGTCCACAAAGGCCTATATTAGTCTTACCATGGTTTAACAATAATGCCCTGATAGGAACTGATGGACAGGGGATAACCCAACAGACAATTGGATGCCCCATGCTTATGAAAGATTTAATGCTTTAACATACAGTCATGGATAGAGACTTCCAACACACTTCTCCAGACAATAGAAAATAGGGAATCCTCATAACAGATGATCATGCCAATACAAACTCAGAAAGACATTTTGGACAAACATTGACTCTAAATTTTTTGCAACTTCTCAAGATTGACTTCATGGGCTCTGTTAACACTTGATATAACTGACAGACCTGACACTAGTCACAGGGATTAAAACATACACATAGAACTGCCAATGTTAGCATTCCTCCAAATGGATTCGAATGACCGGATTAAAACTGCCGACACAAAATTATTTATAGTATTGAAGGACACATACATAGAGCTGTCGATGCTCAAATTTTTTTGTAACAAAGTATTTAACACATACATTTTGAAATAAATTGATACATGAATAAAACATATATTGTGCCATATTTGCTTTCTAAAGTGACATCTCTGCCAACTCTCGCACATTGAGTTTTCCACGTTCCTCTTCTTCTTCTGGTCATTTTTGCCTTCGTAGTCTTCTCTATCTTTTTACCATTCTGCTCCTTGCCATTTGCTTGAAATAATGTTATTGCCACACCAAGAACTCAAGCAAACTCTCTGTGGAGGTTGTAGCACTGCCATTCCGACTGGTAATAAAGCCTCTGTGCAACCTCTTCTTTGAACTCTGCATTGGACACATTATAGGTCAACACCGACATGATGCTTATTTAACTAAACAATCCCTTTACACTTTGGATCGAGTCAAGATAGGATTTTTGTCCTTACAATGAAATGTGATCATCGATAATATTTGAAGGGCTGGTCCACAAAGGCCTATATTAGTCTTACCATAGTTAACAATGATGCCCTGATAGGAACTGATGGACAGGAGATAACCCAGCAGACAATTGGATGCCCTATGCTCATGAGAGATTTAATGCTTTAACATACAGTCATGGATAGAGACTTGCAACACACTTCTCTAGACAATAGAAAATAGGGAATCCTTAGAACATATGATCATGCCAATACAAACTCAGAAAGACATTTTAGACAAACCTTGACTCTGAATTTTTTGCAACTTCCCAAGATTGACTTCATGGGCTCCGTTAACACTTGATGGAACTGACAGACGTGACACTAGTCACAGGATTAAAACATACACATAGAACTGCCAGTGTTAGCATTCCTCCAAATGGATTCGAATGACCGGATTAAAACTACTGACATAAAATTATTTATAGTATTGAAGGACACATACATAGAGCTGTCGATGCTCAAATTTTTTTGTAACAAAGCATTTAACACATACATTTTGAAATAAATTGATACATGAATAAAACATATACTGTGCCATATTTGCTTTCTAAAGCGACATCTCTGCCAACTCTCGCACATTAAGTTTTCCACGTTCCTCTTCTTCTTCTGGTCGTTTTTGCCTTCGTAGTCTTCTCTATCTTTTTACCGTTCTGCTCCTTGCCATTTGCTTGAAATAATGTTATTGCCACACCAGGAACTCAAGCAACGTCTCTGTGGAGGTTGTAGCGCTGCCATTCTGACTGGTAATAAAGCCTCTGTGCAACCTCTTCTTTGAACTCTGCATTGGACACATTACAGGTCAATACCGACATGATGCTTATTTAACTAAACAATCCCTTTACACTTTGGATCGACTCAAGATAGGTTTTTGTCCCTACAATGAAATGTGATCATCGATAATATTTGAAGGGCTGGTCCACAAAGGCCTATATTAGTCTTACAATGGTTTAACAATGATGGCCTGATAGGAACTGCTGGATAGGGGATAACCCAACAGACAATTGTATGCCCTATGCTCATGAAATATTTAATGCTTTAACATACAGTCATGGATAGAGACTTGTAACACACTTCACCAGACAATAGAAAATAGGTAATACCTAGAACAAATAATCATGCCAATACAAACTCAGAAAGACATTTTAGACAAACCTTGACTCTGAATTTTTTGCAACTTCCAAAGATTGACTTCATGGGCTCTGTTAACACTTGATGGAACTGAAAGACCTGACACTAGTCACAGGATTAAAACATACACATAGAACTGCCAATGTTAGCATTCCTCCAAATGGATTGGAGTGATCGGATTAAAACTACTGACACTAAATTATTTATTGTATTGAAGGACACATACATAGAGCTGTCGATGCTCAAATTTTTTTGAAACAAAGCATTTAACACATACATATTCAAATAAATTGATACATGAATAAAACATATATTGTGACATATTTGCTTTCTAAAGCGACATCTCTGCCAACTCTCGCACATTGAGTTTTCCACGTTCCTCTTCTTCTTCTGGTCATTTTTGCCTTCGTAGTCTTCTCTATCTTTTTACCGTTCTGCTCCTTGCCATTTGCTTGAAATAATGTTATTCCCACACCAGGAACTCAAGCAACCTCTCTGTGGAGGTTGTAGCGCTGCCATTCCGACTGGTAATAAAGCCTTTATGCAACCTCTTCTTTGAACTCTACATTGGACACATTACAGGTCAACACCGACATGATGCTTATTTAACTAAACAATCCCTTTACACTTTGGATTGAGTAAAGATAGGATTTTTGTCGTTAAAATGAAATGTGATCATCGATAATATTTGAAGGGCTGGTCCACAAAGGCCTATATTAGTCATACCATGGTTTAACAATGATGCCCTGATAGGAACTGATGGACAGGAGATAACCCAACAGACAATTGGATGCCCTATTCTCATGAAAGATTTAATGCTTTAACATACAGTCATGGATAGAGACTTGCAACACACTTCTCCAGACAATAGAAAATAGGGAATCCTTAGAACAGATGATCATGCCAATACAAACTCAGAAAGAAATTTTAGACAAACCTTGTCTCTGAATTTTTTGCAACTTCCCAAGATTGACTTCATGGGCTTTGTTAACACTTGATGGAACTGACAGATGTGACACTAGTCACAGGATTAAAACATACACATAGAACATCCAATGTTAGCATTCCTCCAAATGGATTGGAATGATCGGATTAAAACTACTGACACTAAATTATTTATAGTATTGAAGGACACATACATAGAGTTGTCGATGCTCAAATTTTTTTGTAACAAAGCATTTAACACATACATTTTCAAATAAATTGATACATGAATAAAACATATACTGTGCCATATTTGCTTTCTAAAGCGACATCTCTGCCAACTCTTGCACATTGAGTTTTCCACGTTCCTCTTCTTCTTCTGGTCGTTTTTGCCTTCGTAGTCTTCTCTATCTTTTCACCGTTCCGCTCCTTGCCATTTGCTTGAAATAATGCTATTGCCACACCAGAACTCAAGCAACCTCTCTGTGGAGGTTGTAGTGCTGCCATTTCGACTGGTAATAAATCCTCTGTGCAACCTCTTCTTTGAACTCTACATTGGACACATTATAGGTCAACACCGACATGATGCTTATTTAACTAAACAATCCCTTTACACTTTGGATCGAGTCAAGATAGGATTTTTGTCCTTACAATGAAATGTGATCATCGATAATATTTGAAGGCCTGGTCCACAAAGGCCTATATTAGTCTTACAATGGTTAAACAATGATGCCCTGATAGGAACTGATGGACAGGAGATAACCCAATAGACATTTGGATGCCCTATGCTCATGAAAGATTTAATGCTTTAACATATAGTCATGGATAGAGACTTGCAACACACTTCTCCAGACAATAGAAAATAGGGAATCCTTAGAACATATTATCATGCCAATACAAACTCAGAAAGACATTTTAGACAAACCTTGACTCTAATTTTTTTGCAACTTCCCAAGGTTGACTTCATGGGCTCTGTTAACACTTGATGGAACTGACAGACCTGACACTAGTCACAGGATTAAAACATACAAATAGAACTGCCAATGTTAATATTCCTCCAAATGGATTTGATTGACCGGATTAAAACTACTGACACAAAATTATTTATAGTATTGAAGGACACATACATAGAGCTGTTGATGCTCAAATTTTTTTGTAACAAAGCATTTAACACATACATTTTGAAATAAATTGATACATGAATAAAACATATACTGTGCCATATTTGCTTTCTGAAGCGACATCTCTGCCAACTCTCGCACATTAGTTTTCCACGTTCCTCTTCTTCTTCTGGTCATTTTTGCCTTCGTAGTCTTCTCTATCTTTTTATTGTTCTACTCGTTGCCATTTTCTTGAAATAATGTTATTACCAACCAAGAACTCAAGCAACCTCTCTGGGGAGATTGTAGCACTGCCATTCTGACTGGTAATAAAGCCTCTGTGCAACCTCTTCTTTGAACTCTGCATTGGACACATTACAGGTCAACACCGACATGATGCTTATTTAACTAAACAATCCCTTTACACTTTGGATCAACTCAAGATAGGATTTTTGTTCTTACAATGAAATGTGATCATCGATAATATTTGAAAGGCTGGTCCATAAAGGCCTATATTAGTCTTCCCATGGTTTAACAATGATGCCCTGATAGGAACTGATGGAGAGGAGATATTCCAAGAGACAATTGTATGCCCTATGTGTTGGAAACTGGAGCTAGATAATTTCTACTGCTCGCTTCCCCCTCATGCATGCCATGCACACAGTCTCCGCACCTCAGTTCGCTTGATAACAGTTCGTACAAGCAGTTAAAGATTCATTCAACCTTGTGTGCATGCAAAACTACAATCAAACATTTGTTTATTTTAAGTCTTAGCTTAGTTTAGTCTCATTTAGCATGTTAAAGAGTGGAGTTAATTTTAGTTATTTATGCTGTCTATTTTTAGTTTGATTTGTTTTCACATTCTATTTATAGACACCTTAGGCGCATCATTGTAATAACAAGAAAAAGAAGATCAATAAAAATCTTATTTTCAAGAATTGCAGTAGCAATCTGATTTTCTATTTTTATATGCTTTGTTTCTTGCCTAAAAACTGGTATCAGAGCCAGCAGGGAGTGCCAAGGAGAGGTGCCCAGCAAGAAGGAGGTCATAGAAGGAGCAGATCATGGCGTGAGGTGAGATCGTAGGTTTGAAGCGCCTAGTTGGGAGGGCACGCAGGGGTGTTACAGGGACTTGGAGAGTTAGCAGAGCTATCCTTGTGAAGCGTAGCCAAAGGAGATAGAGAAGCGCTGATAGGTCGTAGGTGTGAAGTGCACAGCAGTCAATGCACAACAGAAGTCCAGCAAGCTGTTTGTAGTCAAAGTACACATAAACAAAAAAAATAGACCGATTCTATTATTTTTTCACTTGCTCTCGACCTTCCAGAGGTCTTGTTTCATCAAACTCAGCTGCTGTCGAGCCTCAAGCTAACTGAGCGATACTGTAGAGCAACAAAGTCAAAAGCTTGAAGAAATTGTACGAAGCAAGGAGATGCCTTCATAGTCTCCAAAGCTATAGGCTGCCTTAGGAAGCCAATGTGGCCAAGAAAGTGTTTGGAAATATAACCCAGCCAGAGAAGCGTACCCAATTTTTACAATCTTTGAATCTTGTTCTGCAAGTAAGAATATAGACAAATTGCAGCCACTGTTGATTTAGCCCCTTCAGTGTGAGACATGGCAATGAACAACAGTATTTCTCAGCCTCAAATTCCTTTTTTCAATGGTAAGAATTATGATTTTTGGGCAATTAAAATGAGAACATTGTTTTGCTCACAAGAAGTTTGGAATTTGGTAAAGAATGGTTTTGTAGAACCGCAGGATAAGGTTGCCCATCTGGCATTAACTCGACCACAAAAGGATGAGCTTAAAGAGAACAGGAAAAAAGATGCAAAAGCTTTATGTCTAATCTAACAGGCATTGGATGAATCTATTTTTTCTAGAGTTACAGTAGCAATGAGATCCAGATCAGCATGGAAAATCTTGGAGACTACCTATAAAGGTAATACAAAGGTAAAAATTGCTAAATTGCAATCACTTAGGAGAAGTTTTGAAAATTTGCAAATGAATGATTCAGATTCAATAGACCAACTTATGGGTCAAGTGTTGAATATTGTGAATCAAATTAGATCTAATGGAGAAATAATCACGGATCAGAAGATCATAGAAAAAATACTCAGGGGTTTAGCAAGTAAATTTGATGCAATAGTTGTAGCTAATGAGGAAACCAAGGATTTGGAACAGTTATTTGTAAATAAATTAATGGGTTCTTTGTTAACACATGAATCCAAAATGAATAGGAATAACAATACTTCTCTTGAAAATGCTTTCAAGTCATAGGTATCATTTGGCAGAGGGAGAGGAAGAGGAAGGTCAAACTTTAGAGGAAGAGGCAGAGGTAGAAATGGAAGGAACAATCCAGATCAAGGTGAAAACAGTAATCAAAACTACAACAATAGAGGACGTGGCAACAATCACTTCCAGCAAAGTTCACGGAGGTTTGGTAAATCTAATATTCAATGTTATTATTGCAAAATATATGGACATTATGCAAGTGACTGTAGAAGGAAACAAGGATATGTGGACAAGCAGAATGCTAATTACACAAATGAATCTCGTTCTAATCCAGGTGAATCTAGTTCTAATCTTGGAAGCTTATTTCTCACTTGTCATGTTACTCAAGAAAAAGCTAGAGATATTTGGTTCTTAGATAGTGGATTCAGTAATCATATGACAGGGAATAAAGAATTTTTTGCTAGTCTTGATGATTCTGTAAAATCTAAAGTGAAATTAGGAAATGATATCAAAGTGGATGTAATGGCTAAAGGAGTAATAAATGTTTTGGCAAAAAATGGTGAAAGAAGGTTTATACCTGATGTTTATTTTGTACTTGGACTAAAGCATAATCTTATGAGTGTTGGACAATTAGTACAAAAAGGTTACAGAGTATCCTTTATGGATAATGTTTGCACAATACTAGACAAGTTTCCAAGTGACAGATTGATAGCAAAAGTGGAGATGACCAAGAATCAGATGTTCCCTCTTCAAATTCAGTGCATCCAAGGAGAAGAGGAAGCACACTTCAAAACCATGCATCTAGACCAATCATGGCTATGGCACTTAAGGTATGGACATTTACATTTTAGAGGTTTGAATTTGTTACAGAAGAAAAATATGGTGAAGGGATTACCACCAATAGAACAACCAGGAAGTTCATGTGACAGTTGTATTCTAGCAAAACAACATAGAGAGAGCTTCCTAGTAGGAGCCTCATATAGAGAAGAGGTAATATTGGAGCTAGTCCATAGTGATTAATGTGGACCAATGCAAATTCCATCAATTGGAGGTAGTACTTATTTTCTAACATTCATTGATGGCTTTAGCAAAAAGACATGGATATATTTTCTCAAAAATAAGTCTGAAGCCTTTGAAAGTTTAAAGAATTCAAGGCTATGGTTGAAAAGCAGAGTGGCCATTACATCAAGGTACTTAGATCAGATAGAGGAGGTGAATATATGTCTAATGAATTTCAAGATTTTTGTAGATATCATGGCATTAAGAGGCAATTGACTGAAAGGTACACACCACAGTAGAATGGTGTAGCAGAAAGAAAGAATAGAACAATCATGGAGATGGCTAGAAGCATGTTGAAGGCCAAACACTTGTCAAATGAATATTGGGCAGAAGCAGTAGCATGTGCAATATATATTTTGAATAGAAGCCCAACAAAGAGTGTCAGAGATCAAATTCCACAAGAAGCGTGGAGTGGTAAGAAACATAGTGTACATCATTTCAGAATTTTTGGTTGTATAGCATATTCTCTTATACCATCTAAATTAAGATGAAAACTTGATGATAGAGGTGAGAGATGCATTTTTATTGGCTATAGTGAAGAATCAAAGGCTTATAAGTTGTATAACCCTATTTCAAAGCAAGTGATTATTAGCAAAGATGTTGAATTTAAGGAAGAAGAAGCATGGGATGGCAGCACCATCACAATTGGAGCACCAATTCCATAGAATGAAGAAGAATCTGAAGAGCAAAATTTTCAAGGTGATTAATCCTCTCCACAAGCAAGAACAAGCACTCCATTAAGAACACCTAGGAGATTATAACAAGGTGAATCATCTGGTCATGCATGTCATCCTACTCCAAATTCACAAGTGATGAATTAGATCCAACTCTTTCTACTTTAAGATCAAGATTTAAAGGTAAGAAAATGAGAAACTTGAATGAGATTTATAATCAAGAAGAAGAGAAGTTAGATTTGTGTTCAAATTTTGCTCTTTTCACTCATGATCCTATGTATTATGAAGAAGCAGTTAATGAGGAACATTAGATAAAAGCAATGGATGAAGAGATGAATGCCATTGAAAGAAATCAAACATGGGATCTAACTAATCTACCTGAAGGTAAGGATTACATAGGAGTCAAATGGGTTTATAAGACCAAATTTGATGCAAATGGAAATGTTGAAAAGCACAAGGTAAGGTTAGTAGCAAGAGTTTTTGCACAAGAACATGGAGTTGATTATAATGAAACATTTGCTCCAGTTGCTAGACTTGATACTATTAGAATGGTTGTAGAAATAGCTGCTCAAAATAATTGGTATGTATATCAAATGTATGTCAAATCAACTTTCTTGAATGGTTTCCTAGATGAAGAAGTGTATGTGAAACAACGACCAGGTTATGAAGTGCAAGGACATGAAGAGAAAGTCTACAGATTGAAGAAGGCCCTTTATGGTCTCAAGCAAGCACTAAGAGCATGGTATAGTAGGATTGATTCATATATGACAAATAATGGACTTAGCAGAAGCAATAGTGAGCCTACTTTGTACACAAAAATCAACAAAGAAGGTCAGATTTTGATTGTGTGTTTGTATGTTGATGATTTGATTTTCACTGGAAATTTGTCTGTAGACACATTTAAATCAGCAATGAAGAAAATTTTTGAATTGATAGATTTGGGATTAATGAAGTACCTTTTGGGCATAAAAGTTGTATAATCAGAGAATGAAATTTTTATTTGTCAAACTAAATATGCAAAGGGTGTGTTAAGGAGATTTAAGATGTTGAATTATAAACCAACACCTACACCAATTGCTACAGGGACCAAACTTAGCAAAGAAGACCAAGGGTCTAATGTTGATTCTACAACATTCAAAAGACTAGTTGGCAGTTTGATGTATCTTACAGGTACAAGACCAGATATCATGTATGGAGTCAATTTAATCTCTAGATTCATGGAGTCACCGAAAGACTCACATTGGAAAGTTGGAAAGAGGATATTGAGATATGTGGTAGGAAATACTAAATATGGAATTTTATATTCCACAACTAATGATTTTAGTTTGATTGGTTATACTGATAGTGATTTTGCAGGTAGCATTGATGACAGAAAGAGTACTTTTGGACATGCCTTTCTTTTAGGAATAGGTGTGGTCACATGGGCATCCAAAAAGAAACCTATAGTGACACTTTCATCATCTAAAGTAGAGTATGTAGCAGCCACATCAACAACATGTCAAGCAACTTGGATGAGGAGAATATTGAAAGATTTATTACAAGCACAGAAGGAGTCAACACCAATCTTGTGTGACAACAAATCAGCAATTGCATTATCAAAAAATCATGTTTTTCATAAGAAGAACAAGCACATTGATACAAGATTTCATTTTATCAGAGAGTTAGTAAACAATAGAAAAATCCATTTGGAGTTCTGCAGATTTGAAGACCAATTGGCAGATATATTCACAAAGGCATTATCAAAGGAGACCTTTGATTATCTAATACAAAATTTAGGCATTGTAAATGCTAAAGTTGTTAGTGGTAGAAATTAAGGGGGAGTGTTAGAAATTGGAGCTAGATAATTTCTACTGCTCACCTCCCCCTCATGCACGCCATGCACACAGTCTCTACACCTCAGTTCGCATGATAGCAGTTCGTACAAGTAGTTAAAGATTTGTTCAGCCTTGTGTGCATGTAGAACAATAGTCAAACATTTATTTATTTTAAGTCTTAGCTCAGTTTAGTCTCAGTTAGCATGTTAAAGACTGTAGTTAATTTTAGTTAGTTATGTAGTCTATTTTTAGTTTGATTTGTTTTCACATTCTATTTATAGATGCCTTGGGCACAACATTGTAATAGCAAGAAAAAGAAGATCAATAAAAATCTTGTTTTCAAGAATAGTAGTAGCAATCTGAGTGACTTCTTGTTTTGTGTTTTTATATGCTTTGTTTCTTGCCTACACTATGCTCATGAAAGATTTAATGCTTTAACATACACTCATGGATAGAGACTTACAACACACTTCTCCAGACAATAGAAAATAGGTAATCCTTAGAATAGATGATCATGCCAATTAAAACTCAGAAAGACATTTTAGACAAACCTTGACTCTAAATTTTTTGCACCTTCCCAAGATTGACTTCATGGGCTCTATTAACATTTGATGGAACTGACAGACCTGACACTAGTCAAAGGATTAAAACATACAAATAGAGCATCCAATGTTAGCATTCCACCAAATGGATTGGAATGATCGGATTAAAACTACTGACACTAAATTATTTATAGTATTGAAGGACACATACATAGAGCTGTCGATGCTCAATTCTTTTTGTAACAAAGCATTTAACACATAAATTTTCAAATAAATTTATACATGAATAAAACATATATTGTGCCCCATCTTTGCTTTCTAAAGTGACATCTCTGCCAACTTCGCACATTGATTTTTCCACGTTCCTCTTCTTCTTCTGGTCATTTTTGCCTTCATAGTCTTCTCTATCTTTTCACCGTTCTGCTCCTTGCCATTTGCTTGACATAATGTTATTGCCACACGAGGAACTCAAGCAACCTCTCTGTGGAGGTTGTAGCACTGCCATTCCGATTGGTAATAAAGCCTCTGTGCATCCTCTTCTTTGAACTCTGCATTGGACACATTATAGGTCAACACCGACATGATGCTTATTTAACTAAACAATCACTTTACGCTTTGGATCGAATCAAGATAGGATTTTTGTCCTTACAATGAAATGTGATCATCGATAATATTTGAAGGGCTGGTGCACAAAGGCCAATATTAGTCTTACCATGGTTAAACAATGATGCCCTGATAGGAACTGATGGACAGGAGATAACCCAATAGACAATTAGATGCCCTATGCTCATGAAAGATTTAATGCTTTAACATACAGTCATGGATAGAGACTTGCAACACACTTCCCTAGACAATAGAAAATAGGGAATCCTTAGAACAAATGATCATGCCAATACAAACTCAGAAAGACATTTTAGACAAACCTTGAATTTGAATTTTTTGCAACTTCCCATGATTGACTTCATGGGCTCTGTTAACACTTGATAGAACTGACAGACCTGACACTAGTCATAGGATTAAAACATACACATAGAACTGCCAATGTTAGCAATCCTCCAAATGGATTCGAATGACCGGATTAAAACTACTGACACAAAATTATTTATAGTATTAAAGGACCCATACAGAGAGCTGTTGATGCTCAAATTTTTTTTGTAACAAAGCATTTAGCACATACATTTTCAAATAAATTGATACATGAATAAAACATATATTATGCCATATTTTCTTTCTAAAGCGACATCTCTACCCACTCTCACACATTAGTTTTCCATGTTCCTCTTCTTCTTCTGGTCACTTTTGCCTTCGTAGTCTTCTCTATCTTTATACCGCTCTGCTCCTTGCCATTTGCTTGAAATAATGTTATTGCCACACCAAGAACTCAAGCAACCTCTTTGTGGATGTTGTAGCACTACCATTCTGACTGGTAATAAAGCCTCTGTGCAACCTCTTCTTTGAACTCTACATTGGACACATTACAGGTCAATACCGACATGATGCTTATTTAACTAAACAATCCCTTAACACTTTGGATCGACTCAAGATAGGTTTTTGTCCTTACAATGAAATGTGATCATCGATAATATTTGAAGGGCTGGTCCACAAAGGCCTATATTAGTCTTACAATGGTTTAACAATGATGGCCTGATAGGAACTGCTGGATAGGGGATAACCCAACAGACAATTGTATGCCCTATGCTCATGAAATATTTAATGCTTTAACATACAGTCATGGATAGAGACTTGTAACACACTTCACCAGACAATAGAAAATAGGTAATACTTAGAACAAATAATCATGCCAATACAAACTCAGAAAGACATTTTAGACAAACCTTGACTCTGAATTTTTTGCAACTTCACAAGATTGACTTCATGGGCTCTGTTAACACTTGATGGAACTAACAGACTTGACACTAGTCACAGGATTAAAACATACACATAGAACTGCCAATGTTAGCATTCCTCCAAATGGATTCGAAATACCGGATTAAAACTACTGACACACAATTATTTATAGTATTGAAGGACACATACATAGAGCTGTCGATGCTCAAATATTTTTGTAACAAATCATTTAACACATACATTTTCAAATAAATTGATACATGAATAAAAAATATACTGTGCCATATTTGATTTATAAAGCGACATCTCTGCCAACTCTTGCACATTGAGTTTTCCATGTTCCTCTTCTTCTTCTGGTCCTTTTTGTCTTCGTAGTCTTCTCTATCTTTGTACCATTCTTCTCCTTGCTGTTTGATTGAAATAATTTTATTGCCGCACCAGGAACTCACGCAACCTCTCTGTGGAGGTAGTAACACTGCCATTCTGACTGGTAATAAAGCCTCTGTGCAAACTCTTCTTTGAACTTTGCATTGGACACATTACAGGTCAACACCGACATGATGCTTATTTAACTAGACAATCCCTTTACACTTTGGATCGACTCAAGATACTACTTTTGTCCTTACAATGAAATGTGATCATCGATAATATTTGAAGGGTGGGTCCACAAAGGCCTATATTAGTCTAACCATGGTTTAACAATGATGCCCTGATAAGATTTGATGGACAGGAGATAACCCAATAGATAATTGGATGCCCTATGCTCATGAAAGATTTAATGCTTTAACATACAGTCATGGATAGAAACTTGAAACACACATCTCTAGACAATAGAAAATAGGGAATCCTTAGAACAGATGATCATGCCAATACAAACTCAGAAAGACATTTTAGACAAACCTTGACTTTGAATTTTTTGCAACTTCCCAAGATTGACTTCATGGGCTCTGTTAACACTTAATGGAACTGACAGACCCGACACTAGTCATAGGATTAAAACATACACATAGAACTGCCAAACCAGTCATGGTATTGAAGCATGCCAAATGATTAAACTGGATAAATACTTGGATTGCCATTGAAACAAACACAGAGAAAAAATCAAACATAGAGATCAATAGAAACATTTAAAATAGATTAAACAACTTATATTATCTTCCATAAATATATTTCAATGAGATTATAATCAACATCCATTTCTTAGATGAGCTGCCATGCTCAAACAGTCAACTTAACTTTTCAAATAGATTTCCATGGTCGTTCTAAGGCCCATGCCAAACACTCATACTCAGTTACTCATTTTTTCCAAAGTTGCCTTACTCCCAGCTGCCATACATGCCATACTTCTCTCATGTTGACCAGCTTCAGTTGGGATGATCCAAAGCCATACAAATAACATTACATATACATGTATTTATAATGTCTAGTAGAAGACTCTAAATACTGATGGAATTCTATGTAAGCCTTAGAAAAAACTAGAACTGCTATTAATACATTAATTATACAGCTATCCAATTTATATCTTCTACAGATTAAAATATCCGAAAAAATAAATGAAAATAATGAAACATTAATGCAGATTGATAGCAAAATGCGATGATAGCTAAGTCATCACCTTGCTAATGTGGGTGTGCAGTTCATATTATACGTCATCAACATCTAGGTGAGAACATGAAGCTCCAATACATTGTATGAAAAGTGTGCCTTAGTTGAAAGGGAAATCACTGAATGTATGTGTGTTGGTAGTGTATGTGGATAGGGATGCTCAACAATATTGGTTTTAACACATACATTTTCAAATAAATTGATACATGAATAAAACATATACTGTTCCATATTTGCTTTCGAAAGCGACATCTCTTCCAACTCTCGCACAATGAGTTTTCCACGTTCCTCTTCTTCTTCTGGTCGTTTTTGCCTTCGTAGTCTTCTCTATCTTTTTACCATTCTGCTCCTTGCCATTTGCTTGAAATAATGTTATTGCCACACCAGGAACTCAAGCAACCTCTCTGTGGAGGTTGTATCGCTGCCATTCTGACTAGTAATAAAGCCTCTGTGAAACCTCTTCTTTGAACTCTACATTGGATGCATTACAGGTCAACACCAACATGATGATTATTTAACTAAACAATCCCTTTGCAGTTTGGATCAACACAAGATAGGATTTTTGTCCTTACAATGAAATGTGATCATCGATAATATTTGAAGGACTGGTCCACAAAGGCCTATATTTGTCTTGCCATGGTTTAACAATAATGCCCTGATAGGAACTAATGGACAAGATATAACCCAACAGACAATTGGATGCCCTATGCTCATGAAAGATTTAATTCTTTAACATACATTCATGGATAGAGACTTGAAACACACTTCTTCAGACAATAGAAAATAGGGAATCCTTAGAATAGATGATCATGCCAATACAAACTCAGAAAGACATTTTAGACAAACCTTGACTCTGAATTTTTGCAACTTCCCGAGATTGACTTCATGGGCTCTGTTAACACTTGATGGAACTGACAGACCTGACACTAGTCACAGATATAAACATACATATAGAATTGCCAAACCAATCATGGTATTGAAGCATGCCAAATGATTAAACTGGACAAATACTTGCATTGCCATTGAAAAAACACAGAGCAAAAATCAAACACAAAGATCAATATAAACATTTAAAATAGATTAAACAACTTATATTATCTTCCATAAATAGATTTCAATGAGATTATAATCAACATCCATTTCTTAGATGAGCTGCCATGCTCAAACAGTCAACTTAACTTTTCAAATAGATTTCCATGGTCGTTCTAAGGCCCATGCCAAACACTCATACTCAGTTACTCATTTTTTCCAAAGTTGCCTTACTCTTAGCTGCCATACATGCCATACTTCTCTCATGTTGACCAGCTTCAGTTGGGATGATCCAAAGGCATACAAATAACATTACATATACATGTATTTATAATGTCTAGTAGAAGAGTCTAAATACTGATGGAATTCTATGTAAGCCTTAGAAAAAACTAGAACTGCTATTAATACATTAATTATACAGTTATCCAATATATATCTTCTACAGATTAAAATATCCGAAAAAATAAATGAAAATAATGAAACATTAATGCAGATTGATAGCAAAATGCGATGATAGCTAAGTCATCACCTTACTAATGTGGGTAGGAAGTTCATATTATACGTCATCAACATCTAGGTGAGAACATGAAGCTCCAATACATTGTATGAAAAGTGTGCCTTAGTTGAAAGGGAAATCACTGAATGTATGTGTGTTGGTAGTGTATGTGGATAGGGATGCTCAACAATATTGGTTTTAACACATACATTTTCAAATAAATTGATACATGAATAAAACATATACTGTGCCATATTTGCTTTCTAATGCGACATCTCTTCCAACTCTCGCACAATGAGTTTTCCACGTTCCTCTTCTTCTTCTGGTCGTTTTTGCCTTCGTAGTCTTCTCTATCTTTTTACCATTTTGCTCCTTGCCATTTGCTTGACATAATGTTATTGCCACACTAGGAACTCAAGCAACCTCTCTGTGGAGGTTGTATCGCTGCCATTCTGACTAGTAATAAAGCCTCTGTGAAACCTCTTCTTTGAACTCTACATTGGACACATTACAGGTCAACACCAACATGGTGCTTATTCAACTAAATAATCCCTTTACAGTTTGGATCGACACAAGATAGGATTTTTGTCCTTACAATGAAATGTGATCATCGATAATATTTGAAGGACTGGTCCACAAAGGCCTATATTTGTCTTGCCATGGTTTAACAATGATGCCCTGATAGGAACTAATGGACAAGAGATAACCCAACAGACAATTGGATGCCCTATGCTCACGAAAGATTTAATGCTTTAACATACAGTCATGGATAGAGACTTGCAACACACTTCTCCAGACAATAGAAAATAGGGAATCCTTAGAATAGATGATCATGCCAATACAAACTCAGAAAGACATTTTAGACAAACCTTGACTCTGAATTTTTTGCAATTTCCCAAGATTGACTTCATGGGCTCTGTTAACACTTGATGGAACTGACAGACCTGACACTAGTCACAGGATTAAAACATACACATAGAATTGCCAAACCAATCATGGTATTGAAGCATGCCAAATGATTAAACTGGACAAATACTTGCATTGCCATTGAAGAAACACAGAGGAAAAATCAAACACAGAGATCAACAGAAACATTTAAAATAGATTAAACAACTTATCTTATCTTCCATAAATAGATTTCAATGAGATTATAATCAACATCCATTTCTTAGAGGAGCTGCCATGCTCAAACAGTCAACTTAACTTATCAAATAGATTTCCATGGTCGTTCTAAGGCCCATGCCTAACACTCATACTCAGTCACTCATTTTTTCTAGAGTTGCCTTACTGCTAGCTGCAATACATGCCATACTTCTCTCACGTTGACCAGCTTCAGCTGGGATTCTCCAAAGGCATACAAATAACATTACATATACATGTATTTATAATGTCCAGTAGAAGAGTCTAGATACTGATGGAATTCTCTGTAAGCCATAGAAAAAACTAGAACTGCTATTAATACATTAATTATACAGCTATCCAATATATATCTTCTACAGATTAAAATATCTTCAAAAATAAATGAAAATAATGAAACATTAATGCAGATAGCAAAATGCGATGATAGCTGAGTCATCACCTTACTAATGTGGGTGGACAGTTCATATTATACGTCATCAACATCTAGGTGAGAACATGAAGCTCCAATACATTGTATGAAAAGTGTGCCTTACTTGAAAGGGAAACGACTGAATGTATGTGTGTTGGTAGTGTATGTGGATAGGGATGCTCAACAATATTGGTTTTAACACATACATTTTCAAATAAATTGATACATGAATAAAACATATACTGTGCCATATTTGCTTTCTAAAGTGACATCTCTGCCAACTCTCGCACAATGAGTTTTCCACGTTCCTCTTCTTCTTCTGGACATTTTTGCCTTCGTAGTCTTCTCTATCTTTTTACCATTCTACTCTTTGCCATTTACTTGAAATAATGATATTGCCACAGCAGGAACTCAAGCAACCTCTTTGTGGAGGTTGTAGCACT
Source organism: Torreya grandis (assembly GCA_037957365.1). Taxonomy (NCBI): domain Eukaryota; kingdom Viridiplantae; phylum Streptophyta; class Pinopsida; order Cupressales; family Taxaceae; genus Torreya; species Torreya grandis. Next base: position 618,510 of record JARHVA010007192.1, read on the forward strand.
GCCATTCCGACTGGTAATAAAGCCTCTGTGCAACCTCTTCTTTGAACTCTACATTGTACACATTACAGGTCAACACCGACATGATGCTTATTTAACTAAACAATCCCTTTACACTTTGGATCGACTCAAGATGGGATTTTTGTCCTTACAATGAAATGTGATCATCAATAATATTTGAAGGACTGGTCCACAAATGCCTATATTTGTCTTACCATGGTTTAACAATGATGACCTGATAGGAACTGATGGACAGGAGATAACCCAACAGACAATTAGATGCCCTATGCTCATGAAAGATTTAATGCTTTAACATATAGTCATGGATAGAGACTTGCAACACACTTCTCCAGATAATAGAAAATAGGGAATCCTTAGAACAGATGATCATGCCAATACAAACTCAGAAAGACATTTTAGACAAACCTTGACTCTAAATTTTTTGCAACTTCTCAAGATTCACTTCATGGGCTCTGTTAACACTTGATGGAACTGACAGACCTGACACTAGTCATAGGATTAAAACATACACATTGAACTGCCAAACCAGTCATGGTATTGAAACATGCCAAATGATTAAACTAGACAAATACTTGCATTGCCATTGAAACAAACACAGATAAAAAATCAAACACAGAGATCAACAGAAACATTTAAAATAGATTAAACAACTTATATTGTCTTCCATAAATAGATTTCAATGAGATTATAATCAACATCCATTTCTGAGAGGAGCTGCCATGCTCAAACATTCAACTTAACTTATCAAATAGATTTCCACGGTTGTTCTAAGGCCCATGCCAAACACTCATACTCAGTCACTCATTTTTTCCAGAGTTGCCTTACTCCTAGCTGCCATACATGCCATACTTCTCTCACGTTGACCAGCTTCAGCTGGGATGCTCCAAAGGCATACAAATAACATTACAAATACATGTATTTATAATGTCCAGTAGAAGAGTCTAGATACTGATGGAATTCTCTGTAAGCCTTAGAAAAAACCAGAACTGCTATTAATACATTAATTATATAGCTATCCAATAAATATCTTCTACAGATTAAAATATCTTCAGAAATAAATGAAAATAATGAAACATTAATGCAGATTGATAGCAAAATGCGATGATAGCTGAGTCATCACCTTACTAATGTGGGTGGGCAGTTCATATTATACGTCAACAACATCTAGGTGAGAACATGAAGATCCAATACATTGTATGAAAAGTGTGCCTTAATTGAAAGGGAAACGACTGAATGTATGTTTGTTGGTAGTGTATGTGGATAGGGATGCTCAACAATATTGGTTTTAACACACATTTTCAAATAAATTGATACATGAATAAAACATATACTATGCTATATTTGCTTTCTAAAGTGACATCTCTGCCAACTCTCGCACATTGAGTTTTCCACGTTCGTCTTCTTTTTCTTATCAATTTTGCCTTCGTAGTCTTCTCTATCTTTTTACCATTCTGCTCCTTGCCATTTGCTGGAAATAATGTTATTGCCACACCAGGAACTCAAGCAACCTCTCTGTGGAGGTTGTAGCGCTACCATTCCGACTGGTAATTAGGCCTCTATTCAACCTCTTCATTGAACTCTACATTGGACACATTACAGGTCAACAACGACATGATGCTTATTTAACTAAACAATCCCTTTACACTTTGGATCGACTCAAGATAGGATTTTTGTGCTTACAATGAAATGTGATCATCGATAATATTTGAAGGGCTGGTCTACAAAGGCCTATATTAGTCTTACCATGGTTTAACAATGATGCCCTGATAGTAATTGATGGACAAGAGATAACCCAACAGATAATTGGATGCCCTATGCTCATGAAAGATTTAATGATTTAACATATAGTCATCGATAGAGACTTGCAACACACTTCTCCAAACAATAAAAAATAGGGAATCATTAGAATAGATGATCATGCCAATACAAACTCAGAACGACATTTTAGACAAACCTTGACTCTGAATTTTTTGCAACTTCTCAAGATTCACTTCATGGGCTCTGTTAAAACTTGATGGAACTGACAGGCCTGACACTAGTCACAGGATTAAAACATACACATAGAACTCCCAAACTAGTCATGGTATTGAGGCATGCCAAATGATTAAACTGGACAAATACTTGCATTGCCATTGAAACAAACACAGAGCAAAAATCAAACACAGAGATCAACAAAAACATTTAAAATAGATTAAACAACTTATATTATCTTCCATAAATAGATTTAAATGAGATTATAATCAACATCCATTTCTTGGATGAGCTGCCATGCTCAAACATTCAACTTAACTTATCAAATAGATTTCCATGGTCGTTCTAAGGCCCATGCCAAACACTCATACTCAGTCACTCATTTTTTCCAGAGTTGCCTTACTCCTAGCTGCCATACATGCCATACTTCTCTCATGTTGACCAGCTTCAGCTGGGATGCTCCAAAGGCATACAAATACATGTATTTATAATGTCCAGGAGAAGAGTCTAGATACTGATTGAATTCTATGTAAGCCTTAGAAGAAACTAGAACTGCTATTAATACATTAATTATACAGTTATCTAATATATATCTTCTACAGATTAAAATATCTTCAAAAATAAATGAAAATAATGAAACATTAATGAAGATTTATAGCAAAATGCAATGATAGCTAAGTCATCACATTACTAATGTGGGTGGGCAGTTCATATTATACGTCATCAACATCTAGGTGAGAACATGAAGCTCCAATACATTATATGAAAAGTGTGCCTTACTTGAAAGGGAAACGACTGAATGTATGTGTGTTGGTAGTGTATGTGGATAGTGATGCTCAACAATATTGGTTTTAACACATACATTTTCAAATAAATTGATACATGAATAAAACATATACTGTGCCATATTTGCTTTCTAAAGTGACATCTCTGCCAACTCTCGTACACTGATTTTTCCACGTTCGTCTTCTTCTTCTGGTCATTTTTGCCTTCGTAGTCTTCTCTATCTTTTTACCATTCTACTCCTTGCCATTTGCTCTAAATAATGTTATTACCACACCAGGAACTCAAGCAACCTCTCTGTTGAGGTTGTAGCGCTGCCATTCTGACTAGTAATAAAGCCTCTGTGCAACCTCTTCTTTGAACTCTACATTGGACACATCATAGGTCAACACCGACATGATGCTTATTTAACTAAATAATCCCTTTACACTTTGGATCGACTCAAGATAGGATTTTTGTCCTTACAATGAAATGTTATCATCGATAATATTTGAAGGGCTGGTCCACAAAGGCCTATATTTGTCTTACCATGGTTTGATAATGATGCCCTGATAGGAACTGATGGACAAGAGATAACCCAACAGACAATTGGATACCCTATGCTCATGGAAGATTTAATGCTTTAACATACATTCATGGATAGAGACTTGCAACACACTTCTCCAGACAATAGAAGATAGGGAGTCCTTCGAACAGATGATCATGCCAATACAAACTCAGAAAGACATTTTAGACAAACCTTGACTCTGAAATTTTTGCAACTTCCCAAGATTGACTTCATGGGCTCTGTTAACACTTGATGGAACTGAAAAATTTGACACTAGTAACAAGATTAAAACGTAAACATAGAACTACCAAACTAGTCATGGTATTGAAGCATGCCAAAAGATTAAACTGGACAAATACTTGCATTGCCATTGAAACAAACACAGAGATCAATAGAAACATTTAAAATAGATTAAACAGCTTATATTATCTTCGATAAATAGATTTCAATGAGATTATAATCAACATCCATTTGTTAGATGAGCTACCATGCTCAAACAGTCAACTTAACTTATCAAATAGATTTCCATGGTCGTTCTAAGGCCCATGCCAAACACTCATACTCAGTCACTCATTTTTTCTAGAGTTGCCTTACTCCTTGCTGCCATACATGCCATACTTCCCTCATGTTGACCAGCTTCAACTGGGATGCTCCAAAGGCATACAAATAACATTACAAATACATGTATTTATAATGTCCAGTAGAAGAGTCTAGATACTGATGGAATTCTGTGTAAGCCTTAGAAAAAAATAGAACTGCTATTAATACATTAATTATAAAACTATCCAATAAATATCTTCTACAGATTAAAATATCTTCAAAAATAAATGAAAATAATGAAACATTAATGCAGATTGATAGCAAAATATGATGATAGCTGAGTCATCACCTTACTAATGTTGGTGGCCAGTTCATATTATACGTCATCAACATCTAGGTGAGAACATGAAGCTCCAATACATTATATGAAAATTGTGTCTTAATTGAAAGGGAAACGACTGAATGTATGTGTGTTGGTAGTGTATGTGGATAGGGATGCTCAACAATATTGGTTTTAACACATTCATTTTCAAATAAATTGATACATGAATAAAACAAATACTGTGCCATATTTTCTTTCTAAAGTGACATCTCTGCCAACTCTCACACATTGAGTTTTCCACGTTCCTCTTCTTCTTTTGGTCATTTTTGCCTTCATAATCTTCTCTATCTTTTTACCGTTCTGCTCCTTACCATTTGGTTGATATAATGTTATTGCCACACCAGGAATTCAAGCAATGTCTCTGTGGAGGTTGTAGCACTGCCATTCTGACTGGTAATAAAGCCTCTATTCAACCTCTTTCTTGAACTTTGCATTGGACACATTGGTCAACATCGACATGATGCTTATTTAACTAAATAATCCCTTTACTCTTTGGATCGACTCAAGATAGGATTTTTATCCTTACAATGAAATGTGATCATCGATACTAATTGAAGGGCTGGTCCACAAAGGCCTATATTAGTCTTCATATGGTTTAACAATGATGCCTTCATAGTAACTGATGGATAGGAGATAACACAACAAACAATTGGATGCCCTACAATTGGATGCCCTATGCTCATGAAAGATTTAATGCTTAAACATACAGTCATGGATAGAGACTTGAAACACACTTCTCCAGACAATAGAAAATAGGGAATCCTTAGAACAGATGATCATGCCAATACAAACTCAGAAAAATATTTTAGACAAACCTTGACTCTGAATTTTTTGCAACTTCCCAAGATTGACTTCATGGGCTCTGTTAACACTTGATGGAACTGACAGACCTGACATTAGTCACCGGATTAAAACATACACATAGAACAGCCAAACCAATCATGGTATTGAAGCATGCCAAATGATTAAATTGGACAAATACTTGCATTGCCATTGAAACAAATACAGAGCAAAAATCAAACATAGAGATCAATAGAAACATTTAAAATAGATTAAACAGCTTATATTATCTTCCATAAATATATTTCAATGAGATTATAATCAACATCCATTTCTTAGATGAGCTGCCATGCTCAAACAGTCAACTTAACTTATCAAATATATTTCCATGGTCGTTCTAAGGCCCATGCCAAACACTCATACTTAGTCACTCATTTTTTCTAGAGTTGCCTTACTCCTAGCTGCCATACATGCCATACTTCTCTCATGTTGACCAGCTTCAGCTGGGATGCTCCAAAGGCATACAAATAACATTACAAATACATGTATTTATAATGTCTAGTAGAAGAGTCTAGATACTGATGGAATTCTCTGTAAGCCTTAGAAAAAACTAGAACTGCTATTAATAGATTAATTATACAGCTATCCAATATATATCTTCTACAAACTAAAATATCTTCAAAAATAAATGAAAATAATGAAACATTAATGCAAATTGATAGCAAAATGCGATGATAGATGAGTCATCACCTTAGTAAGTGGGTGGGTAGTTCATATTAGACGTCATCAACATCTAGGTGAGAACATGAAGCTCAAATACATTATATGAAAAGTGTGCCTTAATTGAAAGGGAAACAACTGAATGTATGTGTGTTGGTAGTGTATGTGGATAGGGATGCTCGACAATATTGGGATGAATACGCATAATAAGATCATCTTGTAACTCAACTGCCAATGATTACGCATCTATTAAATCATTAATTACACCTCTTTTGAGATGAAAAATTATATCAAGAGGCATATAATTAATAAAGAAACATTTTTGATTCTCGGCAGTCGACCTTTTAGCAGTAAGAATCTTGTGCACAATTCTATTAAATTTGGCTATAAATTCCCTCATGGGTTCATGTATCTCCTTCTTGAGCTGAGTCAATTAAGCAAGAAGGGAATGTTCATCTTCTATGCTTTTGAACTTATTTTCAAATGAAGTTTTCATATCATTCCAATTGGTGATTGATGAATCAGTTAGATGATAAAACCATCGTGCTACAATATCAGTTAGAGTTTACACAAAAAGCCTTATGGCTACATCTTGATGTTGCACGCCTAACACACCAAATGTTACTGCAAAGGCACTGAGATGTTCCTCTAGTGATTGTCTACCATCTCCATTAAATTTGGGTAAATTTTTCCTTGTGTTTTTAGGCAAAGGATTTAGGTTGGCCCCTAAATTTAGATGTCCTATGGCTGCTCCCCAAGGTTGGGCCATTGGAAGTAAACTTATGGTAGAAGGAAAGACAGTACCAAAAAGAGTTAAATCTTGACAGACAGAGGATGTAGAGGGTTTAGGAGGGCTAGGAGGTTTAATTATAGATTTTCTAACATGGGTATGAATATAAGAAAAATTTAAGCTTCGTAATGTTTGAAAAGTAGAATCCTCAATTCCCTCTCTTCTCAAAAACCTTGTGTATCTTCTAGAATCTAGCTTATGATATTATAGTTATTAACTTCTATAATGTTCTTGATCTCTTCATACTTTAAGGGATTTAATTCTTTGTTGTGTTTTCTACTTGCCTCCTTCTTTGCCCGAGTAATAAAAATCTTATATTATCAACGAATTCTTCTTCTTTTTCTAATATTCTTTTTGATATCCTATAATCATCAATATTTTGATGAGAACGCCAAGTAAGAGTATTTTACTGACTAATTATATCTTCCTATTCATCTTGAAAACCAAGATTAGGTTGAAAAATAGTTATCATATTTTCATGTGGAAGCACCATTGTTGCCTCATATTAAGGCGATTAGTCTTTCAGTTAAGATTTCAATTTCAATTCCCTAATGGAGTAGTCAAAAACTATTGGCTAATAGATTTTTCCTTATCTAAAAATGTTTTATTTTGACTATATACCCTTCTTATTTCAAGAACAAATAAGTTAAACAACAAATGAGTGAACTATCAAGACTAGTTCCCCTCTGAATTAAGGTACATCTCCCTTTAAGATTTTCAATAACTTTAAATATTAAGGTACACTTTTAATCAAAACATATTTAAACATAAACTAACATCCATACATAATCATTCTATGAATATGAAATTTCATAATAACAATGGGTAATAGATTACATAGATTCTATTTTCAATAACAATAAAAAAGATATGTGTGTGTGTGTGTGTGTGTGTGTGTGTGTGTGTGTGTGTGTGTGTGTGTGTGTGTATTGATGAACCAATAAACGATAAAAAATGTAAAATTAATTGTCTAATTGAAAAGTAATCACTATATGAAAGAATATTTTAAACAAAAAATCCAATTTCAAATACTCAGACACACAGATCTAAGTATACAATAATTGATTCTCCTTTTCATTCATAGATGAAAAATGTTTCAAATAAACATCATATAAATTATAAACAATAGTGGTCCAGCTATGAAAAATCTTATCTCCTTTTCTTTTTATATTTTATCTCCCATATATATATATATATATATATATATATATATATATATATATATATATATATATATATATATATATATGGTTTCCCTAATTAATTAATCTTTCAAACTAAACTAGAGTTAAAGTAACTCTGACCCATCTAGGATTTAGTTTTTTTACAAATTCATTTAAAGATCAAGTTTTAAATAGAAAAGCAACTGAATAATTAAGTAAAAGAAAATATGTAAGTAAAATCATTACTAAAGTGATGGATTAGGATCTCTAGATTTGTTGTGTTCAGTTGGGTAGGTATGTTGAGCTTTCCACTCCTAAAATACTGCAAAAAACTTCTCGATTTTTGAGAGATTGGGAATATTGATGTGCTTTATTCTTGCCTTCCAGATGTTTTCTTCCCTCTAATGTTTTCCCATCTTTTCCACATTTTCTGAGAGTGTGTCGATGTAGTGACAAAGAAGTGACACTACCTTTGAAATCTAAAAGAATTTTTTAGTTGATAAGTTGTCACTTTCTTTAACGATGTTGATCTTTTACCTAAAGGATTGAATGATAGTATTGATATATTTTTTTGGTTTTCCATCATCCTTTATGTATTTCACATCAATACACTATAGATCATGTTGTAATGACTAAATGAATTCAATTATTTCTTTGATCATTTTTGTGATTTCAATTCACCTTTATCGTGATACTGAATTCCTCCATATAATGTTTTTCTTACTTAAATATAATACATCTTCATCTAGTCCTGTCAAATTCTTTTCTGAAAAAAACTTTGTTATTCCATACTTTTGTACCTCATTAATTTGGTTCATCACACTCATCCATTTTCCTTCATCTTTCATCCACAAAGCATTTTGTGTTTTTAAATATTCAACAGTAATTGTGGTTGGATCATATACATTCTTCAATTTATGAATGTATTATGTACCTTTCTAGATGATGGTATCCAACCAATTATCAAATATCTTGGTAACCATTTTGCTTCTGCATATCTGATCTAGCATCTTTTGATTGACAGACAATTTTAGATCAAAATACAGGGGTAGTTAGGCAATTGGTTATAGATTTAGATTATGAATGACGTCGATGTATTCAACCATTGACTACACAATCTATTTTAACTCCCTTTTATCTTTTTCATCCTTCCAAGTTCTGCTGACTATCCTTTTGGTGGATGCTTCAAGGTGATGGACATTCGTGGCACGTGATGCAGTCCCAAGATCTATCTTTTCAATTGTAAAATCCTGAATTGAAGGATCTTGAAATTATTTATTGGTTCTTAGGTGGGCTATTTCTATATTGTAATTCCCTATGTTAGAATCAATGTCTACCCTAGATGCCATTTTTAATTTCTTAGATTTAGGAGTTTTTTCTAAACACTTACTCACCATATCCTCTGAGGGAAAAGAAAAAGGTACTATTTTCCTTTTGTTGTTGATTGAGCTTTCTATCCACTTAGGTGCAGAGGCTGAGACTTCTTTATCAGGATTTGGTTGATTAGAAGGCACATTTGAAATAATCATCAGGTCAGTAGAATCAGAAGCAATCTTTGTCTGTTGATCTACACTAACCTCCTCCATCATTGGTGAATCAGATTTTTTATCACCTATTGCTTCTCCTAAATCCTCTTTAGAATTTGAATCCATAATTACTTTTTTAGAAATATGACTTTTTCTGTTACTTTGAGTCCTTGATCTGGTGGCATGAGGAGGTAGAGTAGTCATAAGAGCCTTCTCAGATCCTTTGATCATAGGATCTCTTCTAGTTTTTGACTTAAAATTACCTACATCATAGATAGTAATAAGCTAGTTAGAGGAACTTATTAGGAATGGTGATTCAATTATTGATGTACATTTATAGGAAGCTTTGTTTTGAGCTCCTCCCATTTTTTTCTCTATCAACCATTTCTCAGTTCTTCTTATCACCGAGAGGTTCTTAACCTCAATTATATCTTCTCCATTTTGACCTCGGTTCAATTTTTGGAATAGGTGATTGCTTTATCTATTTAAATTATGGATCAATCATATGTTCTTCATTATCAAAAATTCCAAAATTATCCATATTTAAATTAAGGGTAATTTTTTTCCCTAGGGAGAACCTAGACCACACTCTTCTTCTGACCTTGAATTCATCTGAACAATCCTCCCAATCATCCTCTAAGGAATATGTGACAACCCTGTTCCAAGATCCAAGTTATCCCTGGTAAAACCTTTGCTATCAAATTGGGATCTAGCCATGAAGTACTACAAATTAAACTTTTTAAGATCTAATTCTAAATTCAAAGCATCAGATGCTAACTAGCATGAATAACATCCAAGTTTAATAAGAAAAGATATACCAGATTTCTTTTTTATTTGGAATTTTTTATCTACATGTGTTAATTGTATTTATACTTTTATTAACACAAATTGATCAAAAACATACCTAGGTAGCCTCAAAGGTTCATCATCAAAACCCCCAACTTTGATATAAATGAACTTGAAAAACTAAATAAAGAAATTACCATAAATGTTGATCAGTTACATAACTTCATTAGACAACCTTTTATTGATGTTTTTTGATTATTTAAAAGTCATTTTCTTAGTAAAAGCATCAATAACCCTCTTGTAATTCTCATAGTAATTATGCATTTGTAATTATGAGTAATAGTCATAAATTTTGTTGTCTTCAAGCAAGGATGCATGAGGTAACCCTACCCATTATCTTGTAGAAGTCAGGCAATAGAAGAGGTATGAAGACATATAAAAATCTTTATTTCCCAAACAATTACTTAAATTTAGATGTAAACATTCAACTACAATTTCTGCCCAATCTAAATATTGTTCTCCTTGAAGGATAACCTGTATGAAAAATTACATCTAGTCATCCCAATAATATTCTTGAGCATTGCCCTTTAGCCTGTGTAGTAACACTATAATATCTTGTACTTCTAGAATCATGTGATTTATTGTTAATTTCATATTTAAAGAAGAATCCTTTTGAGTTTACGACATTATTTAAGAAGTTTAAAACATTTTATTTTCATTATATCTTCCAACCTGTAGCCATGAAATCTGCATATCTTGATTACAAGCATGGTCCTGGTCTCATATGTTCTCTTCCTAAAATTGGGAACACCTCTCTAGTCCAATATGACTTGGAAGCTTTTAAGGAAAGAGCTATAAATCTTATGTCAAATCCTATGATGTAGAAGATAGTATAAAGTTTCTTCTTTAAATATATTAGACCACAGAGGTGTCCCCAATTTCAAGAGGAGAACATATAAGACCAGCACCATGCTCATAATCATGAAATATAAATTTCATATCTACAGGTTGGAGGATATAATGAAAAGAAAATGTTTTGAACTTCTTATATAATTATGTAAAATCAAAAGGATTCTTCTTTCCAACCAAGTAATGGAAATGGCTTATAGTAAGAGTAAAACTCACCTTAAATGTATCTGAAATCACTACGAATTTGAGCAATCAAATATCTTATACCACCTATGTTATTCTCCTTTGTATCACCTAGTATGCTTGTTTATTAAATTTGACTTGTTCTCTCTTGATTCAGATATTAACCAAATCAAATAATTAAACAAAACAATATGTGCTAAACATGCTTCATAAGACACACACTCTGACATATGCATTGATGGAAAGCATTTTTTTACACATGATTTTGATGACTAATGATTATCTATAACCTCATAAAAATTCAAAATTTTTCGCTTTTATAACGATTTTCAGATATTTTCTCCTTTAAATCTCCTGCTAATTTTAACTTATAGAAAGCCTCAAGGCGAGATGAGAGTATAGTCATTGAACCATTGAACCTTTGAACTTTTGGAAATGTGGTTCAAATTCAAGGTTTAAAGATACAAGATGAACTACATAGATTGACCAATAGTCACATCACCTTTTCAGAAACTTTGAATTTTAAAATAGTGAACCATTGAACTCTTGAACTCCACTATGAGGTTCAAGTGGTAGGTTCAATGATGTATTAATTTATACAAGGGAACAGATTGAACATGACTCTTTAAAAAATGTCGAGTATTGAATTCTTTGAACTATTGAACTCTTGAACCATTGAACACTTGAACCCACGAAAAAGGGTGCATGTTCAACCGGAAGGTTTAAATTAAAATACACAAAAGGCAAATAGTTCACTTTGAGAAACATTGAACCTATTGAACCATTGAACTCTTGAATTGAGAATATTTCAAGTTCAAAGGTTCAATTCTTGAGAAATTTAACACATAAAAGATGATAAGTAGGTGAACTTCTTTAATGGTAAAATTCACGAAAAATGGAATAAGGGTGACTCAAAAGGTAAAAAATCTCAAGCACTTTGTTAAAATCTGGTAATACTAAAATTGGTATTTTTATAATATTCTTCTTCAAAAATTCAAAGCTTTTTGTGGCTACTCTAGTCTATGTAAATTCGTTCCCTCCCATGTAATCTGTTATTGGTGCCACAATACTACTAAATTTTTTAATAAAATTTTTATAAACCATGGAAAATTCTTACCTCTTTAATGATTCTTAGAATAGGCCACTCAAAAATTACCTTTATCTTTTCATCATCTATTTTCATACCATCTACTGAAACTACAAATCCCAAAAATACCAAATTGTTCTGCATAAACCTACACTTATTCAAATTTGCATATAACTTCACTTTTCTTAACAAATATATTACCATTATCAAATGTTGGAAGTGTTCTTCTTTAGTCTTACTAAAAATCAAAATATAATGAAAATAAACAAGCACAAACTTACCAATATATTCTCATAGCATTATATTCATCACCCTCATAAATTTGCTAGGTGCATTTAATAATCTGAATGACATCACCATCCACTCATATAAGCCATCCCTAGTCTTGAATGTACTTTTCCACTCATCTCCTTCACAAATTCAAATCTAATAATAACCACTCTTTAGATAAATCTTGGTAAAATATTTTTTTCCTACAAGCACATCCATCATATCATCTAAATGGGATATAGGAAACCTATACTTTATTATAATTTTAATAATTACTCTACTATCCATACACATTCTCCATCCTCCATCTTTATTTAGAAGTAAAAATTTTGGTGTTTCACATGGACTCATACTCTCCCTTATCACTTTCTTCTTTAGCAATTCAGTAAGTTGTTTATTTAATTCTACGTGTTTTCTTGGACTCATCATATAAACTGCTTGATTGGGTAGAGCTGATCCTAGAATCAAATCAATCTAATGTTTAATATCTCTCTTCAATGGTAAACCATCTGGTAATTCACTAGGCATAACATTTGCATATTATTTCAACATTCTTTCTCCTTTTGTTGGTATTGACAACATTTATATTTCTTCATTCTTTGCTACTAGTGTATAAAAACAACCTGTTACCTTCATATTTTGGATAAATTCTTTAGTACAAAGCATTCTTTTTGTCTTCTCTTCCTCTTTGAGAAGTTACAAAGCTACCTTTTTACCAATTTTTTATAAAGTGTATGTGTTCTTTGCTCCATCATGAACTACCTTCCTTTCAAATTACCACTGTCTCCCTAATAACACATGACATGCATCCATCGGAATAACATCACACCATATTTCATCATTATAATTTTTTCTTACAAAAAACTTGATTAAGCACCTTTTATATACTGTAACATCATTCAATTTCTTAAACCATGAAATCTAATAAGGCTAAGATGATTTACACATTGTATATTTAGTTTCACAATCATTTCTTTAGAAGCCATATTTTCACAACTACTACCATCTATAATTACTTTGTATACCTTTTCACCCGAAGAAAATCTTGTTTGAAAAATATTTGATCACAACCATACATCACCACCTTTTTTATAATCCACTTGATCTTTCCTTAGATCGATCATGTTTCTTCTTATCATGAGATTCTCTCTAACATCAACTAGTGCAACTTCAATATTCTGCTCTTCTATTTCAACCTTCACTAGATTTACTCTTAGGTGATCTTCTTGCCTCATTTATTGATCTTGATAGTGTGAAAACTCAAATAATCTATACCCTTCTTCTCCACATCTATAATAGACATAAAATCTATGTTGATATAGAAACCATCCTCTAGCACCACCATAACCATGTGCTCTCTAAAATCCTATTCTTCTTTGTTGGTATTGAAACCTTTGCCTATTATCATCTTGTCTTTCTGCATCATGTGTTGATTCACCTTTATTGGCACTAAAGGGAACTGTGGTGTTATTAAATCCACCTCATCTAATTATTGGAGGGGAACCACCTCTTTTTGGACCAATAAATTTCCTTCTAACATTTTGTGTATTTTTTTTTTCTTCTGCCTTCAAAGCTAAATGATAAGCCTCCTTCATGTTAAGTATTCTATGCATGCTTAATTCATCTTGAATAAAAAATTTAAACCATTTACATACCTTGCAGCCATCTTCTCTTCTATTCATCATGCTCCACTCATATATAAAGTTTATAAAATTCATTTGTATACTCTTGTACACTATGATCTTTTTGCCTCAAATTCTAAACTCTTTTGTATAAGGTTTGTGCATAATCCACAGGAATATATTTCTCCCTTAGCTTCTTCTCCATATTATTCCATCATTAATCTTCTCTTTACATTTTTTATATCTCTCTTTCTGTAGGTGATCACACCAAATCATTGCATGACCTTTCAATTTCATGTATGCAAACTTTACCTTCTTGTCATCTCTCATAGTCTTCCACTCGAAGAAATTATCCATGATATTCATCCAATCTATTAGCTCCTTTAGTTTTAAACTAACTCCATAATATAAAACATCAACTGTTATTTTTTCATTTATTCTTTATAAATCCCAAACCATCCTTTCTTTCATCAATTGTGGATGCACTTGTTATTCTTCTTCTTACTAAATTTCTTCATCATGATCTGTGTCTTCCTCATCACCACCTTGTGTCCTTGCTTGATAAGTCATAACCTATGTTAATTATTTAACTTGCCTATATAGATATTTTATAGTCCATTTCTTCTATGTCATGCCTCCTCATCCTCTTGCCCTTCTTCTTTCTAAGATTCACACTTGCTCTGATACTAGATAATGAACCCAAAAACTATCAAGAACAAAAAAATTATCAATAGCCAAGATCTTGAAAAAATACTCATAATTGATTCATATTGATTATTTTAAATAATTAAAAATCCAAACCATGCTTAAATAATCCTTAACTTGGAATTTAGAGTTGACATGCAAAAATTCAAAAAAATCTAAAATCTAAAAAAATATCTATTTTTAGCAATTGCTATTTATAGTAAGTTTCACATGAAAAAATGTGTGGATCTAAAAATTTATTTAAATAAATTAAATACTAAAATTAGCCTATATAATGAAATTCAACTCAATTTGAAATCCAGATCTAAAAATATACATTTTCTACAAATAGAAAATTATTGAAACAATCATTAAATGTTAATTTTAGACCCTTAGATGATCATGTTTGGCCTCCAAAAAATATTGAAATAAAATATAATTGGATAGATAATCTTAAATAAGAATCAAATTTTTTGATACATTCATTTTGGTGCATGTAAGAGCTCAAATG
This sequence comes from Torreya grandis, assembly GCA_037957365.1. Taxonomy (NCBI): domain Eukaryota; kingdom Viridiplantae; phylum Streptophyta; class Pinopsida; order Cupressales; family Taxaceae; genus Torreya; species Torreya grandis. The sequence goes on from JARHVA010007192.1 coordinate 633,782, forward strand.
GAGTTACGAGTCAAAAGTTATGGCCTCCAAAAGGTTGGTCTATTTTTTCTGCATCATTCTCCTTTGGCTGAAAACAACTCATCTCCTATGAGCTAGCCTGATTATACTATTTCCATTTGTATTTATCAATCTCCTTTAATTACCATTCTATAATCTAAGTGTTGTCTTCTTTTTGTAATCCTTCCCACTGCACCAAATCCTTATTATAATTCCCTTGCTTTGTGTTCATTGTCTTCATATCCAAAATTTGTACTATTTTTTCTTTTTTTTTTGGTTTGGAATGTGCTGCTTCCAATTTACTTCTTCATCTTCTTCATATTTACCATATTCTCCATGGAATTCATATATATTTAAAACATTAAATACTGGAGATATATCAAAATTTTGTGGTAAACTCACCTCATATGCATTATCATTGATTTTTTTCACAATCCTTCATGGTCCAATTTTTTTGTACTTCAACTTATTATATGTTCCTTTTAGAAGATGCCTTGTTGTATGTACCTTTTATTCTATTTCATCTAAGCTATACCTCCTCATCCTCTCACCATTCTTCTCTCCTCCAAGATTTGAACTTGTTCTAATACCAAATAAACCCAAAAACTATCAAGAACAAGAAAATTACGAATAGGTCAAGATCTTGAAACAATATTCATAATTGATTCATAATTATTTCTTGAAATCATTACAAACCCAAACCATACTTAAATAAGCCTCAACTCAGAATTTAGAATTAACATGCAAAAATTCAAACCAATCTAAAATCTAAAAAAATGTATATTTTTAATAGCCACTATTTATAGTAAGTTTTGTATGCAAGAAAGCATGGCTCTAAATATTTCTCAAAATAACCTAAATATTAAAACTAGCCTATGGAATGAAATGAAACTGAAGTTGAATTTTAGTTCTAAAACTATACATTTTCTAAAAATAGATAATTCCCAAAAAAGTCATTAAATGTTAATTTTAGACCCTCAGATGATCACATTTAGCCTCCAAAAAATATTGAAATCAAATATGAACAAATGGAGAAACTTAGTAAAGAATCAAACATTTTGCTAAGGTTGTTTTGGTCCATGAAAGTGTTCAAATGGAGTTATGAATCAAAATTGATGGCCACTAGAAGGTTGGTGTATTTTTCTACATCACTTATGCTCTTCAAATACCTTAACAAACATGTAGGTTTAAGGATTCAAATTGAAATCATTCAAAATAGGGAATAGACAATGATCCAAAATTCAATCACATGGGCATAGGTTTCTCAAAACCAAGTGAAGTTCCACATAGAAGCTTGGTGTCTTTACTGCATAGGGACATTAACATGACAAGTGGGACACTAGCATCGTATGTTATTTACTAGAGGACCATGTCACTATATAAAAATGTTATTGACCCCTATTTCTTATTAGTGACACCTTGAACTATTCCTACACCAGTTTCCATCCTTCCATTGTCCATCTCAGTCAATTTTTTAGCTAAGTACACCTTTTATAGTTCATTGATATTTACAAAATAATCATATAAATAAATTATTGTACAAATTAATGAAAATAGGTATTTATATATTTATTCCCTAATTTTTTATTCTAACACTTTAAAAACCTAGGGATTTACATTCTATAATTCCCTAAAAATTTAAATCATTTGGTGAATATGACTTCCTTCGAATAGTTCCCAAACCATAACCCTAATGCTACTAAAATTTATACCTTTCTTTTCCCATGTTTCCATTAGTTGTGTTAGTTTTTTTAGGTTTCATATTTTTTTTTTATCAACCTTTTATCATTTTGTTTTCTATATGTCATCTAAAAAAGTTATATCTCTCTCTTTAAGAAAAAGTGCTAGGCTTAGTGGTAATCCTATTGAGCATACTCAAATTCCTTCCATTCAAGATTATACCATAGACAAAGCTCCAGTTATAAATCCTCTAGTTGATCCTTTGACAATGATTATGTGTATTTCATTGATAATACATTAGATCATGAGCAATACAATCAAATTTATAATGATACACAAGATGGGACTCAAGACACACTCCCCCTTTCAATATGGATAATATTATAATCAATAAGGATGAGATGTTATATAGTTTTTGAGATAGACATGAGGAACAACCACATTACCATGCACATATTTTTGAGGCTATATTGGAAAAAAAGAATGAATTATTTGGTCAATATTATAACCCCCCATATATTAATTTTATTACACCGACTATGGGGGAAACTTAGAATCTACAGTATCTTATTATAATTTGGAAACCTTCAATAGTGGAAAATCTCCTATGGCTAGTGTGCATTCTTCTTCTCCAAATGTACAATCCCTTATTCATGAGATCATTTCTCTGTAGGCCAAGGTGTTACATCATGAGCAGGGTGCCACTAGAGAATCTCATGCCTTATATTCTAATGTCCTCCTATATACACCTTTGGAATAACATATAATGACAACTCCTTTGCCATCTAGATTCATGACACATACAATTACATTGTATGATGGTAAGGGTAGTCTACAACATCATTTATGCTTTTTTCATGTAGCATGTTTGCACTACATGTCTAATAATTGGTTTCTAACTAATTTTTTTTCACGTAGTTTAAATGACTATGCATTAAAAGTGTTCTATGATAGTCCTAATAAGTCATCAAATAATTTAATCCACTAGAAAATATGTTTATGGTACATTTTTTTATCAACATTAGGGACAAGGTTTTTTATGCTCATATTGTTCAACTAAAGCAAAAATATAATGAGCCAATCATTGAATATGTCTTTTGATATAATAGAAAATATGACTAGCCCCATGGTAGATAGATAACTCTAGGTCATATTCAAGAAGATTTTTTGTAGACATTTCATGAAGCTATACCATTTGAAAAGTTTCTGTCATTCATAGATCTATGCCATACAGTGAAAGAACATGAATTCATGTTTCTCTCCATGGGAAATTGATCTAAAAATTAGAATTTTAGGTTGATAAATATTTCAAGAACATATAAATAACATAGTAACAATGAATTCTCTGAGAAGAGATGTTTTATTACTCAAGATCGTAATACAACTATATGTTTATTTTTGGGAAGAGATGTATCCTTTCCATTTTGGGTTACATCTTCATTTATACACATTTTTAAATTAAGGGGATGATGTGGAAGGTCAAATATAATGAGGGAGATAAATTAGTTTGACTTCCATGATTTAAAACAATACAGAATTTGAGGAATTACTATTTTTAGACTGTATTACTAAAATTGAACTTTGGGGCACTTCCATTAGGTTTTCAAGGGTAACAATCCATCAAGTGGAGATCCATGTCATCTCAACATGTTATCTTCATTCTTATTTTTCATACAGCTCAAATGGCAAGTCAATTGGAGCTATGGTGCAAAAGTTATGGTTCCCAGAAGTTTCACCATCAATTGGGGTGGAATCGTCACCTGAATTGTCACCTAGATTGTTGCCCAAATCAGCAAGTTAAAGTACACAATTGGATCAGATTCATCTAATAATATTTAGAATAAACCCCCATATAAGGTAAGACCCACTAGAAATAATAATGACTAAAATATAATAGTTAAGTTAGCCTCAAAACTAACTCCTTACATGTTTTTATCATCTCCTCCAAGGAGACCATTCATGAGTATTATTGAATTGCTAGCACGTGTTCTCCTATAAATATTGGAATAAAATATCATCTCTCTCTCTCTCCCATCAAATAATTTGATACAACTAGGATTTTTTTAAATAATTATGATTCTAATGCATTTTGTGATTATCATAGGGCCCCTACCATATTATAAATAGATGTATCACCTTACAACATAGGGTAAAATATTTTATAGATGTTAATATCATTGATATGACCAATCTTATAGAGGAACCTACAATGCAACCAATAGAATCAAAATTAATGAAAATATTTTTAGATCCATTTCCAAAACATACAACCAATGAGATAGCAGAGACTTTCAGTGTTCATTATACCTATCATGCCAATCTATGACTAGCATCTTATCATACTCATATGATTAACACACACCCCATACCTAATATCATTAGTGTGTACCATACTACAATGCCAAACAAACCTCTCATCACTTTTTTAGAGTAGAAGATCATTGATGATGACTCAAATTTATATGCACTCTTTATATGAGGTTACATTGATCACTGTCGTATTCAAAATGTCATGGTTGAAAATAGGTCAAACATCAATATGTGTAATATTACACTTATAAAATCCTTGGGTTATTCAGAGCAAGATATTTCTTTGATAGACATGGTTATTCATGGATTTAGTGGCCATATCCAAAGATCCATTAGGTAGATCATACATCCATTATAAGTTTGTCATGCACACATGGCCAGTAGATTATTAGTTGTACCTAGTGTCAATACATTTGATATGTTATTGGGTAGACCTTGGATACAGAAGTTTTGATCCATTCCATCCTTGGTAAATATATTTCTTAAGTATATACATGGTAATCAGGTGGTTATAGTCAATTTCTTTCCATATGAGTATCCTTTACCTATTCCATAACTAATTACATAGTATCCAATAGTCACAGCTCAACACATAACTTTCATTATCACACCTTCTATATTAATTGAGCCTCCAGTATATATGAGGTCTACCCCTATAGCATTACCATCTACACATAATCTCCCATAGAGACCTTTATTACAGATACCCCTATATCAGATACATGTTGTGGATTCTAGAGAGCCTATCTCTACTCCATTACCATCTAAATTAGTGTTATAGTATAGATCACCTACACCAATTAAAATTTCTTATACTAGATGGGTCCCCAAGAACCCCATAGTTTATAGGATTATTCACTCAGATCCACAAATTCATAGCTCCATTCCATAGCTAGTTTCAACTATAGATTACTCAATACATCCCATTTAGAGATCTCAGATACCTCCTTGTATAGCGTGTGTGGTCACTATTCATTTATTTGATACATGACACCTTGATAGTGAGTCTCTTATGAGACTCATCGGGTATTATGTTCTTTATTTTTGTACATAGTTTCATTTTCATATTGGTTTTATGTAACTTATACTAAAAAAAAAAAAAAAAAAAAAACCATATAATATGTTTGAAAATACAAAAACATTCAAATATTCCCCAAAAAATACAAATTTTAGATTATATGCATTTCCATGTTCACATTCTTTCTATTTTTGAGGTACTACATATGTTATCTATGTTAGTGTAGTCATTTTTATCATACATACATTTCTCACTTGTTCTCTTCAAGTTTTTTTTTATATTATTATAGGACTTAGGTCCATCATACAGATCCAGAGTTTATACTATTTACCCATTGGGGGAACATACATAGATCCACAAATACCTAAATTTAAAATTAATACATTTTTCCATTAGGGAATTATACTACACAACTTATAATTTTCCAAGTTATATCATTCTATAATATAATATGTTTTTTTATGACTACCACTATATACTAAGATTATTTACATCTTTTCTTTTATACCGATTTATAACACATGCTCGTGCACACTTTAATTTCTAGCTTTCCTAGTTTAGATTTGATTATGTCTTTTGGCTTATACATCTTCTCAAGGGCATTTTAATATGATAATGTTCTATGGATCTAAGCCACTTCCTTCATTGTATGTATGTTTTGGACATGTGTTGTTGTCCTTGTGTGTGCTTTCTTGATTATGTATATGGACATTTGAGCATGTCCTTCTATGTGGCTCTAAGCCAACCTTGCTTTCTCTTTATGTATATGGATATTTTAACATATACTTGTATGTATTACTTTCTTTGACTTAGTGACATGTGCTCATATCCATTGTATTATGTCCCCTTGGCTTAATTTGTGTACATCATGTGTTTGTATGTATGCTTTCCTATATACATTATGAACATGACATTTGTCTCTTGATTGATGATTTCACACTTAATTTATGATGCCATGACGGACCTCATGTATCTTCCCTTCCTTCTTGGGTACATTTATATATATCTTGCCCCACCTCCATAAGTAATTTACACAAATTATAGTCAAATTTGTTATTTATATACATGCTTACATTTTTTTATCTATCTTGACAACCTTGCGAATATTTGATCTAGCATACATCATGTAAACTCAAATTATGCTCAATATATTCATATTTTGATGTCATGTACACATGTTATATTGGTTTATCTTGTAGATATCATATATTTTTAGTATAAAACATATGATGCATAGATTATCTTTTGAGGATAATTATTACAGAGGTTAAACAACTACCCTTAAAAGAGAGGGCATTCACATGGGTTTTTCATAGATATCAAGCCATCATAATGCATTAAAAACATAGTTTTTAGCAAGCAGACATAGATTATAGAGGCCAAAATTAGGAGAATATAGTGAAAATAGTCACACATAGATTGGTCTCAATTTTGCATAGAAACATCACATTTGGTTAATAGAATGGCATAGAGGACACTATCATAGTTTGATATGGACTAAGGGATCATGCTATTATCTAGTATCCCCAAAAATAAAAATTTCCCTATTTTTTAGAAAGGTACAACAAGTACAGTCCATGTTTGCATAGTCTTAGTCATAAATCATTAGATATGCTTCATTTTACAGATAATCACATAGGTTTGCTCATATTGGTGGCTTCATGTGAGGTATTATCACTCTCATTTTAGTTTTAAATATGAAAAAAAAAAAATTATATAACTTAGTCCCAAATACATATGCAAAGATATAGAATTGGGGGCATGTGTGAGGCACACTGTTTTCATATGCTCAATTTTTACACCAATTTTATCAGATGGAATGGAAGTTCCATATCATTCTCCATGTTTTATATTATATACATAATTTAAACTAGGTTTACACCAATTTGATGCTTCATTTTTCTACAATAGTTGGTATTCCTAAGTGGCCTAGAGCCATTTTACATATAGAGTTTTTTAGTGGCCCCTGAATTTTTTTATATTCATATTTCTTGAGTGTCCTAAAGACATCTTTCAAAACTTCATGACACCAATTTCATTTTCATCTTCTTATTTCAAATAAGGGTATGCAATGATGGATTCAAGGCCAAATTAGGTTCTTTATCCACCTACATAATAGGGTTATATAATCCATCAGTCCAATCCAATTTGTTCATAGATTATGATCCACCAAACAAGGGTGGTCAATAATAGAGTCAAGATCAGCTTTAGTTCTTGAGGCACCTACACATTAGGATTGAACAAGCCATCATCTAGGTTTAAGTTGTTCACCATATGGTCACTAGCTACATACACAGAGGATGTCACCAAGTTTTTACATTGTTTCACATACCCATTGAGGTGTATTCATTCCTTTCATCTTTATCTCATCTCTTTATTCAAATTTTTTTTTTATTTTGATATTTCTTAAGTAATCAATTATTCATTCATGTTTAATTTTTAGGACACACAATGGAGTATTCTTCATGTAATCATACCTAGATTTATAAGCTTCACCTCATAGGTAAGTCTAGGTATGCTTCTTTTTTCTTTATCCTAGTTATTTCACTTTGTGGCATTTATAGAATAAAAGGGCGAATGTAGTAATATAAAATGTCATTTTAGTGTATTGAGTATCACTTAAGACCGGTTTATCCTTAGTTTATCCCTAAACCTATCTTAGGCCTCTCTTGATCATCATATAGTTTTGTATGAGCCCAACCGATTCCTAAATATACCAAAAGTAACACTAAGCCTTCACTTAGGAACCCAGGTCCCTTTTTCATCCATTCCTTCCACTTGGAAATTAGTTTTGCCCTTCAAACTATAACACACTACACTATTGGCAAAGGGGAAATGTTCTTATCCCTTATCTCTTTTCACCCCCAATATATATCTTTCTAGTTCTCAAAGCACCTTAGGGTGAGCCTAGACCCATTTCATGTATTGACAACTACCAAAATAATATATCTCTACAAATTTCATTCATTTATCTTATATATGGAAATTAGATGCAAAAACTCATTAAAAAATCATAAACATTTGTGCAAATCAAGGTTATTGAATCTTATTCTACCATACTTCTACATACACCAATATACAGTAGCCTAGAACTTAGATTACTCATATTTTCAATCTCAAATAATGCTTAATCATTCAAATTGGCACTCATAATAGCATTTACTTGTACTTGCACTAGCACTTATATAGTGAGAATTTAATCAGGCTTGATCCACTTTCAAGGTATTGATATGTAAGTAACACTCAAGACATGGGGTGTTGAGGTCACATCCATCCTACCCTAATAACACCAATATTTTTCTATTTGTGCTTGTCAAATACCCTAACAAACATAGAGGATTAAGGTTTCACATTGAAATTAGTCAAAATAAAGAACATAAAACAATCCAACATTTGATCACACATCCACTAGATTCTCAGAACTAGGTAAAGGTCCACCTAGAAAATCACTATCTTTATTGCATAGGAACATTATTGTGGAATAGGGGACACTAGCATGATACACTATTGACCAAAAGATCGCACTACTATTTATGAGGGTTTCTGACACCTATTTCTTATTGGCAACACCTTACACTATTCTTGCATCAGTTTCCACCCTACCACTTATCCATCTTAGTTAGTTTTTTAGTTACATACACCTTTTCTAGTTCATTTATATTTATATAATAATTAGATAAATCAATTATTATACAAATCAATGACTATTGATATTATTATATTTATTGCCTAATTTATTATTCTATCACTTGAACAACCTAATGTTTTGCATTCCATAACTCCCTAAAAAGTTAAATCAGGTGGATAATTCAAGTTGATCTAGAACAATTCCATACCCCTCCATCACATTTTGGAATATTACAAAATTCTATGCATTCTAGGTCACCATGTTATGTGGTGTTATGAACTCTACGCTAGTTAGCCAAAGCCTCTTCACAAATGTTTATCTCAGGGAGTTTATATATTGATGACTCTAGATTATTGTTAAGACTATTTAATGGTCTATTTATCTTTAGAATTTGAAATTCCTATTGAATTTTTCCCCTACCATGTTTCTTAATCATTTGTGCACTCCGAGAAACTCATTACTAAATTTTGTACCATGCATTAAATGGCATTTAACTCTACCTTTGTGGAATCATAAGTTGTACCTTGTGTACTGGTCAATAGTAAGGCTTAGTTTTGTTTTTGTTGGTTATGCATGGGAATAAAATTATTTAAGAAGCCCAAGTTCTCGTTTGGTGTAGCATGGGCCAAAGGCAACTGATTAGAGACTAGATTTGGATTATTGGCTATGACATTCTTAGAGGCATTTGGAATATGATTCAATGCTAAAAATTTTAGATTGGCATTAGGTATAGATAAAACTAGTAATCCTTAAGGATTTAATTAACATTTAACATTTATGACTTCAGCATAGACATCTGATATGGTTTTTGTATCTTTGAATATGCATAAAAATTCTACAGTCATTAAATATGGGTTTTTTTTTTTTACATTTCCAAGGTTAATTCAGTAATAGGCCTATATAGATCATCAATATGACCATACATATTTTTTAATCGTACATTTAATACTTTGATTAGCTCATTAGGATCTCTTTTCATGATATAAAAATGTTTATATACTACACAAGGGTTAGTAAATTGTCTAAATTATGTAATAATGTATCATTGCGTTGAGTCCATGTGGTTATCAAAATTTTGGGAAGATTCAAGAACGAATCATATGCATCATCATGTAAAGTGAAATAGAATAATATGTATGCCACCTCTTCATGGATTAGATTCAATAATATTAAATAATATTTTGAATATTAATGTGTTCCTCTATAATTAGTCATCTAAGATGGGAAACTAAGAAAATTACCTCTCGAGATTCTTGGGAACATCATGGATGACACCAAAGACATTGAAGATACAATAGTATCCAATTCATGATGAAATTGGTCTTTGATTTCCTTGAATTGGTGAGTTTGGCTTAGTTATGGACTTGTGGACTGTAACCCACTAGACTATTGGCAAAGGGGCAATGTTATTGTCCCTTAACTCTTTTTATCCCCAATATATATCTTTACATTTATCAAATCACCTTAGGGTCATCCAAAACCCATTTCATGTTATGATAAGTACTAGAATGCTATATATAGACAACTTTCATTTATTTATCTCGTATATGGAAATCAGAAGCAAATACTCATAAAAAATCTTAGAAACATTTATGCAAATCAAGGTAATTGATCCTTATTATACCATACTTCTACATATACCCATATATAGTAGCCTAGAGATCAGATTACTCATATTTTAAGTCTTAAATCACAATCAAAGCATTCAAATCAAAAATCATAATAACATTCGCTCGCACTTTCACTTGCACTAACAATTATATTATGATAACTACATCAAGATTGATCTCTTTTCAAGGTATTGGTATGTATGCAACACTCAACTCATGGGGTGTTGAGGTCATGTCCATCCTACCCTGATAACACCACTTTTTTTTTACTTGTGATTCTCAAAAACTTTAACAAACATGGAGGCTTAGGGTTTCACATTGAAATTAGTCAAAACAAAGAACATATAACAATCCAACATTTAGTCACACAGGCACTGGCTTCTTATAACATGACAAAGGTCCACCTAGAAAGTCACTATCTATGTTTCATATGGATATTAGTGTGGCACAAGAGACACTATCATAGTGTGTTATTGACCAAAGGACTATGCTACTATTGATGAGGGTTTCTGACATCTTTTTCTTGTTGGCAACACCTTACACTTTTCCTACACCAATTTTTGCCCTACCACTTATCTATTGTAGTCATTTTTAGTAAAATACACCATTTATAGTTCATTTATAATTATAGTATAATTATATATATTAGTTATTTTTCAAATCAATGACTATTTATATTTTTATATTTATTCCCTAATTTATTATTCTAGCACTTTAACAACCTAATGTTTTACATTCCATAACTCCCTAAAAGTTAAATCGATTGGATGATTCAAGTGATTTGGGAAAATTTCATACCCATCCATCACATGTTGGAGTATTTAAAAATGCATTACAAAATTATATGCATTCTAGCTCACCATGTTGTGTGGTGCTATGAACTCTACACCATTTAGCCAAAGCCACTTCACAAATGTTTATATCAGGGAGCTTATAAGTTGATGATTATAGGTTATTGTTAGGACTATTGAATGGTCCATTTATCTTTAGAATTTAAAATTCCTATTTTTTGTTTCCACTAACATTTTCTCAAAAGTTTGTGCATATTGATAAACTCATTGCTAAGTTTTGTACCATGCATTGAATGGCATGTAACTCTACCTTGGTGTAATCATAAGTTGTATGTTATGTACTTTAAATTATTGGACAACATTAAGGATTAATTTTGTTTATGTTGGTTAGGTATGAAAATAAATATATTTCATAAGCTTAAGTTCTGGTTGGGTGCAACATAGGCCAAAGGCAACTGATTAAAGGCTAGATTTGGATTATTGGCTATGACATTGTTATTTCCATTTGGAATATGATTCAATGTTAGAAAATTTAGATTGGTATTAGTTACGATAAAACTAGGCATCCTTAAATATTTAATTAACATTTAACATCGATGGCTTGATCATAGGCATCTAAGATGGTTTTTATATTTTTGACTCTACATAAAAACACTACAGTCATCAAATCTAGGTTTTTTTCTACACTTTCAAGGCTAATTTAGTAGCAGGCCTATATAGAGCATCTATACGACCATACATATTTTTTAATATTATGTTAAATACTCTAATTGGCTTATTAGACACTCTTTTCATGCTATAAAAATATTTATATACCACACAAGGTCTATCAAATTGTATAAATTGTATAGCAAATGTATCATTACATTAATTCCATAAGGTTATCAAAAATTTTAGAATATTCAAGAACCAATCATATGCAACATCATGTAAAGTGAAATAGAATAATCTACATGCCACATCTTCATGGATTAGATTCAATAATATTACATAATATTTTTAACATTTAATGTGTTCTTCTATGGTTAGTCATCCAAAATGGTGAATAAAGAAAGGTACCTCTCAAGATTCCTGGGAAAATCATGCATTACACCAAGGACATTGAAGATAGAACCAAATAGCCAATTCATGATGAAAGATGGTTTTTAATTTTTGCACTAGTGAGTTTGGTTTAGTTTTGGAAATCTTAGGGACACCTGTATCTCATATTTATCTTTGATGATCCTGTAAATGTGATAATGATAATAGACCACAATCTAAGTTGGACATTGTTAACCTTGATGGTGAGTCTAGTGTATGCAAACTTAAGTGAACATAATAATCATGAATTATGGGCCCTCCTAGCATCAATTTAAAATCTATTGATGTGAGTTATATGCACATAAAATGCTTTTAATGGGTAAGACCCTCTCTTTTTAGGACTGATGACTAATCAATCTAAGGCACGAATTACAAGTATTTAGTTTGATACATAACGACATGACGTAAAAATGGCTGAGTATAGTGGTTATTTACCTCAAACAATTAAGATGTGACTTATGTATAAATCTTAGCCTAAGAATTTTAAGAATTAACATACAATGAACTGAATGATCTAAACTAAGGTGGATCAAATCAAAAAAGTCAAAATAAGAAGGTACAATAGGCATAAAATAAGGTGATATAAGATTCTAATGGAATATTAAATCCTTCCAAGTTGAGTTGAGTATACTAAGCTGATTATGTTTCATTAATTAATGTCTAAAATAAGTTAGATCCTATCATAAAATATTTAAAAACATAGTTAATATTATGAGGAAATAATTGTAAAATAGCTCAATGATCATAATCAAAAGATATTGTCAATATAAAATTGCTAAACATACTCGATTCACTAAAATTATTTAAGCATGATATATAATCATAAAATTTATGAGACTATAAAAAGGTTAAATTTAATCACTACAATAAAAACACACACCTAAACTTCATACAATAATTCTAACTTAAAGGAAATTCTTCTAATAAAATATAAAAAATATGAGAAAAAAATAAATTACCATAAGCTTACAAAAAATTATAGAACTTTATAACTTGATTTAATTTTATAAAATTTCTCCTCTCTCTAAAACAGATAAGATTCATGCATATGTAGGATTTCATGGATACAACCTCATCTCCATATCTCATTGCATGTTTACAAGGTCAAAAAAAAAATGTCTTAATTTAGCTTAAAGGCTTTTCCTATACAAATGATTTCTTGATAAATAATAAAATATGTTATAAATATATAAAATCTAAAATTATACAAATAAGTCACCTTATGGAATCTAGTAAAACTGGTGATTGTACTAATGGCCTAGTCCCATGGAGGGGGTAAACTAAAATTTCTTTTTAGGTGCTATAGAGTAAATATAAAAGCTTTTTGCATTAGGACAAACCCATGTAATTCCTTACTTTTCTTAGCAAAGATAACATAAGATATTTATTACAATAGGATGATCCCATGATGTTAAAAAAATAATGCAATAGTACATAGCTTTAAGATTCATTTATAGAGCTTATCTACATTGTAACTTTACATCAAATATATGGTTAATCTTTCCTACCACAATCACCACTAATTTTTGAAGGGAAAGAACTAAAATTTATCCCATCTACAACTCACCACATGGCAAAAATAACAAATTTATTGGTGGGGAGATGCTTCTGGCCCCCTCTACTACCCAAGGAATATAAAAAACCCCTAAATAGTCACTACACCTCATTTTTAGATGAGTGATTTGTATTCTACATTTACCAAAATAAGAAGCTAGCATGGGACTACTTGTTCAAAAAATTATGGCATAGTTGTGGTCTCATTGGGACCACGAGATAAAATTATGATTCAAAGTTGACAGACCACTTATTATTGGCTAATAGACAACTATAATTTAACATGTCATATCTATAAAATATGATGCAATTGAAGCATATTATAAGGGAAAATGTAGAGGTTCTAAAATATAACTACCTTGAGATATAATAGGTCCAATTAAACTATCCATCAATATATGTATTCGAGTAGAAGATGTAGCTATCAATGGTTGAGTTAATAATTATTAAATTCCTACTTGGGTAGTGAATTGCTTAATTTTTTCAACATTTCCTTATTCTCTCTTCCTCTTATATAACGTTGATCATGACTTATGATTCACTTCAATGACCTCAAAAATAATTATAAGCTCTTTGATTGATACATTCATTATTTCATTCAATTTCCTATGTAAACTATTTGAAACATAAAATGATTCATTTATTGCTTGGGCTTGGTCCAATTTTTATTTGGAAAATGTGATCAAGGGAATGACTTGCTCATTGCATCCATTAATAATGTCATCAACCCTTGCTATAAAAATTTTCATGAAGGAATGGAGTTGGCTATCAAAAGATGATTGATTTACCACATGAACATGTGGTGTCTATATGAAAGATATAAATATTTCTCCCAAAAGTCAATTACCTTTTTTTCATAGCTTGTTAGTTGGATAACTAGCTCTTTCAGTTAATTGTGCCACTCCATGAGATCATCTCTTTTTCTATTTACATAGTTATGAGTGATATTTATATCCTTGAGTAGAAACATATTAAGATCAAATTATGAATTCTTTCTTAGAATCTTATAATTTTTATATAATTTGGCATCTAAGGTCCTCAAATATTCATTAAAATTCATTATGTTGGTGCATTTTAGTTGGGATTTAGCCCCAACTCTATGAATATAAATTATAATATCATAGAGAGATTGGGTTGTATTTTTTACCTTGTCCACTTTGTCCTCAGATGCCTCCATGATTTGTTAAGATTCTAGTCTCTTATTTGCTTGTTTAAGACCATGGAACATTTTATTAAGGACCCCGCCAATAACATAAACTATATAAATTTGATATTATTTAAATTCATCATATTCTCTGGGTTTTGTCTTTATTTTCTTGTTTGGGATGAAGAGTTATTCCTCTCTTATTAAATCAATCTAATTATCATCAGTTGACATTTTCCTCATCCTGACCCTTATCAGCATGTTAGATGTTTTATCAGATTCTAGGCTAAATTTGGAGTCTAGAATAATAACCAAATTATATCTTAAGAATTTTTCTATCATTAGCCATTGCATCCATGGAAATGTAAAATTTGATCCACTAGGGGAGGTTGACATAGGAGATGAAATGGAAAGGGATGAAGTGGATCGTGGATGTGACATGAGTGTTGAGGGGTGAATTGGAGTAGGTGAGCTTGGAAATGTGAGAGTTTTAGATGTAAGAAATGGTAGGTCAACCATACTTTCTATGGAAACCCCAACCTGAGTAGGGCTCATAGTTTTACACTTTATGACATTGAAATATTTTATAATGATGGTAACCACAAGGGGATTTTACAGTTATTTTAGAAATGTTAGTCCAAACTAGATTAAAGGATGACTCTTTAGTGGGTAGATTGTAAAAATAGACTAAGAAACCAAGTCCTCAAACCTAGGGGGTTGGAAGAAAAAAGATGAAGTATTAGATGGACTTGTTAGTGTGATGTCCAAAATAGTGGAAGAAAAAATAGGTTGTGTAATGGAAACCTTTTTTAAAAATTTGTGGATCTTGTCTAATTGAAAGTAATATGGTATAGATAGGGATAGTGTCAATTGAAGTAAAATATGTAAAAACATCAATTGTAGGAGGACAATTAGAAACAACATAAGTGTCAAATGTAGCAATTAAATTAGTGACAACTAAAGTGATAGTAGGGGCAACAATTGAAGGAACTAAAGTATTAATTGAAACTATAGGGGTGATAAAGGGAGAAATGGGAATATTTATTAAAGAGACATTAGGGGCATCCTCCTTAATTCTATATTCAAAATAGGACCTTTGTTCTCCAAATTTATTGTTACCTCAGTTGTAGCAGAGATATTAAGAGAACTAGGGCTAGAGGTCTCATAACTTACCTATGTAGGAGTATTCTAAAACACATTAGATATAGGCTCCCCTTCTAGATCCTCCTTTGAAGATTCATAGTTAAAGTATGCTAAATAAGTTATGTCTAATGATTCTCCTTAAAGTTATGGTATATATTATGGTCTCTCCTCTATTATAACCCTTAACACTTGCAAAGTACAAGGAATAGTTCCCTAATTTTGAGAAATGATAAGAGTTCCTATTGTAGCATGCATGTGAGGAAGATAAGGTGGATGACTAATTATTAGTGATGTTCTTGGTTGATTTGAAACAATAGTCATAGAATCAAATGTGACATTAAGAACTACATGAGGTCCATCCATATTAATAGGATAATCTTGTTTCCATGTAGTATTTGTAAGGGAAGATTTTTTAGTATTATCTTTTTTAATTTTTCATCAGTCTCCTTTAAATACTTCTCTCTCTTGGGCAAATTCATCTCATATTTATCGACCTTCTAATATAAGGATCATAGTATATTATTTATGGAATTTCAATAGGCATGTAGGCAACATTCATCCTATTGTAAATTTGAAGATTATCATCAACATTAAGAAAAATATAGGCATATTCATATTATTTGTTGATGTATCTGGATTTGAATCTTCCCTTGAATCTCTTTATGTTATTATCCACTTTACCCCTAGTATCCTAATGTATGAATTCTTCCAATTTGAGAATGAAATAATATCTACAGTGAAGATGTTTGTATAGATGATTCCATTATTTAAAGTGTTACATGCCTATGTAGAGTGGAATATTATCTAAAATACCTAATTTATCCCTTTTTTAATTATTATCTATGCTCTAAGATAGTTGGATTGTTATCTCTTTCTCGACCAACTTATATGAAAACATTATAAGAAAGCAAGAATCTGCAACTAGTGTGCCTTCTACCACTATGATTGTATGGTTTGGGTAATGCCAATAGTCTCTCAATGGCTTGAGTGACCTCCTTGTATAATCATATAGTATTGGCACTAGTTTTGCATTAACATCTCAATAAACCATAGGGTAAAATGTATTTACAATGCCTTTTATGTTATTTTTGGACTTATGAATATGAAACATATCAAAATATTCACATATCCTATCATGAATCATCTCCTTTATGATCTCATGAAGATATGATTATAGGACATAAAATGGTACACACTACATCCAACATAAATGACAACATATAAAAGTGTCCATGTAGCCTATTTTAGTTAATCCTTTGTTGTTTTAAGTTATATATTATTACATCCCCAAGTGCAGGGATACCATTGTCATCTAAGATTATGGATAAAATGAGAACCCATACCTTTTTGGCATGGGAAATGGATGTATATCAATGTATTTTTTTTTAATAAATCCATTACAATTATGACTCCTTGTCTGAACTATAAGATTGGTATAGATCTGGTCTTCTTATTTTTAATAACATTATTAGGGCCAAATGCCTAGAATCTCAAATTTTATCTAACCTCATGGTTAATAAACCATTCATTAAATAATTATTTGTTGTAAACAATGTCTAATCTGGGAATCCAATAATACCTCTCAAAGGCAATTCTAGCTACATAAGATATTGGCACTTGACTACCTTGTCTCTAAAATATATCATCAATTTACATGCTAATAGTAAAGAAATCGATGGCAAATGTTAGCACAAAGGAATACCTTAGGATTATCCATTACCTTATGTAGTCTAATTCCTTGAATGTAAATTAGGTCATCTATGTTTTCCCTTTGTTGGAAGGAGATAAATTTTATTTGAATTCATGGTTCTTAAAACATTCGTTAAATAATTATTGGTTGTAAACAATGTCTAGTTTAGGAAACCTATAATACCTCTCAAAGTAAATTCTAACTACATAATATATTGGAACTTGACTACCTCATCTCTAAAATACATCATTAGTACGCATGCTAATAGTAAAAAACTTATAGAGGATGTCAATACAAGGGAATACATTAGGCTTAGCCACTACCTTCTGTAGTATGACTACTTGAATGGAAAGTAATCATTTATGTACTCCCTATATTTGAGGGAGAAGTTATCTTTTTCATTTTAGTCTTGTGTTGATTGAACTTCCTCATATATATTTGAATAGTGTGGGAACATTCCACCCAATCAATTTTTTTGTCTTTGAATTCGAGCTTGATTCCAAAGCAGAATAGAGATGGATTAAGAACCTGGTATTTGACTATAATTTTAATAAGTAGTCAAGCTTGGTACTTGATTTAAAAATTGGGTTGAGGAAGATATAGGGATTTGGAATTCAATTTGCATGTTAGATATTTCTAAGTGATGTTAAAATTTATCCAAGGTAAAACATATAACTTGGCATGAACATCTAATCCATTACTCTAATTTCATTCGTTATAATTATTTGTTGCTTAATAGTCTTTGTCAACTATCTTTCCACTTTGAATTTTGATTTTATGAATGATTCTTTTGAGGGGATTTATTTGATAGCTTTCAATTTATCACAACATCTAGGATCTTATTCATTTCAATCGAAATTATTTTATCCATCTTCATTACAGTTGGTAGCATATTGATTAATCATGATTAACCTTTTTATGTTTATATTTATATAGGTTTTTGATTATACAAAGGACATATGGTGGCTAATTTTACTAAAAAGGAAATGTGGTGGTGCATTGCTTTGTTGTTTGATATGAATTTTGATCTGTAAGTACATGAAGCTATGAGATGAAGATAGGGGGCATGATTTATCTTAATCACTTTATCATAGGCTTTAGATCTTAGTGCTTTGATCATTGATTTACGATGATGCAAGATGAAAAAATATGGCACTATCCCACATAATTTTAGTCTCACAAGCTTCTATGACATGTATTTTTTGAAAAGGGTCTATGATGATACAAGATGAAGGCACATGACATGATTTCACTTAGTCTTATTATCATGTATAATTATAACTCAATATTTTTAACATAGGTCTGTGACATTGCGAGATGAAGACATGTGGCATGATCTCACTTAGTCATATTGTCACAAGCACTGATGACTTAGAACATTGAGCAAAGGTGTGTAGTGTTATGAGATGATGATGCATTGAGAAATTTGAGTTGTCATAATTATGTAGAATATTAATCTTTAATTTTTAGTGCAAGTGTCATATAAGGGGTATGAGTCCCTGATATGTGATAAGTGGTTACAATGTTTAGATCTCAAAAAGGAATTGAATATCCTTCCAATATCCTATGAAAAAGAGACACATGGTGAATTAAGAATATGACATGTAAATCAAAACCTAATACACTTGATAATAAAAAAGGTTAGCTTTTTTAGATAAATTAAATAATTTAAAATAAATCAAGCCCACTCATTAAGTCATCATGAATTTAAGCCAAAGATTTATTAAAATAAGAGAGACTATCAAGGCATGGGATTTGGTATGCTTGGGACTTAGGGCCAATTTATGTCTTAATTAAGAACAAACATGGGATTTATAGAAAAAAATTGGTCCTTATTTTTAACTTTTAAAATGGGGTGTGTTGGTCACAATAGTTACTAACTAGTAGTTGCCCCAAAGTGCAAGTTATGTCGGGAGGGATATATATTTTTGTTTTGGTAAAGTGGGGTTATGTAAAGATAAAGAGTGTAAATTGATAATTGTATCTCACTCCAAATCCAAGATTGGTGACTTCATCTGACATTTTGTGCATAAAACATTAAGCAATAATAATTAGGTGTCTTTGGATGTGATAGTGTAAAATGAGGTGGTATGTTCCTTCGATAGCTTGGAAATGCATTTTAAATGGAATAAGTCTTTTAAATATAATATATAAGAAGATATAATAATATATTATATGTTACTACTATATATTTATATTAATTATTATTATGACATGATATATCATATAGAACATTAATATATGAATGTGTGTGTGTGTGTGTGTGTGTGTGTGTGTGTGTGTGTGTGTGTGTGTGTGTGTGTGTGTGTGTGTGTGTGTGTGTGTGTGTGTGTGTGTGTTTCTCTCATTTCAAATCATGTTCTTAGAATATGTTATCTCTTGGAATCCATCTTATGTGGTTTCTCATATCTAGTTTGGGGTTGTTTACCTTATCTTCCTTGGATAAGTGGGAGTATTTTATAGTGATTTATGTGGAACTTTAAGGTAGTAGAGGGATATTTTACTCTCAGATCTACTATTCCATGGTTGTTTTAGGATCCTTTATTTATGTGGCCATAATGGTCCTTGAGCCCTCAAGACCAATATTTTGGTTGTATTTTAGGTTTCTTGAATGAGAGCTCAGTCACTATTTGACAAGATGAGTTTGATGGAACTATGATTATCAATCTTTCATTCGAAGTATTCAATGAGGCCAAATCTAGGTAGACATGGGTATTTTTCAACTAGGTAGGATAGAGCCTCTATAGAGGTAGATCTAGTTTTAACAATTAGTTTAGAGGCAGGGTTTGGTTTGCCCAAAAAAATTAAATATTTGATGGGAAAATGCTCAGTTGAGGCAGAAGTGAGGGAGAGTTGTAGCTATTATAAATCTAGTTAGTTGTTGGAGTGTGGTTATATGGGGCATGACTAGTAGGTGGGTTCCTCTCCCCCTCCTGGTTTTTATTATGTGGATCTCATAACACATAAATACTATATCTTCAATGATCTACATCCAAACAGAGTTTGTTTGAGGAAGATGGTGGTGAGTATCTCAATGGCATTTGTTGCCAACCTAGAAAGTTGTTGTTATGTCTTGTCCCTTTGATTACGCTTAGGAGAGCCTCTATGAAGGCAAGAGGTGGTGAGACTCATGTTTAAAACATTTTATTTTTAGTATTGAGTCAATTTAATTTTTGTTTATTGAAAAACTATTGTTTCAGTGGTTATTTAGTTATTTTTAATTGTTCAGGCATGTTTTCATTGTTTGGTGTTAATGAGCTATGTTGAACATCTTATAGTACTTTTCCCAATTTCAAGATCCTATCAAATCCTCTGTATAGTTTTTTTAAACTCAAGACTGTAACTTATATTTTTTGCATTGGATCAGGTTTACTAATAATTTATTGATTCAATTTTTGGTTGGTTATTACTTCACTATTACAGCGTGATAATCTTGTTGGACATAGTTGAACTCTATTGAATACCCTGTGAAAATTTGTAACACACACGCACATAACTATTGATATTTTTAAAATATATAAAATAAAACACTGCATAATCAGAAACTAAGAAACTTGAAGTATAGCAAAAAAAAAATTCAAAACAAAATTATTTCTTCAAATTATTAGAATCATTCTCCTTCATAACAAAGACTAATTACAATATATTTATTAAATTGTATGTCAACATACTTTCCTAAATAAATAAATAATTCTAAAATTATCTAAATAATAAAAATAAAGTGCATGAAAATAAATTAAATTTATTATCGACCTTTTTAGGTTTAAATATATTTTTTTTAATAGTTTAACTAAAAATCAAATTGATTATTAAATAATTGCATGATCTATATTGGTGTAGAACTCAAACTCAGCAACACTTTAACTAACAACTATTTTATATCTATATTAATATTATAAATAGTATATAATATAATATAATATTAAATAGTAAGGATTGAGGGGTAAAGGTTTATTAGATAGTTTTTTGATAATATATGATAATTATAATATAACATTAAAATTGATCATATATTCCATTACATCTACATTTAGATTGCATTTGATTAACTTTATTTATTTGTGTGTATTTGACAACATCACTCTTCAAATATTAATATAATTTATAGTAGCAGAAGAAACACACATATACAGATATAATTTTTGATGATCTATCTATCTAAAATTTGACCTTTCATCTAATTAATTGCATATTACAATTAAAAAAATAAATATAACATCAAATTTAATCCCTAACTATAAATCATGCCTTTGATCTCTACTTCTAGTTTTTTTAAATCATTATAAAATGCACTTGTTATATTTTATGCCCATTTAATCCATGCAGAGAGTAAAATAGAAGTGAGAGATTTGCACCATATTAGGCCCTTGCTCTACTTTATTCTTTCACGCAATATTTGAACTGGTATAAGGACCTTCCAATTAATGAAATTCATTTACTAATAATTGGTTAATATTTTATATTAAAATATGTGAGATTGATTGACTAGAATAAGATATTTGTTTTAGTATTATTTGCTAGTTTCTTGATTAAAATAATCAATGTACCTCTCATGCCACCTATCTACTGCATGGGAAACATGGCATCCACTGTGATCTTTCTAATGCTCAACGTGGTAATAGCTACGACCATTCCAATGGCCTTTCCTATCAAGGGTGTCCTCCTTTAATTTCGGAAAGAGAAGATATGTGTAAACGGAGATGGTCAGATGGACTGAGCCCTAGAAAGCAATAGCACCCAAAGAAGTGGGAGAACAAGAAGCGAAAATGTTTGCAGAGAAATGAAGACCGCAGTGAATGGGGCAGTTGGAAACCTGTGGGTATCGAAAGAGGAAGAGTGGTGGGTCTGTAAGGATCAAATCGGAAAAATAGTCCACAATATTAGTTTTTCATCCATGCAGATCAATATCATACGCTTTCCTCTCTACATTTTAAAATTATATTCGACTATGTCGGAGGTGGGCAATCAAACCAAATATGTAGCTTCAATTAATATTAAAATTGAATTATGCTTCCATGGATGACTTCAATTCATAGTTTGCCTTT
Source organism: Torreya grandis (assembly GCA_037957365.1). Taxonomy (NCBI): domain Eukaryota; kingdom Viridiplantae; phylum Streptophyta; class Pinopsida; order Cupressales; family Taxaceae; genus Torreya; species Torreya grandis. The sequence goes on from JARHVA010007192.1 coordinate 656,472, forward strand.
AAAATCACTGATAACCTTTCTATAATTCATTTTTTTTATAAGCTGAAATTGTTTTTGAGTACAAATATATGTATAATGGTCTTTGATATTAGAATAAAAATTTGTTTTTCTTAAGATTTATGTTTTTAATAATTTGCCTCGCTAAATTAATTCAATTTTTAACTGAACAAATTTAAATTGTGGTTGTTCTGTTTCACACACTGTCATACTTTAAATTGAATGTGTACATAGGTTTTCCTTTTCCTTTGTTTGCTTTGTTAAAATCATTGATAACCTTTCTATAATTCAATTTTTTATAGCCTGAAATTGAAATTTTTTAATGAGTAAAAATATGCGTATAATGGTCTTTGATATTAGAATAAAAATACATTTTTCTTTAGGATTTATGTTTTTAATAATTTGCCTTGGTAAATTAATTGAATTTTTAACCTAACACATTTAAATTGTTGATGATCTGTTTCACACTTTCATCCTTTAAAGTGGATGTGTAGATACGTTTTGCTTTTCCTTTGTTTGCTTGTCTTTATTGTTCAAATTACTGTTATCCTTTAAATCGGATGTATATGTTGGTTTCTTTATGATTATTGGTGATGCTCTTCTTCTTTCAAATTGTGCTCAATTCTTGTCCTTAAACACCTACGGTTTCAGTTTCACACTCGTCCTTCATCTTCCAATGTCTCGACATGGCTCCAATGTTCCAGTCATTGAAGCTCTTGCGCTCGGGCTAAAAACGAACTCCATCTCTATGTCAAATGCAACCAAAAACGAGTGGATCAATGTGCTTCCCATCTACTACTTTGACCACATACCATTCCACTTCAATTATTAAAACATATATTTATCAAATCATCCGCAAAATGCTCAATTCGAACAGAATTTTTCAACAACTTTAAACACACTAAAAGTTAAAATAAACAAACACAACACAAAACAGAGGAATAAGCTGGTTCCACAAGTCTGCTCCTGCACGTTGGGTCCTCAGGGTTTTTGTAGAGATTTAAACAACAAAGAAGCAATCTTAATATAGACACCAAGACAGGAACAAGGTAGCGATATTAAGTCCAAACAGCCTTTATTTCAATGACTTAACAGCGCGTATAGGCCACCTGCCTCTGTAACTTACACCTATGGAAGACATTTCGGGCATACACATTCAATAGCCACAACGAACCGAAATCCCTACCTCTGACATCTATATTTTTGAACTGGGAAGGATTTTCTCAAACACTTTCATTCCATATATTATCGCATATATTCACAAACAGCCTTATTTTTGGTCGAACGTAATATCCACTTGCATTGCAAACCTCCATGAATTCGTGCGGAAAGAGAAACGGCCCTGTACGCTGTAATTAGAATGTCTCCTTCACTACACATCGCAAGTATTCACCACTTGTTAAGTCACTCTCCTTTAAGAAACCATGTCTTCCCACAACTGTTTCAATTTCTTTCTACTTCAGCCTTTAACATATCCTGAGAAAATGCCATTGTTAATAGAAAATTGAACTTAACAAGAAAAGGAGCGGATGTCTTGGTTGGTATTTTTCCAAAATATGTAATAAGAAACGTCGATTAATATCTTTCACTAATTTTTTCTCCCAAAATCCTTAAATCTTTAATCGAAGCTAATCTTTATGCTTAAAAATACCAAGATGATTACTTTGATGGTGACCCGTGTGACTTTCATTTCCGTAGTCTGGGTTTGGACTCGGCCGGGTCGAGTAGCACATCTACAATGTCTTTCATACGGTGTTCTTCCTCAGGGTTTTCATCCCTTCTGCGATTGATGTGCTATTCGATTACCTTCTCAACAAATTCATCATATATTTTAGGAACTGCTTACATGCAACGCCGGAGACCTTGCCAATCCAAGCAGTTTAGAGATCTCCGATGACAAAAGCTGTGGCCTCCAGTCAATTTGTAGCCAGAATATGTTCTGCTAAAAAACATTATGGAAACGACATGAAATTTCTAACACGTTGTACTCTCCTGTAGTTTACGATGCCCGTCGGCGACTCTGGCATGGTTTGAATGGTCTGACGCATCTGACAATCTGACACGATTTTTTATAAAATACGACAAATTGTCGCACTTACAGATGGCCATTGCCGCTTCCATTATTTTTCCTGTTCATGTACTGAAAGCGTGGCAGAAATTAGATTGCATATGAATTTTTTATAAACGCGGGATTCTTTTTTCACTATTTTGATATGAAGTGGTGGGGTAGGCATGACGCACCTACGTGGGTCATTAAAAAGCGAGACAATGTACCTAATAACAGGAGGTACGTTCGGCGCATTAATTCTGCCACGAGCAAGTTATAAATGCATGTTCAGCCACGCACATGTTAAGAACTGATATTTTATTTTTCATTTTTCTAAATGCAGTTTTTTTTTGCCCACAAAGATTTTGATATGTAGTGGTGGGGTAGGCGTGACTGCCGCGTGAGCCACCCAGCTCCGTTTATGTGGGTAATTTAAAAGCTGGACAATCTACTTAATATGTTTGGAATATTAGGCACATGAATTAAGGTGTAATCAACATTGAGAGTTAAGCTAAAGAGATTATTCGTTGGGGGGTTTTAATTTTGGAGTCTCAAATTTTTTATATTATGTTATTTTATAATTTTGAATTATGAATTTAGATAAGTTGATGTTTTTAAGTTTAAATAAGTTAATGTTGTAGGAGGTTGTATGATGATGTTTTTGTTGATATATCATTTTTTATCATTTTTATAAGTGTGATTGATAATTGCGGTTAAAGAGATCAATTTATATATATATATATATATATATATATATATAAAGACTATTTTAAGAAAGAATGGGACCATTAATTGAATATATTTATATTTATTATTTTATTTGTGATATTATTAATAGAAAGCATCATCGTACATTGGGTAAATTAAAAGCGTTACAATGTAATTCAGTTTATGTGGGTAATTTACATTATGTACATTAATTTCAGTGCCATTAACTTTGAAGGTTAAAATAGAAACCTCTGTAGAAGGCTTTATTTTTCTTCTTTACAAGGTATCTAGATGTTTATAGTTATTTTAAACATCAAAATACAATCATTTTTATATTTGATTGTCATAATTAATAGGTGAAAATACACTAAAGATGTTAAATTTTTTAGAAAACTGAGAATGTTTTTCATTGATACAAACAAGACAGTATACACACTAATTTATACATAGCTATGGAGATTTTTGGAAGCATTGAACTACGTTGTCGTAGCAAGCCTGTTGAGCTAGTCACTAGTCTAGAATATTTTCCTTATTTCTAAAAATAATGAAATATCTTCTGCGCTGCTATTCTAGCATGGCAAGTGTTGTTTGGAGGACTCAGGATTCATCCTTGCTGATCTGTTATGACAGTTGCATAAGTGTTATTCTGATGATTCTAGAGGCATGCGTTATCATTCCCCCCTTATCACACTATTTTTTATAAATGTACTCCCTGAACAATTCAAATTTCACTTTCCCAAGAGATTTGGTAAGTATATCTACTGTTTGTACATTTGTAGGGTACTATTGGCGCTGGATATGATGGTTTAAAACGTGTTCTCAAATATAGTGTCATTCTACCTCTATGTGTTTTGTCCTTTCATGATAAACAAGATTCTTAACAAGTTTTAACACACCTTGACTGTCGCAGTGAACGATGGGTGACTTGTTTTCTTTATAGCCCATATCTGCTAGTATGTGACATAACCAAATCGCTTCTCACACAGATCCATGTGCGGTGTGAACACCACATCTCTACTCTCATAGAGTTTCCTTGTTTCTGGATCCTTGAGATGATATGCCTTTGAGGTAATGTTGTATCCTAATAGGATGCATGGGAGTGTTTTCTACTCGAGTTTCTTACTCTTCTTTATTGGTATATGCATATAAGTTATGAAACCAAACACACGTAAATGAAAAATTGAAGGCTTTCTACCACTCCATACCTCTTCTAATGTTTTATCCTTCAACAGTTTTATTGGTGGCTGATTGAGAAGATAAACAACAATTTGGACTACTCCTACCCAACAACAATTTTTTAGCTTAGCTATTGATAACATACAACAAGCCAACTCCATCACAGTGTGATTACGTCAGTCAATAACACCATTCTACTGGGGCGTGTAGGGAGTAGTCAAATTTTATTTTATACCTTTTCTGGTTTAGGAATGCCAAGAACTTCTTTGACGTGAATTCCCCCCTCGATCTAAGCAAAGGTGAAGTAGAGGTTGTCATGTCTCCTTCGTAACCTATTGATAGAAGATCTGGAAATGATGAAGTGCTTCACTCTTCTTCATCAAGAAGAATACCCACATCTTTTAGGAGTAGTCATCCAAAAATAGCTAGAAGTACTTGTATCTTGAGAATGAATCCAGTAGTGGACCACACAGATCAGTATGAATGATCTTCAATTGTTTCTTAGCATGACATGAGCTTCCATTGAATAGATCTTTATTTTTTTTACATTCAAGACAACTAGGGAAAATGGACAAGGAACTGGACATCTTAGGAAGTCCACATACCATCCCTTTAGTACATAACTCATATAATGAATTGGCAAATAAATGACCATACTGGTAGTGTCAGAGGGTAGTGGATTCTATCATTGAAGTAGATAATGCTACTGTAGAAGATGAAATAGCATCTAGAGCAAATACTTTGTCTTTAAGAAAAGCTTTAGCAAGAAAATTACCTTTTCATGATATTAGGCAAGTTTTGATGCCATTTTTGACAAGAAATTCCACCTTGAGGTGGTTATTTAGTAGCTGGCTAACTGATAAGAGATTAGACATCAGTCCAAAAATGTATTCATGTTTCAAGAGGAATGGTAACTTATCCTATTCCTTTTACAACGTACTCTTTGTTATCTATGATCCTAACCCAATCTCTAGTGGGTTGGTCTAATAGCGAATTGAATAGCTTCTTGTCACCTGCCATATGTTTGGTGGCACCAAAATTGATCAACCAAATATTCCTTATGGGTTGTGAGGTCTGGGAGACTAGTACTAAGTTATTGTCTTCATCAGATATCTCTTCTTCAAAATTATTATTTTGTTGAGCAGTGAGATGTCCTTTTTACTTCCATTGATGAGGACATCTTTTTGATTTTTGAGAATCATCTCACTTGTTGTGATGGTAGAGCCTTGTTTTCAGACATTATACTAGTAGTTGTCTATGTCGTACGTATTGGATCGACAAATATGACACCATTTCTTTGAATTCTAAGATTTATGATGTCAAAACTATTGTTTCTCCTATTGTTTATGTGGTTGCTTCTCTGAAGACCATTTATGAGACTTCTGACCTTATTGCCTCTTTGAGATAAGAGCTTTATCTTTGAGCTCATTTAGACTGAGTTGATAGCTTCTTGTTGTTGTAATAGGTTCATGAGCTCTTTGAATGATACTGATTATTTGGTGACATTTAGAGTTGTGATGAACACTCTAAATTTGGAAGGCAGTGCTCTCAAGGTAATCTGGACCAAGAGATCATCTTCTACCTTCTCACCGAGTGCTAGTAACTTTGTCTTTATTTCATCCACTCGATGTAAGAATTCCTCAACATTCTCATTGGAATCCATGATGATTGTGTGAAGTATCGATTGTAGATGGAGGATCTTCATCTTATTCTTTGCCTTACATATGGTCACTAACTTGTCCCATGCTACCTTTGGATTGTCAACGTCCATGATATGTGGTTGGATGTCGTTAGTGATGCTTAGCATGATTAGAATCAAGGCTTTGGGAGTAGTCTTATCATACTTTTCACATTCATTGAGATCATTGGGAGCTTGCTCATCTCTTTTCATGATTCCCCATAGTCCTTCAAATTGAAAGATTGTACACATCTTAATTTTCCATGCAGCATAATTTGGCCCTTTAAGAAGTTAGGCATATGATAGAAGTAACTTTGGATCAGACATTGAAAAGAAAAGTAAATTTTTATTTTATTATTATAAAACAGAGTTACAAGTCTTACTGACGAGAGAATCAAGTTCGAGGATGATCAAAATATTGACGTGCTAAAAGATGATGACATTTCTTGAGACATTTAACCTCATCTTTAGTATCAATGTCATATTCAACTTTGAGTTCTACTCGAATTTTCTTGGCTTGGTAGCATACATTAAATAGGAAGTACTCCAGAAGACCTTTGTAGATTATTTTGTCAAATTAAAGATTTCCACACTCTTGAAGGACTTTTAGTAGGTTAAAATAGAGACCAATGCTTTCATCAATGTGGTTTTCTATTGCCTTTGAGTCTTCATTATTACTTTCAGCTATGCCAATGCTTTCTTTGATGCTAGACTTTACCGTCCTATTTAATTTTGATGCTATTGTTTTGTGTGCTTCTTGGGTACAATGTCAATACTCCAACGATCTACCATGTGTCCTCCTTGACTACAATGATGAACTACCAACTGCATTGTCATGTGAGTGTTCATGGAATTTGATCACAAGACCTTTTTGATGAGAACTAAAATTTAGGAGATGAGTTTTGTTGGGACTCGATATTGTAAATAGAATTCATCCTTGGTCTATGAGTTCTTTCATGGCCATATGTGAATTCTGATGGCTTCTGATGGTAGTCACATGACCGTGGGTTATGTTAATGGCAGTGGTGACTGTGCCTATACAATCACTCCTTTAGCATGCAAGCCACATATTTGCTAGGCTAGCATTGAAGGAATGCTATGATGATCCTTGCACTACTATGTCTTGAGTTTTCTATCAGATCACTACTACACTTCAGCATCTTCCTATTTTACATCAACTTTTAGGTTGATGTCAACAGTTCAAAAGCTTGTTTAGCTCTAACTTCTAGTTGCATCAGACTTTGTTTTAGGTGTCAATCCTCTTCTATAGCTACATGATCTAGTCCTCTAGAAGTTTTTCACTCTTATGCTAGCTTGTTCTTTCGCTAGCACTTCAAATGACTGAATAAAACTACATTATTTCATAGCTCATTTAGCTAATATGTCAAGATAGCTCTATGTATAATGATGTTCTTCACCTTGATGCTTCTGTTCCTCTTCTCTCCCTTCATCAAACTATAGATTTGATAACAAATTATTAGAAAACTGATAATTTTTTTCATTGATACAAATAGGGTAGTATATACGCTAATTTATACATAGCTATGGATATTTTTTGAAGCATCAAACTAGGCTATTGTAGCAAGTTTATACTAAAGTATAAAAAATTGGGTTGCAGGGAAGTGTGATCTTTTGGGGAAGCATGCTTTCTTGTAACTTCTTCTTTTGTGCTTGAATCTATGTTTAACCTGCAACTATATTCCATTTCTTTATCTTCTGACAATACCCTTTTTTGTAGTTGTGTACTACATCTATCATCTATCTATTCTACTTCTAAACTATTCTTGCCATCATCTTCACACATCTCATCTTCATCTCATTCTTTATCATCTCACGTTATTTGTCGATATTCATCATCCTCTTTCTTCATTCTTCATTCATCCTCTCATTCATCACATCTTCGCACTCATTCATCATCTAATCTACTAATAATTTTACCTTTACTCGTAGCTACTTGGGTGTTGTTTTATTTATTCCATCTGTTTTATTGTCATAGTTTTCTTCCTAAATGCAGACTTTCCTTATGACTCTTCTTCCCTCATGTCTCCATTTTGGATTTAGTTTCAAGTTTTACTTACTCATCTAACCATCATCCACCAAAATATGCACACACCCCCATATGCTTGAAGTGACTACTCCATATTGGTTGGAGATGCACCATGGCCTTATCCACAACTAACATCTTTATCAAGAGAGGTATTTGTTGCAAAAAGATTCCTATAATTCCTTACACAAAATGGTCCTATGTAGCTTTGAACGTTATATACCCTTACACTAAAAATTTGGTGATGTATCCATCTATGGTGGTAACAACCCAGTAGTTTATGGTTCTCATCCAATTAGTTTTTAGTTTCAATAACTGCTCTATCTTTTCTTGATTCTAGCTAATAGTTTATTTTGTTCTAGAATTGAAGCAATAGTATTCCAATCTTGTCAGCTAGTTAGCTAGCAGTTTAGGTAGTTCACAATAAAAAATTTCATATATTTCTCCATAGATATGCTCTTGAATAATTTCACTTGTGGTAAGACTAGTCCTTCTAGATTCCTCTTCTATGAAATTCCATACTTTTTGGTCTAACCATGTTTCAATGTCTCATTACCCCGATAACCATCTTAGCATGGTTTCTTCCAAAAGGAGTGGTTCCACACTTACCACACCATTGTTAGTAGAGGTTATTGATATAATAGAATATGCTAAGGATTATAACTAAGCCTTATTCAAGTGTATAGGAAAGTGTAGAGAGTTAATATTTAACAAGGAAGATAGAAACATAGCAGCGATTTATTTTAGTGTGTTTGAGAAGAATTAGGATTATCTAAAATTTTAGTAATCATTCACAAAGCATAAAAAATAACTTAGATAATATTAAACCATACATTAAACATGACTGTGCACACAAGGAAAAAAATAGGACATACAATAGGTAACCGTTAACAAAATAGTCTATATTGATCTCAACAAAAGTTCATTATCTTCTTCATATAATCATACATATTTATAGTTGGTTACATTCCCTGACTATTCATATTGTTCTCATATTTTGGTACCAAAAGAGGGGACTTTTCATCTTCTACCCTTTTAAAAGTCATAGAGGAGAGGACAAAATACATAGATTTGACAATTTTATATAGAATACATTAATATTTAAAGAGTATCCTATGCATATTTACTTATCCATTTTCTTCTCCCAACAGGCTTTCTTATTATTTCTTCTGGCATGTGTATATGCAACATATCCAAAAACTCTTAAATAAGACACACTATTCTTTCTACCACTCCATGCTTCCTTTAGAATTTTGTCCTTAACACTATTTGTAGGACATCTATTTATATTATAAATTGCACGTGCAACTGCTTCTGCCTAGTATGCATTATACAAGTGTTTGGTCTTCAACATGCTCCTAGTCATATCCATGATTGTTTTGTTCTTCCTCTCTATAACACCATGTTGTTTTGGTGTGTATCTTGTCCTAAACTATTTCTTAATTCCATGATTCCTTGAAAATATAGAAAATCTTATGAAGTGTATTCACCATTTGTATTTGACTTGAGTACCTTGATATATATGTCACTCTATTTTTTAACCATTGCTTTGAACTTTTTTAATATTTCAAAGGATTCAAACTTCTACTTGAGAAATTATATCCATATTTTCCTACTAAAATCATTAATAAATATTAGAAAATATAAACTTTCTCCTAATGTTGGAGTGTGCATAGGTCCACATTTATCAGTATGAACAAGCTCTAATGGTGCCTTTTATCTATAAGACACTCTAATAGAAAACTTTCCTTATGTTGTTTTCCCAAAATACAGCCCTGATATTAAATTGATGGCCACTCAATTGGTGTTAAGCCTCTCACCATCTACTTTTTCTATAATAAACTCAAACCTCCAAAATGAAGATGTCCATACCTTAGATGCTATAACCATGTCAAGTCTAAATGAGAAGTCTTATAATTTTCCTTGGGCTTTTCTTAGCTTGACTTTTGACTCCTAATTCGAAGTCAAAAGATTCGGTTCTTGGTCATATAATCCTTTGAAATCAATGTATCATTTGAAAATTTATCTAATATAGTGCACACATTATCTTTAAATGATATTGTGCAATCTTTTGGCATAAGCTCCTCAACATTCATGTCATTATGATTCAAACGTAAAACAAAATTAACATCTAGAATATATTTTCTTTCACCATGTTTTGTAAAAATGTTAATCACACCTTTACCCATCACTAATCTTTTATTATCATTACCTACTTTGGCTTTTGACTTCATATAACTATTTAATATTGCAAAGAAGTCTTTGTTTCCTATCATATGATTACTACATCCACTGTCTAAAAACCAAATATCACTAGAATTCTTCTGAGAAACATGACATATAATGAATAATGACTCAAAATTTCTTTCATATACATCTAAAAAAATTTGCATTTTGTTTACCCTCATTTGCTTGATTTTTCTAGCACTTGTATGCATAATGACCAAACCTCTTGCAATAATAACGCTTAACATTGAATCTATCATACCATTGAGAATGCTGATGAGAATAGTTGTGCCCTCTAGAACTATGAGTATTGAAGTTCTGGTTTGTCCTTTCACCTTGATCTAAAATACTCCTTCAACCTCTTTGATTATTATTTATGATGTTGCATGTAAAGTGTGACCTTCATCTTCCTCTACCTCTAGTAAATGAAACTTATGATTTAAAATCATTGTCTAAAGATGAATTATTGTTCTTATTCATTATGGATTCATTAGATAATAGAGACCCCATCAATTCATCTACAAATAGCTATGTTAGATCTTTAGAATCTTTAATAGTGACAATAATAGAATCAAACTTACTAGGTAGGCTCTTGAAAATCTTTTCTACAACCTTTTGATCATGTATTTTTTCTCCATGTGATTTGATTTGATTGACTACATTCATGACTTGATTGAAAAATTGATCGATGGAGTGTAAATCTTTCATTTGTACATTCTCAAAACTTCTCTAGAGAGACTATAATTGAGCCACTTTTATCATGGTGGTTCTTTGATAAGCTATTTGCAGAATATACCATGCCCTATTGGACCTAATTGTTGTTGTAACCCAAGGGAAGATAGACTCATCCATTATTTGTTGAATAAAAAATAGGATTTTTACATCTTTCATATTTTTGTCATTAAGTTAGTCTCTTTCTACTTGTGTTAAATCCTTATAGGCCAGATAATTTCTAGACTCTACAAATTCGTTTTGCACTAAATCCCATACATCCTTTGAGTAAAACAACATTTTCATTTTGACTGACCAAAAATCATAGTTCTTACCTGTAAAAATTGGAATTTTGGGTTGTGTAAGAAAGTTATTCATTGCCATGATCAGCTACTATGACTCAAATACTAGTAACTATCCTCCCTTTTCTACTTCACTCAAAACAACACCTCTTTTGTCTTATTTTTTGGTTTCTTGGTAGCACTTCACAAATTTATTTGCCGACTGTCTTGGCTACAAACTTTATTCTCCAAGTTTTTTTCCCCACATGGACTATAGTATTCTTCCAACCTGTTCAGCTCCATGGTCAACCTATCCCTTAGTTGTTCTTCTCCTATGGTTGCTATTCTCCAATCTGGGTTATGCCTAAAAATCTTATTACTTTCAGCTACTTGCTGCTCACCAATCACCACATTTCTCCTCTCCTTGTGCTTTGATACCATAGTAAAAGAGCAATAGAATCCTTTTATTTTTGTTGTATATGAAACGGTTTACATGCTACCTCAATATATAGAGGACTTATAAGGATTACAAAATATCAAAAGAGCTTTAGAACAGGGGAAAAAAAGGAGCATCATAAAAAAAAAACCAAAGAATAAAACATAGCTTTATAACAAACACTGTAGAAATTAGCAAATATTTTAATACTTGTTACCATGAACACCAAAACAAGGTTTGGATTGAAGGTCTTAAAAGTTATTTCACTGCCCTATAAGCTTATGGTTTTCATTAGAGTATTATATTATAGCCTAGTACCGTATCTTAATTTTATTTTTGTACTTCATAGAATATATAAGACATGCCCATGTCTAACAATGGGGCACTAGGAATAAAATGTCATTCTTAGGGTTCTTGGCTCGGCGACTACTTAACTTCCTAGGCGCACAAGTATTTACATTTATTCTATCTATGCTAAGTAAATGAATATTAATTTTGAACTAGAGCTTACATTATTAATTATTGTAGGTGTCTACTGCATGTTTGTATAACACCATGGAAAATACGATGTTGGTAATATCTAAAATGGTTAGTTTGATGGAGAAGATAGCCATTAATCAAACTCTAGTCAAGGGATTCTTTTTCTCGATATCTAGTTTGCCTCTGGTAAACCATTTCCAAATTAGAATAATATTGTGAAGTTAATTTTTTTGGAAAGAATCATGTTTATGTAAGGGTTTGTGGGAATTGCAGACACTTCTTGTGACAATAGTGTGTTACATGGGCAGTGTGAGGTTAGAAGTGAGAGGCACCAAAAGGTATGTCGATAGCGACATTTTGGTGAATTGTTTTTGTTGAGTGTTTTGAGGAGATATTAGAGGCTACCAATGCACTCTAGGGATAATGCAAATGGTGCCTGTAATTACAAAAACAAAATTGGCAATGTTTTCAAAGATTGATTGTTTCCTACCTCTTTTAATCATCCAACTCTTCTCCTCTTCTCCTACTAGTATCTTGGTGGCTGCTACTGCATTTTTTTTAAACAACTTTAGAATATCCTAGCAATTGAATGATAGGCATTGCCACCATAAGGAAGATGCATATATTGGTTAAAAAATACTGCATATGAAATAAAGTTTTGGGTTTTCATGCTACTTTTTGTTTATTGATTTTGAATTCTCTCTAGTGATGGAACTAACAGACCTAACACTAGTCACATGATTTAAACATACACATAGAACTGCCAAACTAGTCATAGCATTGAAGCATGCCAAATTATAAAACTGGACAAATACTTACAGTGCCATTGAAACAAACACAGAGCAAAAATCCAACACAGAGATCAACATAAACATTCAAAATAGATTAAACAACTTATATTATCTTCCATAAATAGATTTCAATGAGATTACAGTCAACATACATTTATTAGATGAGTCACCATGCTTAAAAATTCAACTTAACTTAAAGAGATTTCCATGGCTGTTCTGAGGCCGATGCCAAACACTCATACTCAGTCACTCATTTTTGCTAGAGTTTCCTTGCTCCTGGTTGCCATACATGGCATACTTCTTTCATGTTGACCAGCTTTAGTTGGGATGCTTTGAAGGAATACAGATAAAATTGCAGATACATGTATTTATAATGTCCAATAAAAGAGTCTAGATACTGATGGAATTCTTCAGAAGCCTTAGGAAAAACTAGAATTGATATTAATAGTTTAATCATATAGCTATCCAATATATATCTACAGATTAAAATATCTTCAAAAATAAATGAAAATAGTGAAACATTGATGCAGATTGATAGAAAAATGTGATTATAGATGAGTCATCACCTTGCTGACGTGGGTGAGTAGTTTAGGTTATATGTCACCAACAATCTCCCCCTTAATCTAAACTACTCCATTCTACAAACTTCAAATTGAATAAAAGCTACTGCTCATTTCAGCATTCCTAAAAATGGATTCAATCGACTGGATTAATGTCAGAAAAAATAGAGCATATAAAAATAAAGCACACTCAGGTTGCTACAACAATCATGAAAAACAAGATTTTTATTAATCTTCTTGATCTTGCTGATCTTCTTGATCTTGCAGATCTTCTTGATCTTGCAAATCTGTCTGTTACAATACTACACCCATGGATCCTTTAAATAGATTTGAAAGCAAACAATAATTAGAAAAATAAATTGAAGACTAATTTTAGTCTTTTCATGCAAACTGAAGGTAAACTAATGCTTTAACTGAGCTAAGACTTAAAATAAACAAATTTTTGACTACTGTGCATGCATGAGAGCTGCGAAAAAGTGAGGGAGCTAGTTAAACATCAAGTGGAGAAATTATCTCCTGTTAATCTTTAGTTTCTAATAGTCCCCTTTAATTTATACCACTAACTACTTTAACATTTACAATGCCTAAATGATTTACCATTCTTACCACAGCTACGTTGCTAGTGGTTGCCATTGATGACATACATCTCTTCACTCATTCTGTCTACCAGCTTCAGCTGAAGAAAGTGTCACTATAGGTTGCTTTTTGGATGCCCATGTGACCACACCTATTCCTAAAATAAAGACATGTCCATAAGTACTCTTCTTGTCATCAATGCTACTTGCAAAATCACTATCAGTATAATCAATCAAACTAAAATCATTAGTTGTGGAATATAAAATTCCATATTCTGTTCTTCCTACCACATATCTCAATATCCTTTTTCCAACTTGCCAATGTGAGTCTTTTGGTGACTCCATAAATCTAGAGATCAAATTGACCCCATACATGATATCTAGTCTTGTCACTGTAAGATACATCAAACTGCCAACTAGTCTTTTGAATGTTGTAGAATCAACATTAGACCCTTTGTCTTCTTTGCTAATTTTGATCACTGTAGCAACTGGTGTAGGTGATGGTTTACAATTCATCATCTTAAACCTCCTTAACACATCATTTGCAAATTTTGTTCTTCAAATTCTTCTTCATTTTGGGGAATTGGTGCTCCAATTGTGATGGTGCTACCATCCCATGCTTCTTCTTCCTTAAATTCAACATCTCTGCTAATAATCACTTACTTTGAAATGGGGTTATACAACTTATAAGCCTTTGATTCTTTACTATAGCTAATAAAAATGCATTTCTCACCTCTATCATCAAGTTTTCTTCTCAATTTAGATGGTATAAGAGAATATGCAATACAACCATTTTTTTTGAAATGATGTACACTATGCTTCTTACCACTCCACGCTTCTTATGGAATTTGATCTTTGACACTCTTTATTGGGCTTCTATTCAAAATATATACTGCACATGCTATTACTTCTACCCAATATTCATTTGACAAATGTTTGGCCTTCAACATGCTTCTAGCCATCTCCGTGATTGTTCTATTCTTTCTTTCTGCTACACCATTCTACTGTGGTGTGTACCTTGTAGTTGGTTTCCTTTTAATGCCATGATATCTGCAAAAATCTTGAAATTCATTAGACATATATTCACCTCGTCTATCTGATCTAAGTACCTTGATGTAAAGGCCACTCTGCTTTAAGAATACCGACATAAAATCATTATTAGTATTGAAGGACACATACATAGAGTTGCTGATGCTCAATTTTTTTTACAAAGCATTTAACACATACATTTTCAAATAAACTAATACATGAATAAAACATATATTGTGCCCTATTTGCTTTCTAAAGCGACATTTATGTCAACTCTCACACACTGAGCTTTCCACATTCTTCTTCTTCTAGTCATTACTGCCTTCGTAGTCTTCTCTATCTTTTTACCATTTTTCCCCTCATCATTTGTTTGAAATAATGCTATTGTTTCACTAGGAACTCCAACATCCACTCTGTGGAGGTTGTAGCAGTGCCATTTAGACTAGTAATAAATCCTCTCTATAGCCTCTTCTATGAAATCTATATTGCATGCATTACAAGTCAACACCAACATGATGCTTATTCAGCTAAACAATCCATTTACACTTTGGATCGACTCAAGATAGGATTTTGTCTTTATAATGAACTGTGATCATCGATCATTTTTTAATGGCTCGTCCATAAAGGCCTATCTTGGTCTTACCATGGTTTAACAGGATTCCCTAATAGGAACTGATAGATAGGAGATAACCCAATAGACAATTGGATGCCTTATGCTCATGAAGTATTTAACTCTTTAACATACAATCATGGATAGAGACTTACAAAACACTTCTCTAGACAACTAAAAATAAGGAATCCTTAGAACAAATGATCATGCCAATACAAACTTAGAAAGACATTTTAGACAAACCTTGACTCTAATTTTTTTAAAACTTCCCAAGATTGACTTCATGGACTCTGATACCACTTGATGGAACTGACAGACCTGACACTAGTCATAGGAGTTAAACATACACATAGAACTACCAAACTAGTCATAGTATTGAAGCATGCCAAATGATAAAACTGAACAAATACTTACAGTGCCATTGAAACAAACACATAGCAAAAATCAAACATATAGATCAATAGAAACATTTAAAATAGATTAAACAACTTATATTATCTTCCATAAATAGATTTCAATAAGATTATAGTCAACATACATTTCTTAGATGTGCTGCCATGCTCAAACAATCAACTTAACTTATCAAATAGATTTCCATGGCTGTTCTGAGGGTCATGCTAAACACTCATACTTAGTCACTCATTTTTTCCCGAGTTGCCTTACTCATGCATGCATTATATGGCATACTTCTCTCATGTCAACCAGCTTCAGCTGGGATACTCCAAATTCATACAAATAACATTGTAAATACATGTATTTATAATGTCCAGCAGAAGAGTCTAGATACTGATGGAATTCTTTGGAAGCCTTAGAATAAACTAGAACCACTATTAATACATTAATTATATAGCTATCCAATATATATGTTCTGTACATTAAAATATCTTCAAAAATAAATGAAAATAGTGAAACATTAATGCAAATTGATAGCAACATGTAATGATAGTTGAGTCATCACCTTGCTAACGTGGGTAGGTAACTTATATTATACTTCATCAACATCTAGGTGAGAACATGAAGCTCCAATACAGTGAATGAAAAGTGTGCCTCAATTGGAAGGGAAATGATTGAATGCACGTGTGTTTGTAGTGTATGTGGATAGGGGTGCTCAATAATATTAGTATGACTATACTAATTTGGTCTTACACTTTCTTTCCCTAAAACTAAAAGTCCCTAACCCAACAACATTTATATTTAATTTTGTTTGGACTTTTAATTGAAACTAAAAACAAATCTATTGGCTAGATTTTTTTTAGGGGTATAAAAATGGGTAGATTCCTTCCATAATTCATGGAACAAAGTCCATCTTCTATTTGGAAGGGAGGCTCCTTTTATTAAAAATAGGGCAACACCAAAAATGAAAACTATTTACAATTTTTACATTCATAATTGTTTATTGGATGGGTTTTGTATCAGAACAAAAAGGAACTCAATTAAAGATGGAAAAGAGAGGAGATAGATTAAAATGGAAAAAAAAAAGAAAATAGAAAAATAAATGTGATTAATTAAATAAACACATAATTCAATTAACTTACAATGTTAAAAGAAATACCAAAATAAATAACAATTCAATGATCAATATTTTACACAATTAAAAGAATGAGAATTGAATAAAACAAAAAACATGAATATTGTTCATTCATCAAAATTTTAAAAGGTACAAAGTCCTAAAAAATTGTCTTATATTGATTATTTCAAGTATTACAAAGCTCCATTCTTTTCTCTTCTTTATCCAAAACTATCTTTGTCATCAAAAAGTATCTTTACAATGGATATAACTCTTATTTATAGCTCAAACTTACATCAATAGTTTCTAGCTACCTCCTAACTATTGGGGAGGTACTAATTCTATTTTGACTTTCACTTCTTCAAAATACATTCATAAAAAGTGAATCACTATGACTTAAGTTACATTGAAAAAGTATAATGAGAAATAAAAATAAGAGAGAAATATAGGAAGAAAAAAGAAAATTTGTATCTCCTTGGGTGACATGGTCACTTGCTAACATAACTTATTATTACTACCATGTTTGAGATGTTTTCAATTTATATGTTCTAAGAGTTTGAATAACTAGAGATATTTATTTGTACCTAGGAATAATGTATTTGAGAGGCAAAACAGCTATGTCATCATTGTTTTATTTGAGATATTTGTTTGAACAATTGGAGATATTTGTTTGTACCTAGGTACAAAAATATGTATATTCCTTCAATAATGCATAGAACAAAGTCCATTTTATTTTTTTAGCAGAGGACCCCTTTATTAAAAATAGGGAAACACCAAAAAATGAAAAGCATTTACATTATTTACATTCATAATTGTTTATTAGATGGGTTTTGTATCATAATAGAAAATAATTCAATGAAAAAGATAGAATAGAGAGGAGATAGATTAGAGTGAAAAATAAAATAAAATAGAGCAAGAAATGTTTTTAATTGAATAAACATATAATTAAATGAACTCACCACATTATAAGAAACACTAAAATAGATTGAAATTCAATGATAAACCTTTTACACAATTAAAAGAGTGACAATTGAATAGAACATAAGCGACTACTATTCATTCATCAAAATTTTTAAAGGCATAAGGTCTTAAAGAATTGTCTTGTATTAAATATTTGAATTATTACAAAGATTCATTATTTTCTCTTCTTTGTCCAAAACTATATTTTTTTGTTGAAAAGTCCCTTTATAATAAATAAAACTCTCATTTATAGCTCAATATTAGATAAGTAGTTTTTATCTACCTCCTAACTATTGGGGAGGTACTAATTCTATTTTGACCTTGACTTCTTCAAACTACATTAATAAAATGTGAATCACTGTGACTTACATTTCATTGAAAAAGTACAATTAAATGTAGAAATTAGAGAGAAATATAGGAAGAAGAAAGAGAATCTTTATTTCCTTAGGAGACTTGGTCACTTGTTGACACAAGTTATTATTGATACTATGTTTGAGTTGTTTTAAATTTATATGTTTTGATGTTTGAGTAACTAGAGATATTTTTTTATACTAGGAATAATGTACTTGAGTGGTCAACTAGATATGCCATCATTTTTTCATTTTTTTCTTGCTTCACTTGAATAAATTGAGTAGATTCTTATTACATTTAACAAGTGTGAAATAAATGTCATTCAATTTATTCATGGCCTCCAAGTTAAAAACATTCTCATTGATTAAATTTTCTTTAATGGTTTTCTTAAAACTTTCTTTCATTTATTCAACAAGTGAAGAGTTCATCTTCTCCTTTTAGCATTTTAAACTGGATAGACCGTATATGTGATTGTATTTCAGATTTAATAACACCACATTATTTGTTGAGATGTGGGGAATCCTCAACAACCTCTTCAAATATGATCATTTTTCAATCCACACTATTTGCCCGCACATGTGAATAATTCTCATTAGTATTAAAAAATCCATGTTCAGATACTAGTAAGTTTTCCATCAGTAAAGACCATCTTTTGGAGATCTCTAATTACATTTTTCCATAACCCTTCCTCCATTTATATTGAATTGATCTTATCATTGATTGTCTTTTGGTATGCTTCCATAAAAAAATATTTCTTTTTGTCTTCTTCAATGAATTTTAGGCCATCAAGAGCTACATATTCAACCCAAGTTTCAATGACTTTCCCTTAACTCTAATATTTATTGATTCTAAAAATAACTTATTTACTAACCTCTCTACTAGACATTGATGGTGTGATTATAGCTAGATGATTAATATCAAGGGAACTTTCATAGGCATCAATGATAAAATTGATAGAGGTGGAAAGTGTGTGAACTTGAACATCAAACCATTCTTATGATTGTTTCTCCTCTTTAACTCTTTGAATTAACATGATGACAAATACTTAGAAGTTGTGGATGTTTCCTTCATTATTTAATTCACCCAAATCTATTTGAGCTACATTGTAAGTTTTTGTTTTCATGTCTTATTCATTTTTGTCTACAATAGGCTTTATAATTTCCATGTCTATTGCATACCAAATAAGAATATATCATCAATGTTTAGGTGATCTTAGCCTTTTCGGCATGTTGCTTGTATGAGGTTGGTAACATCATCAAAAATAAGAGAAATAGTTTTGGTAACCTTTATTTTCATATCTACCATCTACTGGATCCAAGGAGAAGGTGTTCTACCTAAAGAAATAATCATTTGTATAAACATGAGGAGGCAATTATTAAGTAACAACATTGAAAACCCGTAAATCAATAATATGTTTTGTAGATATAGTGGAAGGGTGAATCAAAGAAGAAACATGAGGTGGAGAAGGAGTTGGAGAGTTCATTATGGAGGAGATGGGATGAGAGATGGAACTAACACATGTAGTGGAGAAGGTTATATTGAAGGCATATTTGGGATGAGAGTAAGGGAAGTGGAAGGTACTAATGGAATCTAAATATTATCCACATGAGAAGTAAGATATTAACAAGTTATGTTATCAATCAATAGTGAAGGATTAACATATAATAACATAATTTCCATAGCTACCTACATTTCAAGAGCTATAGGTATTTTTATTTTTTGCTTCTTTGGTGTTGAATCATCACCAACAATTTTATTTGGCATTTCTTTCTTGTTTAGGTCTTCACTATCACCTCCATATAGTGGCTTTGTCTTACCTCTTGTAAACGTAGTGGCAGGTTGATGGGATGATGAGTGGGTTACCTATTTATGTGTCATGGAGGGATCTCCACTTGTATAACTTCCTCCAACTATGTGCTTAAGAAATTTATTCATAAAATAAGCTCTAGACCTTTTTAAAACTTGATTTTTTTTGTTTTCTAAGTTATTTTAGTTCTTTGACTATCTGATTAATTGCTAGCAGCAAAGGAGATTGAATTATTTCTTCAAACATAAAATTAATCAAGTCATTCCCATCATCCTAAATACATTTATTAACCTATTCTAATCTATATGAATTTAACAGATTGAAATTTATTCTCATCCATAATCTTCTTTTCACTACAAAATAATTTTCACAATCCTCCAAGTAGTGTTCAATTTGTGGTACATGATGATAACTTGATCCAAACATCATATTAGCTTACACATCATCTTTATTATCAAAATAAATCCTATTCAAGTTGAAATTCATTGTAATATTAGCTACTGTCCTTTCAATATACTGTGCATTAGTTGAAGCCTTAGAGATTGAGTATCTCTGGGCCATGAAAAATGGGACCCTAATTATATTTTTATATTTGCATTTCTTGTTGATTTCTTTCAACTTCCTACATGTACTTTAGTTAGGAAAATTTTATCACTAGAAAATTAAGGTAATTTGTTAGGAGTACCAACAAATCTATAAATCCTAATATATGTGAACTTAAGGATATATATGAAATAACAATTGTGCTTCATAATCATAACAAAAATCCTAGAGAGATTATCATTTTAGTCTTCCCATCCATTATCCTTACCATTATCATTATAAAAGCATCATTAACACTGCTGAAATATTGTCCTCGTCAACCCTTCACAAGAGGAAATGTCCAATAAAAGAACCTACCACCTTGGAAGCTTTGTACCCATTTATGATGGATGCAAGTCTTGTAAATATAATAGCTGCCTTAAATCCACACAATCTCAATAAACATAAATTTAATCTATCACATAGTGATTGGGAAAAGTGGCTACCTCTTTCCCCGAAGAATATAAGTCATCATAGACTAAACCATTACATGGAAATTTAGATCCCAATCAATTTAGCCCTACAATTACTTTACACAATATTATTTTGGCATCCAAATATATGCTTACAAGGCATGAAAGTGGTGACTTATTTCAAGGTGAGATGGGTGATGATGGTGAGAAGTAATGGCAAGTCATTTAAGGTGATGGACTCGAAGAGACATAGGTAACTATAGACCATTCAGAGCCTTCCCTTATAAAAGTTAATGGCTCATTTTTTGGGTGGATTTGTTAAGGTTTTATTTTTATAAAGTGAGGTTATTTAAAGTGAGAGTTTAAATTTATAGTTGAACCTCGCTTCAAAATCATGACAATTGACCTTGTCTTAGCTTTTGTGCATGAGGAATTAAACAACAAATATATGTTATTCATTTTATAACTCCTTTCAAAACATATTTTTTATACGAATGCGCCCCTATATATATATTTTTTTAATTTTTTACCAATAGGGATAAATAATATGGTTACAAAGATAAATTTAATTGTGGTTGTGTTTTCTTCCAAGAGTTTGAGTTTGATTTTTTCATATGTTCTTAAACCTAATGTAATTTCTTTAGGTGTTAATATATTGGAAGCATTGATGAATAGTAGCTACAAGATATATTTTGGGAGATCAATGTATTTTCTCCACATTACCACCATTGGAGCACGGATTCAAGATAACATTAGACATTAGAGCCCCATTGTAATCAAATCATCTCTCATGATGTACTCATACACCCTTGGTAGTAGAAAATGACCAATCAAAGATGTTGCCACCCTACCAAGCTATGGACCCCCTTGTAAATTATGTAGACCATGTAAATCCGTTTTTGGTGTATAAAATGGGCTATTTGTTATATGATATCATGTGTAATATTTCACAACTTGCATGTTTAGTATGGCCTTACCCTTCCAAAACCCATTTCCATTGTTCAAGCTCACTATGAAATGGAACATTTCCTCCCTACATAGTTGATTGCCACATTATAGGAAAAAATAAAAAATCTTATTTTCCACTATCACCTCCATAAAATTATAAGACTATTATTACTTACCATTTTGTGCACAAAAGATGAGATGGGATCACTAATTATAGATTGTGAGTAAGATATGACTGTCAATTTATAATCTTTCACTTTATAAAACTACACATTATCAAAACACAAAATTACATCACTGTTGGTGTAACTTAAAATTAAAATTATAATATAATATATAATATTTAAATATACTAATATAAAATATACTAAAACTATATATATATATATATATATATATATATATATAATATTTCTACATATATAAAATAATATAACATTTATTAATAATAAATATAATATAATTATATAAATATTATAATAATTATACTACGATAATATTAATATTATATATGTAAAGTTTGAACCCAATTACCATGAAATAAAACTAACTCAAATGCTTTGAGAAGCAGTCAACACTCAGAAATATAGACAAGTTAAAAAAGGTTGATGACAGATGTGGACAAGTTAAAGAATTTTGATAAAACACATGGATAGGTAAAAACGGCATAATATTTTCACTAATCTGTAAAATAGAATCAACCGTGTTGTACAAACCAATGCCAACACTCAAATTTTATGTTTTCAGTGGTGTATTATTTTAACCTAAATTTGAAGCCTGTGAGATTCGATGTATGCTATGTTAAAAGTAAATTCGATTATATATAAATATGGAGATTACTTTTGAGGGATTCGAAGGACCAGATCCATGACCAGGCCCAAGTGTAGGTTGGGCTTCCGTAAATGATACTACAACTATTAGAAGCATATCCTCCACAATGGATTTATTAACAAGCTATGAAATTAGTGTCAAAAGATTGTTTGAAAAAATTTATTACTAGGGTAGAAGAACATGAAATTAACAAGTAGGTGTGTATGGCATGCGTTCATAGGGTGTCCTGCCTACTTTTTTGGAATTTGTTGGCTTTATGTGGAACACATTGGTGAAGAGGTGTTGTACTAATTTACGAATTCTGAATCTTCTCGACATCTTTGGATGATCTTCCTAAACATTTGGAATTTGAGAATTGACATGGTAAGACATTGACCATATTTCATAAAAGAAGAAGTCGATAGTCCCTCCACGTAAATTACATGAATCAATTTCTCTATATGAATAATACGAATGAGGCCTGTTGCAGCTAACCGATAATCTGTTTTTGCTCAATATATACCTGTGAATCCATTGTAGATTCATTTACATATTACCAATGGTTTACTACTTCAATAGATTACCCAAATAGCCAAATCCAGAGGGAAAAGACAAGCTACAGGTAAGATTTGCATACACATGTTAGTATCATGCAGGTTAAAAAGAGTTTATATATATAAAGGCTGATTGGAATGAGCGTGGAAACAGTTGGGACTATATATATTTTAAGGCTGATTGGAATGAACGTGGAAACAGTTGGGACTGGTCGTTGAAGGAGATCTATATGGCCACGATTATTTCTGGGTGCAGCCACTATTAAGTTTGACACAGGGATTTGATATTTTATATAGTGAAATGTTTTATTTGACAACATATTTTATATCAAAATATGATATTATGTATTAATGATCATAAATATGATGGTATTTTTCGTCCCAACATGTCCCATGTCCTTTAGTGAGTATGGAGACCCTCTTTTCATCATACAGAGCTTTCGAGTTTTCATCGAACACTAATAAGGTTACTTATTGTTCATCATCATCATGAGAGTTGGTTGAGTTGTAAGACATAATTCATCAACTTGCACAGGGTTTTTTTTGAGAAGGATTTGTAAGTTTTGAATTGTCCTATGATAACCCAGAGTCTCTTCAGGCCCAAAAATAGTCTTTCATATTCATTCTGAGAAACCAAGGCCTTCACAGAGGTGGCCCTAGTTCACACAAGATATTATCGAGTCTTCTAAAAAACTCAGAGTTCCTTCGAGCTATATCTCGGGTTTCAACATTTATTACAACTTTTCATGTACCTCAATGTATTGTTTGCACATAACATTATAATGTGGATTTGAACCATTAATCAAATATAGAGTCTTTTGTAATCAAATCAACGCTAATGACATCTTCATCCATGATTAATAAATTAAAAAATACTCATTAAAGATATTTCCACCTTACAAATTATACAGAGAATAGTTTTATGTAATTATTATCAAATGCTATTGTAGTATATTAAAAAAATATTAATATATATAATGAGTACATACTTAATTCTATAACATAATATATATCATTAATAACATATGTAATAAAATATAAATAATAATATTATTTTTATTATAATATTAATATATTATATTTTTATTATAATATTATTAATATAAATATAAATATTTATAATTATAATATTATATTATAATTTATAGTATTGATTTGGTTTAAAAAATTTAAATGGTTTTTGAGTGCTATGTATGGATATGGATATGTCAATTGAGTAACATAATCTCATATTGGTAATCACGACTTTGGATTTAGCAAGAACAAATGAAAATTCTATCTATAAATATTTTAAATTACTCCACCCTATTAATTGCATGGCATAACACCTGTCCCATGCAATGCCAAGTGACATTTCCATTCTCTGACATATATATACCTCTTCCCAACGTCATTTAAACTTTGCAGAAATTCTTGTTTCCATTCTCATCCAACTTGAGAACCCCATAAAATTAGAGATATGCAGCGAATCAGGGTTCAAAGTTGTGATTATAGACTACTCTCAAAATAATCATATGGATTTTTCTCTATCCACTCGTAGCTTTTTCAATACACACATTCATCCTAGCTTGTGAAGATGTGCATTATGGATGTCGAGTACAAACAATGAGCAATAGTCAAAAATTATAGAAGAGCCAAATATCTCAGGGAACATTTATTTTTAATTTTTATGGTAAATAGTAAAGATTTGTGATGGATACATTCACTCAAAACATAATTATTCTAACATCTTGGTCATCTGGCCATAGAGTGAAATATAATGTTTACCCAATGTTTCAATTTTACTTTAATTTTATTTTAAACGCTAGTGGAATCTTGTTTTGGATCGTCCCAACTATACATGAAGTATTGGTAAGAGGGTTTAATGATTATTAAGGATATAGGAGTGTTGGAAAAAAGAATTATTGTATTTTAAAAAGTTTTCCATGCGAATATCTAGGGAAGAGCATCACAATCAAAATAGAAAAAAATAATAGTTATACATACTATCTTAGCTTGTAATTTTTGTACCAAGGAAACCAGACGGATATTATTGTCATGGAAGTTACTCAGTTGAGAGACATACATACTAATACATGTAATTCTATGGTCCATATATTCAAATTAAGATGGTTAATGGGTAAATTGTGTAAATTTATAAGTGTGGTTCTTTGACTCAGAATTACTGTTGTTTTTCATTGCAGCCTACACTACATAGGAAATAAAGAAAATATAACAGAAATAAAATATGATTCACACTCAGATTGTTACGGCAATCATGAAAAAAGATTTTATTAATCTTCTTGATCTTGAATTACAAGACTACGACCAAGGGTTCAATAAATAAATTTTGAAAGAAAAAATAACTAAAAAATAAACTAAAGATTAACTACAGTTCTTGCTTGCATGAAGAGGAGACTGAAACTAATCTATAATTGTGTTCACTGTTATTGTGCATGCAGATTGAGGTGCTGAGCATGCAGACTGCGTGCATGAGAGGGAGCAAACTGGTAGTTTTGGAGAAATTAACTCCTGTTGACTTTAGTTTCTAACACTCCCCCTTAATTTCTACCACTAACTACTTCAACATTTACAATGCCTAAATTTTGTCTTATATAATCAAAGGTCTCCTTTGCTAATGCCTTTTTGAATATATCTGCCAATTGGTCTTCAGATCTGTAGAACTCCAGATGGATTTCTCCATTGTTCACTAACTCTCTGATAAAGTGAAATCTTGTATCAATGTGCTTGCTCCTCTTGTGAAAAACATGATTTTTTGATAATGCAATTGCTGATTTTTTGTCACAAAAGATTGGTGTTGACTCCTTCTATGCTTGTAATAAATCTATCAATACTCTCCTCATCTAAGTTGCTTGACATGCTGCTGATGTGGCTGCTACATATTCTGCTTCAGCTGATGAAAGTGTCACCATAGGTTATTTTTTGGATGCCCATGTGACCACACCTATTCCAAAAAAAATGCATGTCTAAAAGTACTCTTTCTGTCATTAATGATACCTGCAAAATCACTATCAGTATAACCAATCAAACTAAAATCATTAGTTGTGGAATATAAAATTCCATATTCTGTTGTTCCTGCCACATATCTCAATATCCTTTTTCCAACTTGCCAATGTGAATCTTTTGGTGACTCCATGAATCTAGAGATTAAACTGACCCCATACATGATGTCTGGTCTTGTCGCTGTGAGATACATCAAACTAACAACTAGTCTTTTGAATGTTGTAGAATCAACATTAGACCCTTTCTCTTCTTTGCTAATTTTGGTCCATGTAGCAATTGGAGTAGGTTCTGGTTTACAATTCAGCATCTTAAACCTCCTTAACACATCCTTTGCATATTTAGTTTGAAAAATAAATATTCCCTTCTCTGATTGTACAACTTCTATGCCCAAAAATTACTTCATTAATCTCAATTATGTCATTTCAAATTCTTTCTTCATTGTTGACTTAAATGTGTCTATAGACAAATTTCAAGTGAAAATCAAATCATCAACATACAAACACACAATCAAAATCTAACCTTCTTTATTGATTTTTATGTATAGTGTAGGCTCTCTATTGCTTCTGTTGAATCCATTGTTTGTCATGTATGAATCAATCCTACTATACCTTGCTCTTGGTGCTTGCATGAGACCATAGAGGGCCTTCTTCAATTTGTAGACCTTTTCTTCATGTCCATGCACTTCATAACCTAGTGGCTATTCACATACACTTCTTCATCTAGGAAACCATTCAAGAAAGCTGATTTGACATCCATTCGATATACATTTCAATTATTTTGAGCAGCTATTGCTAAAACCATTCTAATAGTATCAAGTCTAGCAACTGCAGAAAATGTTTCATTATAATCAATTCCATGTTCTTGTCCAAAACCTTTTGTTACTAACCTTGCCTTGTGTTTTTCAACATTTCCTTCTGCATAAAATTTGGTCTTATAAACCCATTTGACTCCTATGCAATCCTTACCTTCAGGTACATTAGTCAGATCCCATGTTTGATTTTTTTCAATGGCATTCATCTCTTCATCCATTGCTTTTATCCGATGTTTCTCATTAACTGCTTCTTCATAATACATAGGATCATGAGAGAAAAGAGCAAAATTTGAAATCAAATCTAACTTCTCTTCTTCTTGATTATAAATCTCATTCAAGTTTCTCATTTTCTTACCTTTAAATATTGATCTTAAAGTGGCAAGAATTGGATCTAATTCATCACTTACTTGTGAATTTGGATTAGGATGATATGCATGACCAAATGATTCACCTTGTGCTAAACTCCTAGGTGTTCTTATTAGAGTGCTTGTTCTTGCTTGTGGAGAGGATTGATCACCTTGAAAATTTTGTTCTTCAGATTCTTCTTCATTTTGGGAAATTGGTGATCCAATTGTGATGGTTTTATCAATGCTACCATCCCATGCTTCTTCTTCCTTAAATTCAACATCTCTGCTAATAATCACATTCTTTGAAATAGGTTTATACAACTTATAAGCCTTTGATTCTTCACTATAGCCAATAAAAATGTATTTCTCACCTGTATCATCAAGTTTTCTTCTCAATTTAGATGGTATAAGAGAATATGCAATATAACCAATTTTTTTGAAATGATGTACACTATGATTCTTATCACTCCAAGCTTCTTGAGGAATTCGATCTCTGACACTCTTTGTTGGGCTTCTATTCAGAATATATACTGCACATGCTACTACTTATAACCAATATTCATTTGACAAATGTTTGGCCTTCAACATGCTTCTAGCCATCTCCATGATTGTTCTATTCTTTCTTTCTGCTACACCATTCTGTTGTGGTGTGTAACTTAGAGTCAGTTACCTTTTAATGCCATGATATTTGCAAACATATTGAAATTCATTAGACATATATTCACCTCCTCTATCTGATCTAAGTACCTTGATGTAATGGCCACTCTACTTGTCAACCATAGCCTCAAATTTTTTAAACTTTCCAAAGGCTTTAGACTTATTTTTGAGAAAATATATCCAAGTATTTATGCTAAAGTCAGGAATGAAGGTTAGAGAATAAGAACTACCTCCAAATGATGGAATTTGCATTGGTCCACATAAATCACTATGGACTAGCTCCAATATTACCTTTGCTCTATATGAGGCTCTTACTGGAAAGCTCTATCTATGCTGTTTTGCCAGAATGCAACTTTCACATGAACTTCTTGGCTGTTCTATTGGTGGTAGTCCCTTCACCATATTTTTATTTTGTAACAAATTCAAACCTCCAAAATGTAAATGTCCATACCTTAAGTGCCATAGCCATGATTGGTCTTGATGCATGGTTTTGAAATGGGCTTCCTCTTCTCCTTGGATGCACTGAATTTGAAGAGGGAACATCCGATTCTTGGCCATCTCCAATTTTCCTATCAACTTGTCATTTGGAAATTTGTCTAGTATTGTGTAGACATTATCCATAAAAGATACTTTGTAACCTTTTTGTACTAACTGTCCAACACTCATAAGATTATGCTTTAGTCCAGGTACAAAATAAACATCAGGAATAAACCTTCTTTCACCATTTTTTACCAAAACATTTATTACTCCTTTACCCATTACATCCACTTTATTATCATTTTTTAATTTAACTTCAAATTTTATAGAATCATCAAGACTTACAAAGAATTCTTTATTCCCTATCATATGATTACTGCATCCACTATCTAAGAACCAAATACATCTAGCATTTTCTTGAGTAACATGACAAGTGAGAAATAATCTTCTAGGATTAGTACTAGATTCATTTGTGTAATTAACATTCTTCTTGTCCACATCTCCTTGTTTCTTTCTGCATTCACTTGCAAAATGTCCATATTTTTTGTAGTAATAACATTAAATGTTAGATTTATCAAACCTCTATGAACTTTGATGGAAATGATTGTTGCCACATTCTCTATTGTTGTAGTTTTGATTATTGTTTTCACCTTGATCTGGATTGTTCCTTTCATTTCTGCCTCTGCATCTTCCTCTGAAGTTTGACCTTGCTCTTCCTCTTCCTCTGCCAAATGATACTTGAGACTTGAAAGCATTCTCAAAATAAGTATTGTTATTCTTATTCATTCTAGATTCATGTGTTAATAAAGATCTCATTAATTCATCTACTGATAACTGTTCCAAATCCTTTGTTTCCTTAATAGCTACAACTATTGCATCAAATTTGCTAGGTAAACTCCTAAGTATTTTTTCTATGATCTTTTGATCTATTATTTTTTCTCCATTAGATCTAATTTGATTCACAATATTCAATACTTGACCCATAAACTAGTCTATAGACTCTGAATCATTCATTTGCAAATTTTCAAAACTTCTCCTAAGAGATTGCAATTTAGCAATTTTCACCTTTGTATTAACTTTATAGTGTCATGTCCCCTTTTTAGTTGACATGATCAGAATTGATGGTTAGCCTATTATGCGACCCTCGTAGGCTGATAAGATGGTTAAAGGGTCTTGATGGAGATTGGCTTGGATTCATTTAGCAAAATTTTTCCAGTTGGCTTTCGTTTTGGGCTCGATCAGACATATATTGAGGGAGATATTAATATTTGATTGATTTAATCAAATATTAATTATTTAGCCTATTTTTAATTAAAAACCCTAATTCTAATTTAAGAAACCCTAATTAGGGTAAGCATATCTTTTTGAGGGTATAAGGGTTCTCATGGAGGCCATTATTGAATTATGCATTGATTATTGACTATTGATTTTGAAGAATTCTTCTGTGAAGACTGAGGCAAGGGTTCTAGGATTCCATCTACATTGGAGAATGTCCAATCTTTAGTGTGTGTAGTCTCCAAGATTTTCCATGCCGATCTAGATCTCGTTAATGCTGCAACTCTAGAAAAATAAGATTCATCCAATGCCTGTTGGATTAGAAATAGAGCTTTTGCATATTTTTTCTTGTTCTCTTTAAGCTCTTCCTTTTGTGCTTGAGTTAATGCCTAATGGGCAACCTCATCTTGTGGTTCTACAAAACCATTCTCTACCAAATCCCAAATATCTTGTGATCAAAATAATGTTCTCATTTTAATTGCCCAAAAATCATAATTCTTACCATCGAAAATGGGAATTTGAGGCTGAGAAATACTATTATTTGTTGCCATGGCTCACGCTGAATCTTTCAAAATGAACATCAAATTTTTTAAATTTCTACTTAGCGACTAAATCCTCCTTGCACCAAAGCTTTTCTTTGACTGTGCTTGGCAAATTTGACTAAGGCTGTGATCTTTTGTCCTTCTTTCTTTTGGTCTTATCTATTGTTGTGAAACTGTTGACTATTCTTCTTGACAACATCAATCTCTTTTCCCCTACAAGCATCGATCAGGGTTTGCTTTCAATTTCAAAATCTTTGTACACATCCTCGGTCTATTTGCTATGTGTGATCTTGGAAACTCTCTGATAGGCATCGACCAAATGATTTCTTCTGTCAGGGTTTAGTTTGATTGAATCAGAGTTGTGCTAGTAGAAGCGATGTGGGCCCATAACCCACAAGTCACAAGATTGAAACTTGGTTCTGATACCAATTTGTAGGAAATAAAGAAAATATAACAAAAATAAAATATGAGTCACACTCAGATTGCTACATCAATCATGGAAAAATATTTTATTAATATTCTTGATCTTGAATTACAAGACTGTGACCAAGGGTTCAATAAATAAAATTTGAAAGCAAAAATAACTAAAAAACAAACTAAAGATTAACTATAGTTCCTGCTTGCATGAAGAGGAGACTAAAACTAATCGATAACTGTGTTAACCATTATTGTGCATGTGGATTGAGGTGCTGAGCATGCAAATTATGTGCATGAGAGGGAGCAAACTGGTAGTTTTGGAGAAATTAACACCTGTTGACTTCAGTTTCTAACACACTACACTAGCCCTAGATTCATCTTCATCTTCCTCATTAGCCATTTCATTATCGTTGTCTCAGCTCAAAACAAGTGGGGTCAACATGTGTCAATACCTAGTAATGTAAAAAAAAACATTACCAAAACATCGTTGTCATCCTGGTTCCTAGATAACTCTTATAGACATGTGTCGGCCCCTGATTGGTGGAAAAAAAATATGTTATCAAGTAGCTGCGAGTCTAATATTTTTCCTATTTTCTTATATATGAGACCTCTGATGTAATAATTTATCTCAAAATTTGATGTAATGTTTAATTTCATCCCGACTTGTTGCATCTGCCCATGTCCTTGATAGCAGCATGTTCATACATATTGCCTATAGATTTAAGTGATAGAGGGATTTTTAACACTTATTTTTATAGAGTTGTTTATATGGACTAATATCTTGGCCAACTCTAGATTGACAACATGATATTTGACAGGAATAGAAGTTATTCTGTACATAGACCAGTCACATGATATTCTATTTTTTACTGTTTATGTGGATTGCTATTAACAGGACTTGGGAGGGAAGTAGAGTATTATTTTGGTAATTACTTTTCAACAATAGTATATTATTTCAAATATTTATATAAATTTTTCTTTCCCATTCAGATTTTAAACATTTGAAATGTGGATATTGTTTTATATTAAAGTAAGAATTAATCTATCTTGTCTAGAAATTAAGATTTGACAGTTCATTTTAGCCATATAAAAAACATTTATAAATGCCTTTTATTTTTAGGATAAGTAGCTTGTATTAAGGTAATAATTAATCTTGTGTCAAGAGTAAGATTTGACGTCTCGTTTTTAACCATAAAAAACATATATAAATGCTTTTTATTTCTAGATTCAGTAAAATTCATTTCTAAGAATTCAACACAAAAACATTAATTATGATAATATAGATTATACAATTTTTTTAAATTGAATTTCACTATGAATTAAATTTAAATAAACATTTTTTATATTAATCATAACATAGGTCCAATCATCATAATGGATAGGTATAAATCCATTGTTTATTTTTTAAATTAAATTTTAAAAAAATATAGGAATGGCATCTTTAAATTTACAGATGAATAGTTTTAACAATTAAAGGCATAATGCTTAGGTTCTAATAAAGCAAAGCTATAGAAATATCTAAAATAGCAAAAATATTATGCACTATAATACCATGATATTCAATTACCAACATGTTGGATAGACACAAGAATGAAAAGAGTGTGATCATCCACTTCAAGCTACCTCGTCGACTCACCTTCCTGCACATCACCAAAATAGCTAGCACTATGATTTTGTCGAAGGGGTTATTAATGGAAATGAAGTGGAAAGAAAGCAATGGCACCATGAATAGAGTCACAAAGTCATTGATGCCATAACATTAGGCTTCACGTGATTTAAACTAAGCAAATCCACCTTCAAATACAACTAGTTATAGAGAGAGAGAGAGAGAGAGAGAGAGAGAGAGAGAGAGAGAGAGAGAGAGAGAGAGAGAGAGAGAGAGAGAGAGAGAGAGAGAGAGAGAGAGAGAGAGAGAGAGAGAGAGAGAGAGAGAGAGAGAGAGAATGAATATACCTAAATAAGTAAATATATATAATTTTAATATGCTATAATATAATATATCAATATATTATAATATATGTTTTATTAATTATATTATAATAATATATACTATTTATATAATATAATATAAATTAGTAATATATATAACATGAGAAATTAATTAAGAATATAATGTATCAATTAAAAACAAATTACCATCTAATAACACTAAATTAAATGCCTTTTCTAGAAGTGGATGATGTTTTATGACACTAATTAGTCAACACTTGGAAGAAAGGTAAACAAGTTGAAGGACATTAATGATAGGTGTGGTTTAGTTGGAGGAGGTTGAAAACACATATCACACAACTTTTTTCTTTGGATGGATTATAAAATGATGTCACATGTAAATGATTTTCATGCTTAATGGGCATAATACAATTCCATTTTCTCTATTATGTTCCACCACTTATCGATTCTAATTATAATCCAATGTCTATGACTATTGAATGAGGACTAGGTTGTGTGTCAATCTAATGACCATTATTTAGAACCTGTAAACTAGGTACCTCATGTGTTCCCTCATATGACATGGAAATGAGTTGTGTGGGTAGGATACAATTTATTTACTGAGGTGCTTAACTATTGGAAAGTGGTGGTGATGGGCTAGGTAATATAAAACATGAAAGTGGTGAAATATTTTAAAGCGAGTAAGGTGGTGATGGTGAGGGGAAATGATAGGGTATTTAATTTAATAATAGACTCCATATATCATATAACATATAATTGATTAAAATTTAGGATCATTGTTGGATTTACATGACTTTGACACCTTGCAAAGGCATATGTAGCTTGTAAGCTGCCAACATCTTTGATTGGCTATTTTTTTATTGTTAAGGATGGATAAGGATGTCATGAGTAGAGATTTGATTGTAACCGTTCTCTATATTTGATGAGTGGCTCAAATTTGTATTATAATGTTATTTATGTGTGAAGAAGACATTAATGTACCAGAGTTTATCTTATAGCTTATGTCCATCTATGTTGAAAATATATTAACATCTAGAATAATTAAATCAAGATTAAAAACATAGTAAACACCAACCTCAAACCCCAAGAATAAAGGCAAGGTGATAAAGAACATGAAAGTCATGAAAGAATTTAACATGTACTAATCGATAATGGTGAGTAGCAATGATAGGGTAGTTCAGGTGATAGCATATGCTAAGGGGTGGTTGGATTTACTTGACCTAAAACATCCATTACAAAGAGTTCAATAACTTATAGCATAGTGACATATTTAATTTTTTATTTTCTATTATTGATGATGGACGAGGATATCATGAGTGTTGGTTATATTTTGACAATGTTCCATGTCTAATGAATGGAATGAATATGCATTACAATGTTATTTATGTGGAGATAAGACATTGACATCCAAAAGTCTATCTTATTACTTTGATTTATCCATTTTACTAATATATTGACTATTGAAAGGAAAATTTACTTCTCTTCTAACATTCCTTGCACCATTGGTATAACTACTAGTATAATTTTAGTATTATTATCATCAATATATATTATTGATGAAAGATGAGCAGATGTTGGAAATTTCCTTAGTACAGTTAGTAAAAATACTCTTTCCATATTCACCTCACCCTCTACACTCCATTCAAATCAATCCTAGATGATCATCCCCTCTCCTTGATCTGAATGATAAAATTTTGAAATCTTAGCTTCTATTATTTATAATTTTGCCCATAAATCTATTAGGTTTGAATTGGGAAGGATTTTCCCAAACACTTTCATTCCTTCCAATGGCCTATATATTCACAAACAACCTTATCTTTTGTAGAATGTAATATCCACTTACATTGCAACCCTCCATGAACTCTACGAAATCATAATGTCTCCTTCACTACACATCATAAGTATTCTAAAATTTTCAAGTCACTTTACTTTAAGAAACCATGTCTAACAACAATTGATTTAGTTTCCTTCTATGTGGTTGCCACTAAATGAAGGTTTTCCACTAGCTCGATTATTTCCCATTCTATTGTTGTGGAAGATGTTCCTACATCATAATTTAACATATCCTTAGAAAATGCCATTCTTATCAAAAAATTGATCTTGACAAGAAAAAAGAGAAGATGTCTTGGTTGGTATTTTTGCAAAATATGGAATAAGAAACATTGATTAATGTATCACTTAATTTTTTCCAAAATACTTAAATATTTAATCTAACATAATCTTAATGCCAAGGTTTCTTTAAGGTCCCCCAGGAAAAATCCCTTTGTAAAATTATAATGAATTGATTTCAAAATGGTAGTGAATAGGTTTGGAACATGAATAATTACAAAAGTAAATCAAGGATGGCCAAATGGAGAACGTATTTGAGTGGAACCGATTAGTGTTCACTAGACATTAGCCTATTTATAAGGTCGATGTACATCTTCATACTTGTGTAGATAAGTATCTACATATGCATATGATGATCTATAAAACTAGTACTAATTGGTCATATAGTTATATGATGCATGGCCATGTGTTGCTGATAGGTGGACATATAGAAAGAGGAATGTAGGTGTTTGGGCATGCATTTAGTCATTTGCATATGTAGATGATTGAATACATTTATAGATGGTTGACTACATATGAAAATGACCATCTGCATATAAAAATAACCATTTGCATATGCAGTCAACTAAAATCATATGTAGTCAACCATATGTATATGTGGTCAGTCATTTATATATGCAATCGATCATCTACATATGAAGTTGATCATCAACATATGTAGATGGTTGCCTCCATATATAAATAGTTGTCTACATAAGCAAATGGCTGATTACATATGTGAACAGTCATTTGCATATGAAAGTGATTGTTTGTATGTATATGTGTCACAGTTGCTTACATTCTTATAAACCTACCGCTTGACATATTCCTATAAAATGGACCCTTATAGCTCATTATTTACTTTATAACCCACATTTTCTAAGCATTATATCCTTCTAGTGACATCCTTACCAAATTTTACCTAGGCATATTTCTAAGTTCTAGATAGGATTCCCACTCATAGCATTTCAATAGTGTCTTCCCACTCCCAGATCTCATTTGTAGCAATATCCATTTAGCAAAAAACACAATATAAAAAGCTCATGTGTACACTAATTATAAAAATTTTTGACCAAGAAGATACATGTAAGATTGGGTCAAAAAATATAATTTTTGGGGGATTGTTCACATGTGTCAATATAAAATAGATACTCACTTGCTAAACTTTATATTGGTAATATTTGATTGTTCCTCATATTTATTCAAATTAACCATTAAATTTCATTCTATGGTGTTTGGGATCAATTTTGAAAACATACATACACTGATAGGGATGCCACACAAGAACTTGAACTCGGCCTCTACAAAGGTATCATTATCAGATGATGACCAAAAATATTTGAAGTCCCAATATAGTTTGTAACTGGATGGAATGTTCTTTTTTATTTTATAGTTCATCAATTTTATAGATTAGTTTTAGCATATTTCTAATTCTATTAATATTTCTATTTAAATTTTACATCAACCAAAAGTCGTAATGAAAGGGTGATTAAATTTGAAGATGTTACAATTCCTTTTCCCCTCGGCATGATTGGATTACTTCAATCCAGATTAATGTTATAGGGAAGAGCATTAGATATTCTATTCTAGGTCGTTTTATATATCATATATACTCTTGGTGGTTAATAATTTGATTGGTGTAGATACATTTCAAATATAATTAAGGATGATTTAATTTTTTATATTCAAATAAAAATTATATATTTTCATGTATGAATTTTATAATTAAATTAGCCAACATAATTATTCCAACCACTCTACATGAAAAAAAGGTTGTGAATTCACTCTCAATTAAAGAGCAATAGGTAAGGTTACAATGTTATAATTCACTATAATTATTTTTAAATGACTATATAATATGTTTATACCTAATATTCTATTTATTTCTTACATAAAAAATTATCTCCAACCATTACCACAAGAAAAGCATCAATCAGAAGTCATCATCTCATTGAGGTGTCTATTGAAACATATATGGAAGAGGAATAAACATAAATGCATGAGTATTTAAATTTCACCTCAACATATTGCCTCACCCTCTCATGTTTCTAGTATAATTCATTCTTAGATTTTATAATACCATTCCAAAAAATGATTAGTTTATTATTTCTATCATTTTAATATTCTATATTTACTATGCCACAATTTATGACAGAAATACCTCCAAATTATAGAATTTAGTTACCACAAAATTCCTTTCAACAATTGATAGGTATGCATTTTAAAATTAATATTC
Source organism: Torreya grandis (assembly GCA_037957365.1). Classification (NCBI taxonomy): domain Eukaryota; kingdom Viridiplantae; phylum Streptophyta; class Pinopsida; order Cupressales; family Taxaceae; genus Torreya; species Torreya grandis. Next base: position 693,556 of record JARHVA010007192.1, read on the forward strand.
TATTATTGTTATATCTTAAATTAATATGCAATTTATTCTTTTTTTCATTTGTGAGTTGTGACTATCTTATCCATTTTGTAAGTACTACTCTGACAATGATAAATTTGCCAAAACCACCCTAACCTGATTTTGATGTTGAGTTTTTGGAGATTGATAATGGCACTCAAATGCCTCATTTTAATCATAATGAAATTATACAAGGATCTCAGCCAAATGTGGTAGTCTTAGAGACTTTACAGTAATGTTTTGGAGGCACTTCTCCACCTAACTATGGTGTTGCTTCTCCTACTAATGAAATTCCACAATCTGATGATCAGTGTATTTTTTTTACATTGAACTATTTATTGGAGGATAATTCTAAGGCATTTATGAGTGATGTTATTATCAATAACCTTGATTATTTGAGAACATGGGAATATTGGGCTAATGTTTTCATCTATTAAATAAATGATTATTCTCATAACCACACATGACATGAATAATTATTTTCCTTGTTGCAACGTCAACCTAAAAAAATGATTATTTTTTTCAACCAAACTATTTATTATTCTTAATAATAGATTTAATGATAATGTTTTAGATATAATGTGAAATATGGTTAAAAATATAAAATTAGAAGCCTAATCATACTACAATAAATGGGTGAAAAACAAAAGTCTTGTTGTAATTACAGATGCAAAAAAGAAAAAAGTAGTGGTAAGTCTTATGCTTATTTTTTACAATTAAATTTTGCATTATAATTTTTAAATAATTAATAATATTTTCTCATTTGCAATGAAAATATAAAAATTTGAATAATCAAGTTCATGTCCTTGATGTACATTCAAAAAATGTATGAAAAACTTTAACTGCAGCCATTTTACTCAAGGAAAATCTTGGAATATTGAATAAGAAAAATAATACTTTGAAGAAAATAATTAAGGAGAATGACTTGGATCCTAATGTTTTATTTAAATAGAAGGCTAAACCAAACCCCATGTTGCTTGCAATAGGTGATGTTGCTAGATAAGAATAGGAAAACATGATAATATCAATAGTGCATCACAGGGCCTTATAGAGTCAAGTATCCTAAAAGACAACACAACTACTACCCAAGTGGAAGCCTAGGAAAGTAGAAATTCTTCCATGAAATAAATTTAGACAAACACCTAAGTGTCTAAGAATCAATGACATTTCTATTTGGCATTGTATTTATATTTTTCAAATATTGTAATATAAGGGCTTGAACCTAAAAATAATGAATATAATTAAAATTATATATAACATTGGACATATTTTTGGATTTTTGGATTCCTACATGTATGTATTCAAATTTTGCATCCATACTTTCCTTTGAAATGGTTATATAATTTAATAATTAATATTTGTAAATAAAGCAATCAAGGCATTCATAAACAACAAAATTGATAATTAATACTAAAACCTTGCGTAAATTCCCAATCATAAAAATGTAGATGATCAACCAAGAAATTAATATTATTTTTATTTTAATAGGGAATTCACATGGTGGTACTAATTAAAGGTAATAATAAAATATTTAATGACTATTTTGCTTCTTATAAAAGATTAAGTTAAGGGTGCCATTTACATGCACTTTGCACTTTTATAAAATTGTTATCACAAGAAGATAAGTGGTAAATTATTCCAAAATCAACTTAACATCATTCCTTAAATTAAAGACTAAAAAATAGAAAATATTATTTAGTAAACATATGTCATCTATATATCAAAAACGTATTATGAATATGAGTTTAATTTTATTATATTTAGAATACATACCAAACTAAAACTTAGGTAACTGAAATAGTCCTTTTACAACATGTTCTTCATAGCTAACATTTGTATATACCATCTCAAAGGTATTTTCAGTAAATTTTTTGATCATATTAGTGACTCATCTTCTTTCAATGGGAGAACTCAAATTTGAAAATTCTCTTTCATGAGGAAACACATCCATTGGATAATTTGAAACATATAACCTCAAACATGTCTAAATATTTTTGTCTAACTTGTTTTGAAGTTTTGATTTAAAAAAGAGAATACACTAAATGCCCTTTCATCTTCCACGGACCACAAAAACATTGCTTGACACAATTCATACAACTAAAAAAAAATTGCTAATATTTTCTTATAGAACACTACTAAAATATATGTTTTTCCAAAGCTTATAACACTACTTTTTTTTTTGTTCATTTAAGCATTAAAATTGATCAATTGTTATAAGACCAACATGCGTTGACTAGGATATTAGTAAATTGTTTTACAAAATACCCTTAAATTCAACTCAATTTATATATACAAACTTACTAAAATGATTAGTGAGAGTACCCATGAATTTGATAAATAAATTATATGTTATATCTTCTCACTTGATAGCGTTCTAAAATATTAGGTTCATCATTGACATGGGTTCAAGAAACTCATCCCTTTTAAAATGATCTCAAATTTTAGTTGATAAGCTTTGTGAAACATTTTTTATTTTAATTTATTTCCCATATACAACATTATCATATATGACCCATGTTATAGGAACTTTTTCAATTTCTGATCCAGCCAAATGAACTCATTTTTGGAAAGTATGTAGTGGTATCTCCTTTCCGTTAATGAAAATACAAATATGATCATAAATATTTAATTTCAAATAGTTTTTAGGGTCTTTAATATCTCTTAATATTTCTAAAGTGATAGATATTGGTCACTTAAATTTTTCTTGTGAGTAGTGTAAGATATCAAGAGATTGTCCAACCCCTTTCATCAACTGTATGAAATCAACAATATAAATGGATCTCTCATGTGCATGTTTCTTCAAACATTATATTTCTTTTAGCAATAGTAGAATTCAACACAATGTTAGTAGAGTTAGAGAACCTATCAAATGGTAAAACAAAAAAATTTCCTTGTCAACTTTCATTCAAACTCAAACATAAAACCTATTAGTGATGGATGTTCTTCAAATATTCTATATGTAAACTCATATAGGGTGATACATCTTATATCAAAATCTTTTAAAATTTTGTTCCCATCAGTAGCTCTAATTATAAATTTTTGAAAACTCTGAAAACCTTTTTGGACTGCTTGACATGTATGCGTGGAAGTCATGGATAAAACCCTCCACTTTTGTGAAATTTTCAAATATGCTAATAATTTTGTAGCCAAGGTTCATTCTATGTGCCATTCAATGAATTGGAATGATATATGGGGAAAATATTGTTTGTAGGCAAACACATAGACCAATATTAATTATCTACATTACCAATGCACCATCAACAATAACACACACTAACTTGGTACATATATCATCATAATCTATCCCATCTATATCTATTAAATTAGAAATAACCAATTTGTAAAGGTTTTTAGCATTATAATTTTTCATCTTTTTTTGAATAAATAATAGGTGAGGATGCGTTAAATTGTTTTCAAATGTATAAACATGCATGCAAACCCATGATGTATTTTAAATTATTGTTACCTCATCAATAAATAGTGGGATAAACTACTTTTTTTTACTTTTAATTTCAAATCCTCCTTTTAAATCTTTGCAAGACATTTTGCCATTTTTATGCACTGTTATCTGACTAATGTGATTGTGGAATGATATGAAATACACAATGATGAAATAAAAAAAATTAATCTAAAACATTAGAGATTGGTTTACGTCTTTTCAGAATGTGATATATTAAGGATAACTATATTTTTTTCATATAGATTTGACTAAGAAATTTTTCCAAATTAAGATGTAATTATTCATCCTTTATTAATGAAGTGTCATTGATGTTTTTTATGATTTTCATACTTTGATGAATAACATCGATGAATGCATTATTTCTCATTTTTTTTAATCTCAATGTTCTTTTAGTATGTCCATCTTTTTATTTTACACATATATTTTGCTATAATGTTTCTTAATTCTATCCAACTTGAGTTTCATTTTGTGGTCCTTTCAAAGTCTCTGACTATATATTATACATTTAAATTTTTTTATAGTGTTCCAACTATTTTTTGGCTCTATAGGTTCAATGAATGGATATTTTACTGCCCAGTCAAACTTAAATGACCTTCTAATTATCCATGTACTTCTTTTCTTTCACATAGATATTATAGTTTTGTTTTCAACTGAAGCTTGTGTTGGTTGGGTATAAATCTTATCAAGTATTTTGTACTCATCATCAACATCCATGATGATGTCCTCCAATGTCCTATTCCTTGAATTAAATAAGGGCATTTCATACCCAAGGAGATCATCCAATAGAGCCATATCTTCAAAAGGGTTATCAATGGGTTTTGCATGCAAAATAGTTATGTACCTTGTAATTATTATTATTATAACTTAATACTAAAGTAATAAATAATAATAATAGAATAAATCATTTAATATTTAGTACATGTGTTTGACATTTCATACGATAATATAACTTTTTTTAGTTGAGACGTATCTTTAAATAGTATATTTATGGGTTATGTGTGTAAAATTTGTAGACCTTGTAATTATTATTGAAACTTAATACAAAAGTGAAAATAAATAACAATAAAATAAATTATTTAAAACTTAATACCTATGTTTGGCATTTCATACCCAGTTACAATATTTTAAATGGTTCTATAATCTTATGGAATTCAACATATAACATATGATTCCAATATTAATTTTATCCAACTACCAAATAAATAGAGAACATAATATACATTCCCTACATAACTAATATAGTTCCTTTCCCAGAATACGGATTTTGATAGCTTGTAATTTGACATACTCAATTTACTTTCAACTTTTCTTTACGGAAAGGTTGGATAATAAGACACCCGTCAACTTTAAATAGATAACCACCATGGCTGTGACGATAAGCACCAAGAAAGCCATAAAAAATATCCTTTTGCCACGCAATCCCAGTTTTTCATGTTTAATGGTAAATGTAGCTTCTCGTTTTAGTTATGTTATAACATGCCTGCATTTTTTTTTATAAATTTCTCGCCTGTTTTGTTGTAATGGCAAACTGTGGATAAACATGGAGTGCTGTTTTGCAGAAAACTGATGTGAAGGTGGACGATCAAGTGTTTGTTCCAGTGTTTCCCCTGGCCAAAATGAGTATGATTCATTGTTTGTGAGAGAGTATATCTGTAACATACACCTCACCCCTCTTCTCAAGTGTCGCACTCTGTGGGAGTTCCACTTTCTGAAATACAATACCAGCAGGCCAAAAGCCACACTGATTATTGACATGCACCATTCCTTACGAGATGACACGTCTCTCATGTCATTGGTGCTTTGCTGTGTCACAAGAGCAGACAACCCTAATCTTCCGCTCACATTTCCTTCTTCCAAATCTCTGTCAACCAGAACAACTAATCCATATTATTCATGGGCTTCTGCTGAGTTTGTGTATGCCATATTCCATAGGTTGCTTATGCTTGTGCTTGTATTGTGGTACACTGTTTCTGATATCGTTATCAGTTTAGTGAGAATGAGACGTTTTGAGGATAGCAAGCTGGATATTCGGGGTTCTCCTGCGGTTGAGATGCTGCATAAAGTCATGTCTTCTGTGACCTTCCACCTGGATGACATCAGAAAAATAAAGAACTCCGTTTGAGGATTAACTATTTCATCTCTTCTTCCCATTTTATATCGACTGTTTTTTTAATTTTTTTTTTAATAAAGCATGTTTTCCTGGGTTGAGATGCTGCCTAAAGTCATGTCTTCTGTGACCTTCCACTTGGATGACAACAGAAACACAAAGAACTGCGTTGCAGGAGTAACTTTTTCATCTCTAATTCTAAGTCGGAGGAGGTAACTAATTCGTTTTAACGCTTTTGTTTTGGTAAAATAAGTTTGCATACGGTAAACGATGTGGTGATGGGCGTGATATTGTAAGGTTTGCAACTTACTCATTTATATGGTTGGACGCAGGGCTGAGATTTGACGTTCACCCGTCTGTCAACTAAAAATTCAATGACGGTTTACCATTGTTTTAGACCTTTTAATAATATTTTAGAAAAATATTTAATTATAATATATATTTTTATAATATTTTTTATAATAATTGAAATTGTTTTATTTCTCTTTGTCTCATATATGTTTTTCATATTTAATAAATAATTAAAAATGAAAATTACTCTATTTCTCTTTTATATATATTAAAAGAACAGACAATATTTTTTACTTTCTCCTCTCTCTTACAATTATTCATTGAAAATATTCAATTATTTTTTTTAATATATAATATTTTTAAATTTTTTTTTGGTTGGACTCTAATCTTTAAAACCTAAATAATTTAAGAGAAATGGATGCCTATAACATATAAACTAAAACAAAACAAATGGATACCTTGAAGTAGAATGCAACTGAAAAGAAAAAGTATTTTAAGAAAAATATATTCCTATAAGAACAATAAAATTAAAAAACAAGTATTTGCCTATTAAAAAAAAAGTACCTGCAATTTCTTACTACAACAACTAAACTAAAGAATAACAATGTTTTAAGAAAAATGGGTGCCTGCAAAAACAATAGAACAAAAACCAAAACAAACATTTAAGAAAAGGGGTCCATCTAATTTCTAACTAGAACAATGAAACTAAAGAATAGCATTTTCCGAGCCATGCTGCAGCAGATGGAAAACAAGGTCTTCACCTTCCGTCTTAATCAACTCCACATCTTTCCCTGCCTTCTTCAACGCTTCATAATACTGGACACCTCTATATTCCAGAAAATCTTTCTCTGCAACAAACACAACAATCCTCGAATACACAAGACTGGAGGGACAGGCGTTTGATTTTATGTATATCTATTTCATTGAAAAATATGTATGTATTGTTTATAGATCCTTTACATGGAAACTCCTTAACTAGAGATCAAGAAAGAAAAGTTTGGTTGACGTAAATACAGTCTATAAAAGTGGTTAATGGCTAAGAAAACTTAACTAGATACCATGAAGTCACAGAACAAGACTAAACTGTTACTGGTGAAACTACAACTAATGAAAGAAATGTATAACTCTGGTTCCCTCTTTTAACACTAAAAATACAGTATGCCGATGTAAAACACAATCCATGAAGATAAGGAAACCCTATGTTCCCCGCCAGGGCAAAGACGAGTAAGAGTAATGCATGCATGGGAAGATCGTCTGGGAAATGAAATAATTGAAAGTACCGCAAGAAATTGAGTATGGAGCTTTTTCTTCATGACTCACCGACTTATACAATTAAATATCCTACCTCTCCAATCATTTAATTTTATTGGATGAAGCACTAATTCATCTTTAGAGCAGATCAGAGCTCACGCCCAGGCCATGTCCCTTTCCCTTTCCCTCGTCGTTGCCTTTTCCCTATGCAGTCCGCATTCCGTCGCTTGACAGAATAGCTTGTGATTTGCAGCCGAACTTTTCAAAAACTTCAATTTCCCTGTGCTTGTAATCGAGACTCGAGAGTCGAAACAATTCACACGTGTCCCACAATAACATTATTAATTTTCATCTTCTAATGACATTTACTAAGTAAAATCGATGACAATAATATTATTTTAATCGACAATGCGTTGTATCACTTATATATGTCATGATTCTTCATATCTTATTCGCATTGTACTTAACATGATTTTTGAAGATTCGGTATATAAGCAAATATGATGTGTACATTACTTTTGGAAACGTCTTTTTGACGGGATCTGTAAAACTTTGAAATTCTTTGACAGTTTAAAAAAAAACGTCACCATAAAATACGTTTAAAAATCTTTAAAACGTGCGAGACGTGCGTCAAATCTCAACACTGGTTGAACGACAAACATTTATAATTTTAAGTCTATTTTTAGAGCTGTAATTGTTTTTTTCTTCAGTTTTCAGTATAATCTCCGAGAGATCATAATGAAGGGATGGCTATTAATTAGTGTATCATTGGAACAAGGCATATGGTTGCACCCAATGAGCTAAATATGGCGAATTTAAGAGTAACAAGGCTTGTTAAAAGAGCAATAGCATCTTTTTATTTCAGTGTACATGCTGCCTCAATAAATAAAGGACTTCGAAGAATTACAAAAGCTCAAAAGATCTTTGAAACAGAAATTAAAAAAATAAACAGAGGAGCATAAAACAAAAAATAAAAAACAAAGCATAGCTTTAAAACAAACACCTTAGAAATTAACAAATATTCTAACACTCCCTTTTAATTTCTATCATGATCCATTTCAACATCTATAATGTCTAATTTTTTTTTTTGACATTCAAAATTCTCTTGTGTTAATGTTTTTGTGAATATATATGTCAGCGGGTTTTTAGATGTACAAAAATTTAAATGGATTTCTCCATTGTTCACCAACTCTCTGATGAAGTGATATCTAATGTCAATATGCTTGTTTCTCTTATGAAAAACATGATTCTTAGATAATGTAATCGGTGATTTGTTATCACAAAATACTTGTGTAGGATTTTTCTATTTATACAAAAGATCTGTCAACACTCTTCATATCAAAACTGCTTGACATGCTGCTGATGTTACTATAATATACTCTACTTTATCTGATAAAATTGTCACTATTGGTTGTTTTTTGATGCCCATGAAATCACGCTTGTTTCATAATGAAAAATGTATTCATAAGTACTATTTATATTATCTATATTACCTGCAATATCACTATTAATATAGCCAATCAAATCAAAATCATTAGTTTTTTAATACAATATTCTATACCCTGTTGTTCCTACAACATATATCTATATTCTCTTCTCAACTTGTCAGTGTGAATCTTTTGATGACTCCATAAATAATGAAATCAAGCTAACTACATAAATAATATCTAATCTTGTAGCTGTGAGGTGCATCAAATTTCTAATAGGGCTTGGAACATAGTTTGATCAACATTTGATCACATATCTTCTTTGCTGAGTTTTGTAACTATTGTAACAGAGATTGATGCTACATTGCAATTGATCATCTTGAATCTTCTCAACATATCCTTGGCATACTTAGATTGACAAATAAATATACTATTATCTAATTGAATAACTTCAATACCTAAAAAATATCTCATCAATTATAAATCTGTGATTTCATATTGTTTCTTCATTGTTGATTTGAATATGTTTATAGACAAATTTTTGGTAAATATTAAATCATCAACATATAAATATACAATCAAAATCTGACATTGCTTGTTGATTTTCGTATACAATGTAAGCTCAGAACTGCTTCTACTGAATCCATTGCTTTTCAAGTATGAGCTAATCTGACTATACCATGCTCTTGGTATTTGTTTGAATCTATAAAGATTTTTTTCAATCTATATACTTTGTCTTCATCTTCATGCACTTCATATTCTAGTGGTTATTCCACATATACTTTTATAAAACCATTCAAAAAATTGATTTGACATCTATTTAGTAAATATTGTAATTGATTTGTGCTACTATGACTAAGACCATCATGATTGTATCAAAGCTTGCAACTGGAGCAAATAACTAGTTATAATCAATTCCATGTTTTTGAGTAAAATATTTTATTACTAACCTTAGTTTATACTTGTCAAATTCTTCTTCTATATTTAATTTGATCTTATCGGTTCATTTGAATCCTATGTTGTCTTTACCTCTAGGTAGATCTACTAGCTCTCATGTTTCATATCTTTTAATAGAATCCATCTCTTCATCCATAATCTTGAACCAAAGATATTATTTATTTGCTTCTTCAAAATATAAAGGATCATGAGAGAAATAAGTGAATTTTGAATGTAAATCTAAATTATCTTCTCCTTCATCATAAATTTTTGTGAAACTTTTTATTTTCTTACCTCTATACCTTGATCTTAATGAGGAAAGTGTACGATCTGATTCATTACTTCCTTTTGAATCCAGACTTGTTGATTCACCTATCACAATTTTTTTGCTATTCTTAGCTTTCCTAAATTAAACTCTTTGTAGATTTTTTATTTGAGTACTTGTTACTTGTGAACTTGACTGACCATCTTGTATACCTTTTTCTATTGATTCTTCATCTTCTTGAGGTATTTTTTTTCCAAATGTAATTGTTCTATTAATACTTCCATCCCAAGATTCCTCTTCTTTGAATTCAACATCTCTATGATGATTACTTTCTTGGTAATGAGATTGTAAAACTTATAATCTTTTGACTGCTCACTCTAACTAATAAAGATATATTTTTTACTTCTATCATCTAGATTTTTTATCATAGGTTCCTGATACAATAGAACTTGTTAAGAATGAGGATAGCTAAGCCTTATTCAAGTGTGTAGGATAGTGCAGAGAGTTCATATTTTACAAGGAAGATAAAAACATAACAAAGATGTATTTTAGTGTGTTTGATATGAATTAATATTAACGAAGATTTCGGTAATCATTTATAGAGCATAAAAAATAACTTAGGTAGGATTAAATAATACATTAAACATGATTGTTCACACAAGGAACAAAACAATAAATACAACAAGTAATCATAACCAGAATATTCTATATTGATGTCAACCAAAGTTTATCTTCTTCATACAAGAATACATATTTATAGTCATTTACAATCCCTGACTATTCACATTCTTCTCATACTTTGGCATCAAAAAATGGGACCATTCACCTTATATCATTTTACAAGTCATGGAGGATAGGACAAAACACATATATTTGACAATTTCATATATAACATATGAATATTTAAGGAATATATTTTGCAGCTTTACTTATCTATTTTCTTCTTCTAACACTTTCCCAAACTTAAAATGTTATCTCATCTTGAGACAACATCCTAGATTCATATAATGGTGCACTAAGGGTAGGAGCTAAATAAATGGGTATATTAGTAAGAGTTATAGTAATCATTCATGTCACTATTTTTAATTTTCACCTCTTACACACTACTTATCTACACTTTCAAGTTTTTAACTAAGTAACATACAAACCTATATCCATTGTAGGTTTTTAATAGGCTAACATAATTAGGTGGCTACCCTTTATGGGTTTTCAACCATCTTGGCCCTCCTAGTCTCACTAGTTATTCCCAATCCAAAAATTGTTTACAAAATTTCAAAACTTGCACCTTGCACATTACATAACTAGAAGGAGGTGGTATGGCAGTGGAAGAAAACTATCCAACATGATCCTTGGCTCTCAATTGAGCCACCGTGTACTATGTGATTTCTTTATAGATTTTAGAGGGTGGCTTGTAAATTAAAACATTAGGAATTGGGCCACCTCGCTATAGAAGGGAGCCAAGTCACTTTTATAAATATGCCAATCTATTATCACTTCCTAGACTATGTATAATAGAATACATATTAGTACATGATATCTGATGAGTTATTTCAGGTTTGAATCATCGATGATGATCATTACTACCTTTGTATTACTTACCCTTATCTTTATTTCACCACTCATTTGCTCTAAATTTTCTATGTGGTGTTCAACCTAGAGAACTCGAAATGAATTGCATCATAGGTCATGATACTAGTCGATAAGTCTATTATGTACATTATCCCTAGTGGTGATTGATTCCTAGAAAGCAAGGTCATTTTCATCCATCGATATGGTTTGGCTATCCATGGGTTGTCTTGGTGACTGATGCTATAATGAAGTTTGTATTGGGGTTGGTGAGGGAGTTGTCGAGTTATTGCTTCCAATCTAAAAGGCTTCATGTGACCTAATATGCTTAGAGGGTGAAAATATCAATCATTCTTTGATTCTCCTCTAGTAAGTTTATCAAGGTATATGCCTTACTCTTCATGCTCTGGGCCAATGTGTCTATTGCATGATGTTTCTAGAATACACACCATTCCTTTATGAGCTCAAAGACCATTGCCTTAAGCCTACACTAGTCTGACATCACTTGGTCACTAATTTCTTGAGTGATCAACTCTAGGTAAGTATCCTCAATCATCTTGGCCACTTTAATAGATAAACATTTTATCTGGTAAATAAACTAGAAATCAATAGATAAACATTTTCTATCATGCTAACCAAGGGACTGATACAAAATATGAGGACATGATCCTAAATAGTTTTGATAAATGGAGGAGAATTTGTAGAAGACAACAGGGCTCTAAACATAGTTAATTTCAAATTTTCTATTCCAAATGTAATGAGGGTAACACAAATAAAAGATATTCCACCCTCAACCTTGTCCAATTTTAGAGATACATTATTAGAAGACCTAAAAAAAAAATTTGTTTGAATTTGATATGCTCTATAGAAGCTATGACTATAGGTAGGATGCACATAAATTAAAACTTTTTCCTACCACCCTCAAAGACTCAGCACTTCATTGGTTCATGGGATTGGGTAGTAATTTAGTCCACAATTGGGAAGGCATGAAAAATAAGTTTTTTGCTAATTTTTAGGAGTATGGATGAGAATAAATTATAGAAGAGATGGCATCTTCAAGATGACTTGAGATGGGGATGAATATATGGAAGACTACATTAATTGATTCATGTTTAGTGTATAAATATTCAAGCAGAGTACAGTAAGAGAAGAGCCTCTAAAACTCATCTCCCTAAAAAGAGTTAGAGAAGATTATTTGGAAGCCTTGGACCTAATTAATGGGGAATATATCTCCCATATGACATTCATAGACATCAAAAAGCTAAGCAAAAATTATTTCAGATCTGCCATAAACAAAGTTTGGGGCATCAAGCTTCCACTAGAAGCTATAAGTGGACTATCAAAATTTGAAGTCAGTAACCTATTACAAGACACAAAATATGATATCATTAGTCAATTTTCCACCCAACTAGATAGTCTACACATAAGGTAAAAGCAAGCAGGCTTGGATCAAGCTTTGACCATCTATTATCTAGATTGTAAGAAAAAGGTAGATTGTTTGTGTCATGAGGTTCAGGTTAAAGTACCTAACATCATAGCAGAAGAACTAAAAAAAATAGAGCTTCATGCTATAAGTAGATATGGGGACCATATTTTATATGTTGTACAAAGAATGCCATTGGTTTAACGACCATCTTATCTAGCTATCAGACAAAATCCATCTTTTGCAAATTCTACCATGTTTAATTCATAATTTATAAATTCTTCTCCCAATTGGAGTAGTCCATTGATGAACATCCCACCTCCTAATCTTCACTAGAAGCCACCTTAGATAGGATGCCCCTCCACCTCTTGACATCCTCCATAAAATGTATCCCCATCTTGGATAAAATCTTGGCAACCACCCCAAGGCCCACCCCTTGCAAACCAATGGTAGCAACCTTGGAGACCCAATAAGTGATGGGGAAACAATCAAGAAGGATCCCCTCCATAACAACAACTAAATTATACTCTTATACCTAATACATAAGCTTCACCCAAGCCTAATCAGCTCCTTGCCCAACTTGTATAAAATATTATGAATAAGTCAGTGTAACTAACATTCAGTACTAATCCTATTTAGTACCCAACACATATGTTAAACATAAATTAAGCTCACCTACATTTTGGAATATTTATACCACCCCAAACCCCACCCATAATAATGGAGTCAACTCGAGAAAATCCAAAATATCATGCTAACCCAACTTTACCACCATATGAACTTTTTGAACCAATAAATAAAGCTACTGATGAGGCAACCCCACCATTTATAGAACGTCTTAGCCTTTGTCACCATATAAATGAGCTTGAATTTAACTTCATAAGTCAACTCAAAAATATCTATGTTAAAATTTCTCTCTTCCAGGGCATTAACTATGTTCCCATATATTCCAAAACTACAAGAGACCTATATCTACATAAACCTAGAATGAAGAAGAAGGATCCTAATGTAGTGAGTATGTTTGGTCAGCTATTAGACATTATGTTTGGAAATAAATTTCTAAATAAATATTTATATCTAGGATGCCTAGTAGTAACAATCTAGATCCATGACCAGTAGTTGTTCAATACATTGATAGAATTGGGGGCTGTAATAAATGTAATGACAATTGAGAACATAAAAAATTTACATCTAAATAATATTAATCCTACATCTAAAATGCTACAAATGGTCGATAGGTATATAGTTAGACCAGAAGGAGTCATTGAAGATATTGTCATTACTATAGATTCTTGGGAGTATCTTGCATATTTCATTATGCTACAACTAAAGTATAATTTGGGTGGATACCCTCATCTTAAGATGACCTTAGCTTTCCATAATAGATGCCTTCATAAAATATAGATCATGATCATAATGAAAGGGGGATTAAAGTTGAAGATGTTAAAAATCCTTTTCCCCTCAGCATGATTGAATTATTTCAATCTAAATTAGTGTTGCAGGGAAGAGCATTAGATATTATACTCTTGGTGGTGTGTAATTTGATTGGTGTAGATACATTTCAAATAGAATTAAGGATGATTTAATTTTTTATATTCAAATAAAAATTAAATATTTTCATGTATGAATTTTCTAATTAAATTATACCACAAGGCTTTTTAATTAGCCATCATAACTATTACAACCAATCTGCATGAAAAAATGGTTGTGAATTCACTCTTAACTAAGTAGCAATAGGTAAGGGTACAATGTTATAATTCACTATAATTATTTTTAAATGAATATATAATATGTTTATACATAATATTCTATTTATTTCTTACATAAAAAATTAGCTCAAACCATTACCAGAAGAAAATCATCAATTAGAGGTCATCAACTTATTGAGGTGTCTATTGAAAAATAGATGGAAGAGGAATAATCTCCACAGCCAAAAATTGTAAGACATAAATCCATGAGTATTTCAATTTCACCTCAACATATTGCCTCAAAATCTCATGTTTATAGTATAATTCATTCTTAGATTTTATAATACCATTCCTAAAAATGATTAGTTTATTATTTATGTCATTTTAATATTCTATATTTACTATGTCATAACTTATGACATAAATACCTCCAAATTATAGAATTTAGTTACCATAAAATTTTGTTTAACAAGTGATAGGTATGCATTTTAAAATTACTATTCTATTATTGGTATATGTTAAATTAATATGCAATTTATTCTTTTTGTCATTTGTGAGTTGTGACTATCTTATCCATTTTACAGGTACTACTCTGACAATGATAAATTTGCCAACACCACCCTAACCTAATTTTGATGTTGAGTTTTTGGGGATTGATAATGGCACCCAAATGCCTCATTTTAATCATAATGAAATTATACAAGGATCTCAGATGAATTTGGTAGTCTTAGAGACTTTACAATAATGTTTTGGAGGCACCTCTCCACATATCTATGGTGTTGCTTCTCCTAATGATGAAATTGCATAATCTGATGATCAATGTATTTTTTTACATTGAATTATTTATTGGAGGATAATGCTAAGGCATTTGTGAGTGATTTTATTATCAATAAACTTAATTATTTGAGAACATGGGAATATTGGGATAATGTTTTCATCCATTAAATAAATTACTATTTTCATAACCACACATGACATGAATAATTGTTTTCTTTGTTGGAACGTCAGCCTAAAAAAACTATTATTTTGTTCAACCAGACTATTAATGGAGTTATTATTTTTACTAATAGATTTAATGATAATGTTCTAGATATAATTTTAAATATGCTTAAAAATATAAAATTAGAATCCCAATCATACTACAATAAATGGGCGAAAATAAAAGTCTTTTTGTAATTATAGATTCAAAAAAAGAAAAAAGTAGTGGTAAGTCTTATGCTTATTTTTTACAATTAAATTTTGATTTATAATTTTTTAATAATTAACAATATTTGCTCATTTTCACTAAAAATATATAAATTTTAATAATTAAGTTCATGTCCTTGATGTACATTTGAAAAATTCATGAAAAAGTTTAACTGTAGCCATTTAACTCAAGGAAAATCTTGGAATAATGAATATGAAAAATAATACGTTGAAGAAAATAATTAAGAAAAATGACTTGGATCCTAATGTTTTATTTAAATAGAAGTCTAAACCAAACCTCATGTTTCTTGCAATAGGTGACGTTACTAGATAATAATAGGAAAACATGATAATATCAATAGTGCATCACATGGTCTTATAGAGTAAAGTATCCTAAAAGACAACACAACTACTACCCAAGTGGAAGCCTAGGAAAGTAGAAATTATTCCATGGAATAAATTTAGACAAACACCCAAGTGTCTAAGAATAAATGATATTTCTAGTTGGCATTATATTTATATTTTTCAAATATTGTAATCTAAGGGCTCGAACCTAAAAATAATGATTGTAATAAAAATTATATATAACATTGGACATATTTTTGGATTCCTAAATGTATGTATTAAAATTTTGCATCCATACTTTCCTTTTAAATGTTTATATAATTCAATAATTAATATTTTTAAATAAATCAATCAAGGAATTCATAAATAACATAATTGATAATTGATACTAAAACCTTGCATAAATTCCAAATCATAAAAATGTAGATGATCAACCAAGAAATTAATATTATTTTTATTTTAATAGGGAATTCACATAGTGGTACTAATTAAAGGTAAGAATAAAAGAGTTAATGACTATTTTGCCTCTTCTAAAAGATCAATTTAAGGGTGCCATTTAAATGCACTTTACAGTTTTATAAAATTGTTATCATAAGAAGATAAGTGGCAAATTATCCCAAAATCAACTTAACATCATTCCTTGAATTAAACACCAAAAAATAGAAAATATTATTTAGTAAACATATGTCATCTATATATCAAACATGTATTATGAATATGAGTTTAATTTTATTATATTTAGAATACATACCAAACTAAAACTTAGGTAGCTAAAATAGTCCTTTTACAACATGTTCTTCATAGCTAACATTTGTATGTACCATCTCAAAGGTATTTTCAATAAATTTTTTGATCATATTAGTGACTCATCTTCTTTCAATGGGAGAACTCGAAATCGATAATTCTCTTTCATGAGGAAGCACATCCATTGGGTAATTTGAAACATACAACCTCAAACATGTCTAAATATTTTTGTCTATCTTGTTCCAAAGTTTTGATTTAACAAAAGAGAATGCACTAAATTCCCTTTCATCTTCCATAGATCCCAAAACCATTGCTTGACATAATTCATAGAATAAAAAAAAATCACTAATATTTTCTTATAGAACACTATTGGAATATAGGTTTTTCTAAAGCTTGTAACTCCACTTTTTTATATTTGTTCATTTAAGCATTAAAATTGATCAATTTTTATAAGACAAAAATGCGTTGACTAGGAAATTAGTAAATCCTTTTACAAAATACCCTTAACTTCAACTCAATTTATGTATACAAACTTTCTAAAATGATTAATGAGAGTACCCATGAATTTGATAAATAAATTATATGTTATATCTTCTCACTTGATAGTGTTCTAAAATATTAGGTTCATCATTTCCATGGGTTCAAGAAACTCATCCCTTTTAAAATGATCTCAAATTTTAGTTGATAAGCTTTGTGAAATGTTTCTTATTTTGATTTATTTCTCATATACAACATTATCATATATGACCCATTTTATAGGGACATTTTCAATGTCTGATCTAGCCAAATCAGCTCATTTTTAGAAAGTGTGTAGTGGTATCTCCTTTCCATTAATGAAAATATAAATATGATCATAAATATTGAATTTCAAATAGTTTTTAGGGTTCTTAATATCTCTTAATATTTTCAAAGTGATAAATATTGGTAACATAAATTTTTCTTGTGAGTAGTATAAGATATCAAGAGATTGACCAACCCATTTCATCAACCGTTTGAAATCAACAATATAAATGGATCTCTCATGTGCATGTTTCTTCAAACATTATATTTCTTTCAGCAATAGTAGAATTCAACACAATGTTAGTAGAGTTAGAGAACCTATCAAATGGTAAAATAAAAAAAATTCCTTGTCAACTTTCATTCTGACTTAAACATAAAACCTATTAGTGATGGATGTTCTTAAAATATTATATATGTAAAATAATATAGGGTGATACATCTTATATCAACATCTTTTAAAATTTTGTTCCCATTAGTATCTCTAATTATAAATTTTTGAAACTCTAAAAACCTTTTTGGACTACTTCACATGTATGCATGGAAGTCATGGATAAACCCTCCACTTTTGTGAAATTTTTTAATGTGCTAAGAATTTTGTAGCCAAGATTCATTATATGTGCCATGCAATGAATTGGAATTATATATATGGAAAATGTTGTTTTTAGGCAAACACAGAGACTAATATTAATTCTCTACATTACCAATGCACCATCAACACCAACACACACTAACTTAGTACATATATCATCATAATATATCCCAACTATATCTATTAAATTATAAATAACCAATTTGTAAAGGTTTTTAGCATTATAATTTTTAATATTTTTTTGAATAAATAATAGGTGACAATGCCTTAAATTGTTTTCAAATGTATAAACTGCATGCAAACCCATGGTGTATTTTCAATTATTGTTACCTCATCAATGGATAGTGAGATAATTTTTTTTTTAAACTTTTTATTTCAAATCCTCCTTTTCAATCATCGCAAGACATTTTGCCATTTTTTATGCACTATTATCTGACTAATATGATTGTGGAATGATATGAAATACACTATGATGAAATAAAAAAATTTAATATAAAACATCAGAGATTGGTTTGCCTCTTTTCAGAATGTGATATATTATGGATAACTATATTTTTTTGTATATAGATTTAACTAAGAAACTTTTCCAAATTAAGATGTAATTATTCATCCTTTATTAATGAAGTGTCATTGATGTTTTTTATGATTTTCATACTTTGATGAATAACATTCATGAATGCATTATTTTTAATTTTTTTATCTCAATGTTCTTTAAGTTTGTCCATCTTTTTCTTTTACATATATATTTTGCTATACTGTTTCTTAATTTTATCCAACTTGAGTTGCATTTTGTGGTCCTTTCAAAGTCTCTAACTATATATTATTCATTTAATTTTTTTTTAGTGTTCTGACTTTTTTTGGCTCTATAGGTTCAATGAATGG